>CM076580.1:948980025-949580025 GCA_034641835.2 Pinus albicaulis | reverse complement strand
TTGTCAATCCAAAAGCTCGCTTACTATCACTTGTAAAACAAGAGAATAAGTTTGAATGGGACCAAACTCTCTCAGAAGCTGATACAAAGATAAGAACAATGTAGGAACATCATGCAAAACTTCAATACAAAGGCATCAGACAGTTAAGAGACAACTTACTGTAAAGAGGGCCAGTTCAAATAATATACCACAGAAATCAAATATCAGAAGTGGGTGTAGTGAAGAAACATGAAGAAGATATTAGCTAACATGAGACTGATACCCAGATACACAACATAATCACATATGGGCTTATCCAAATAAGAATCCATACATGACAATGGCATTTTAAAAGCACCCTCCTCAAGCAACTAATATAGCAGAAAATATGAATAAGGTGAACATGGAACAGTATATCATGACTAGGCCTATTTAAAGCGCTTGACTAACCCCAGTATGGGCATCAACTAGGATGAATCCTTACTCAAGATTAGTGAGCCACTCGCATTCTAGAACATGATACAAGAAGATAAATAGCATGAAATGAGATATTATATTAACACATAAGAGAAAATTACATACTGTGAGATACCAAAGACCCGAATCCTCATTACAGTTATAACTCCTCCTCACGAGACCCTACGGGCTCTAAACCTTCATACAGAAGTATTACAAATTGTATACAAAATCCTTCTCACTGCACAGTTTGTTGATAGAAATCTGGAACCCCTACAATGCTTTTCCTTCTAGTTTTTATAAAACAAAGAGAAAACTCTAGAGAATGAGGTCGGTGATATACATTTAATGGTCTCATTTAAACAAATTTGAAGGAAAAGCCCGCCTATGCTATTTGGCGGGGCTGAACTGATGCGCGTACTCAGCTACCACTTCATGAAATAAATGCTGAAGATAAAAATCTCCTTATGAACAAGACATAAATAATAAAATATACAAATGCTATGTACTTGGCTGGAGGAGGAAAATATGCTGTGATAAAACCTTGAGGTTGCTTGCAAGAATAAATGAACTGGGAAGAAGATCTCTGCAGAGGCTCGGCATAAGGGGAAATCTTCATGAACCTTCTGTACTTTCCTGAGAAGAAAATCAGCTGAGATATAGTCTGTAGAGTATGATTTTTAATGTATTGTACCCTCGGCTTGATCCTGAAAATCTTTGGTCCAATACCCTTGTCTTTTAACACCAAATACGAGCTCATAATCTTCAATGGGGTTGTTGAAATCTTTAATTCTTTGCTGATGTTCTTTGCAGGAACATTTATATCCCCATACGCTAATTGGCATCTTTAAATTGTCCTTGGGGAGTTCGAAATATTTTATATCTCGCTCCTGTGATGAATGTCTTATCATGGCAGCTTTCAGGACTCTTCTTCGTAATGACAGCTTCAATTGGATTGCCTCCTGAGATGCTCTATTTCTATGGCCAAGACTGTGAACTAAAATATCTTTCCGTTTGTTGGAACCCTGCAAAATCCACCAATACATTAGAAAAAAACCAGGTACGAGGGTGATAGACGGGGGGGGGGGGGGGGTGTCGACGATAATGGCGGTGAGGACATGGCTGAATGATAATAACGTGCAGGGTGGCGGGGGAATTACAACGAAGATTTTGATAAATAGACGGAAACATAAGTTTTTGCGTAAAATAGTAGAAACACGATGAACGAATAAAAACGACGAATAAGGACGAGAAACACACATATATATATACGGCGGGGGAAGGAATATTGTCGACACGCGATAGGATGACACATGGATGTACAAAGGATAGGTGGGAGGGTGACGTGGCTACAGAGTCAACAAACAGAGAAGACTGCATTCTGGGCCGTCGGATTTTGGAAAACGGATCAAGGGCCCGAAGGCGATGGGGGCGGCATTTTGGTGGGCCACAGGACACAACGAACATGGGATAACGCGCGGGCATTTTTGGAGGATATCCGCCGCAGGATGGAGGTCAAGAGTTCCAACGGTGCGGATGAATTCCGCTGCCCGGCCATTGTTCAACATTTAACGCGCGAAAAAGTGGTTTTTCGGGCCCGTACCAAAGACACACGTCACGTATTCAATGGAATCGCTGGCCTTTGGTTTAAAGCCGCTGACCTGGTGGAGGCGGTGCGAGATTAACCGCTGGTTTTCTGCGCGCGGGGGCCACCACGGATGGTTTAATAGCGGGCCGTCGATTCGCTTTGATCTGACGGTTACAATTGCGCCCGCAATACGTTTATTGTTAAGCACCCTTTCCTCTTGGCATATGGTTTGGCGCTCGGGTCATATGGGAACCAAAACATGGAAGGCTAAAATCTTTGGGGGCTAGGCCCGATAGACTTTAAATCATGGGTTTTAACCTTGGCACAGTGAATTTTTCAGGCGGAAATGGTAATATTCAACGGAAGCATGGGGATTTTAGGCCACGGAAAAAGTTTGAAATAGATTCGGGAGAAGCAGTGGACCAAACATTTATATGCAAGGGTAAATATGCACAACAGAGTGAATAAGATAAGAAGACCCCAGATCTAGTTTCATCCATCTAGGCTAATTTTAGGATTATTGTATGCATCATCTATACGGCGACCTTAAATATAGATCGTCATCCGACCATGGACCTATATCTTTAGGCATGTCTGTATTGGGTAACATTCCAATTTAGACGAATTTCTGAACTATGTACATGTTATTAGATAGTTTATGTGTTGAGCATGGGAATGCCTCCCTCGACAATTCGTGATCAAGATGAAAATATCATGATGTAATGTATTGTAAGATTGATGCAGGTCACCACTCTGCTTCAGTTCCAGCTCATTACATCGTAAAGAATCTCATTCAAATATATTATTATTATTTTGACTTCATGCTTTAGGGGGCAGCTATTATAGATCAATTTGGGCATCATCCCCCATGACCTAGTCAAACTGGACATCATCCCCAGGACCAATGAAATAGGGTCTATCATCCCCTAACATTTCATTTTCTATATGCCCTAAGAGAAGAAAAATTTATTCATGGCTTCTATATTGAGATTTCCAATGTTTGAAGTATATTTTATATCACCTATTGACTCACCAATGCAGCCTCTAAAGGGACTAACTGCGTTGCATATGAAACATCCTCCATTCAAGGGTACACTGCAATGCACTTCCCGACATTCAAGAGTGCGTTGGTCACCTGGGAGTAGAATTCTCATTGTTCTGGGAATCTCCACATGTCCAGTGCCTTCTAGAAGATTCCATATGTGTCAAACTTCGAATCCAAGTGTCCATCTAACACATTTGAACTTGGAAACATGTCTTGCCTATTATTAGAAAGTCATTCATTGAGAAACTACCATCAGTTTACCTATAAATTGAGCACATATCCTAGTGCTAGGGGAGGAATAATTTTGGTAAATAAACACTGTTGGATTCTCATTTGAGAGAGTGAAAGTACTAATATGCTACTGGCGTGATGTTGGATATGATGAGGATGGGATGATATATATTTCTATTTCTTATGCATTGTATTCTTGAATGATATATACATTTCACATCTAATCGATTTGAGTGATTAAAATAAGTAGATATCTTTATATGCATGTTTTTTGCTGTTATTTGT
This sequence comes from Pinus albicaulis, assembly GCA_034641835.2. NCBI lineage: Eukaryota > Viridiplantae > Streptophyta > Pinopsida > Pinales > Pinaceae > Pinus > Pinus albicaulis. The sequence continues at coordinate 949,576,441 of CM076580.1, read as the reverse complement.
TTGTCTTTGCAAGAATCGATCTGGTGATCTGAGTTGGATTGAGAGTGACAACAACAACGACAAAAGGAGAGGGAGAAGCGCTTGGATCACAAGTAGGTTCTTTCATCATGATTCTGTGTATCTGATTATTTTAGAGAAAGTGATAGTAAATTCTTTCCTTTGTTGTTCTAAGTGCCTAGCACCACACTTGGGGAATTTGATTTATCCGTAGATCATAATTATACATAACAATATATATATATATATATATATATATATATATATATATATATATATATATATATATATATATATATATATATATATTAACCACAAGATTATTGTAATTTTGATGTTTATTTACATTTCTTTATTTAATTTATTTTTTTCTCCCCGTAAATACAATATAGTTGAAACAACGTGACAATGATGTCCAAGAATACTAGTTGAATAAGCAATTGTAACATTCATGGAATTTAAAATAAGAAAATATAAAACAACTTTATGTAATAATTTAATACTTTATTTATTTATATATAAAACAACAAAAGTTGATAATAAAGCGGTTTAACATTATTTATAAAACTAAAAAAAATACAACATTATTGAAATTTTATTATATGTGTTTTATTCTTATGAAAAATGTTGTATATATATGTAAAAATTATCATAAATATAATTAATTATTCAATATTCAAAATATTTAATATACAAAATATATGAATAAAATTAAATTCAAATTCAAACAAAATTTAAATTCACATTCTCATCATTTTAAACTATGTCCCTTTTACTTTTATAAAGTGTAGTCAAAATAATTAAAGCACTCACTCAAAATTTAATTTATTTTGTAATCTTCCACAATCTTAGCTTCTATTCAATTCGTCAGTTCTTGTGCCAACTTTCATGTGTTATTCTAGCTAGAGCCCATTTGGTTTGGTATTGTCAATGGTAGCAAGTGTCTAGAGAAACCATACAAACGACAACACCGACATCTGACCTTATAGCCACGCCTGGCTTCTGACTTGATTTCAATAGGGACCACAAAAGAAATATATGCATATATTTGGGTTGGGCTTGTTTACGAAGCTGAATAGGTTGCAGAGTCATAACACTGTTACACAAAAATTTGTCACCGACCTTGCAATCCCTTGCCTCACATATTGGAGGATCTTTTCCGTGACCTGTGAGCAGTGTCATCCTTTGCAAGCGCCTTCCCTACATCCTTCTATACAAGAAAATCATTTCTCCTGCAGAAGACTTTCTCAAAAAGCCCATAAAATCCATGTTTTGGCATTGGCATAGGTATCCAGTTTATCCCTTGTGCCAATGTGGAGAAATTACACTAGAGGCCGCGCCAACTGGCGCTCTGTCCCTATGTTGTACCTGCGCCAGCATTTTTGGGAACTTTTTTTAACAAACTGGAGGTGGAAGTTTCCTTCAACCACCTCTAGGATGAGTCACAGGAAGTGGTTAAATTGGCTAAACCACAGATCTCTCTCTTTAGGCAATAGTTTCCTACTCTTATGGGACACTCCTAAAAGATAGGTCTCCCTTCCATGATAATAGGGATCCTAACCTCTCCCTCTCCCCCTATATAAATGAGCTTTCTCCCATCATGAAAGCTAGTTGAACAACAAGATTATGTAGCTGAAGTGCTGAACTTGGAGAACTAAGCCATAGTCGAATAACTGAGAAGGTAGATCAAGAAGGAAGTCCATCAAGAGGTCCCTTGTCCTGTCTGAATTCCCCGATGAGCTTTGAGACATGCTTCGCCCGAGCCCTGCTGGAGGAGACTGCAGGGTCAGAGCATGGTTGTATCTCTTCTTTCTACCTTAATATAAGTGACTATTGTCTGGTTCCTGTCTTGTGTTTCGTTTGGATTAAATGAAATATGCTAGTCTTCTCTGACTGATTAGTATATGTTGAATGGAATTAGTATATGGTATATGGTTGTCGTTTTCTGATCTCTATGCAGGTGTCCAAGCGCGATAGGTAGAAGGATTGTGACTTGTCTTCGATCAGGAGCGAATGACTCTCATCATCACTACAGACATCGACGATAGCGTTAGACCACAGGTAGGCCATATTATTGTATCCTTTTCCATTTAAGTATCTAGGAACCTACACTCTAGCATGATTCCTTGCTTCTAGACCCACCCTAGGGCTAGTGGGATCGCCTTTGTCCGCAGAGGGGATTTACCTGAGTAACAAACACCATTCAAAAGACAATCTCAACCTCTGATCTAATAGCCATGCCGACCTTGTACTTGCTTTTGGTAGGGTCCACAAAAAAATCATATATTTATAGTTGGCCTTTTTTACAATTTATTATTATTATTTTTCATAGAGAATATTATTTAACAAAATTAATTTAAAAGATATGTATTTTTTTTTTATGAATAAAAAAATTCAATAAATTATTCTTATAAGATAAAATGTTTAAAAGACGTAAACCCTTTATCCCTTCTTTGAAGAAAAAAATAATGTGAATATGGTTATTTATATTTACTTTTTCCAATGATACGAATCAATCAACAATAAACGATATAAATTATTATAAAAACTATTTCCAAAAATATATATTTTCGATTTATATTGAGCAAAATAAATAAATTAATCTCAACCAATATAAACATTAATGTATACATCAATTATTTTGATAAAAATAATATTTAAATCAAAGAGATATTGTAGTTTGTGTTGAATTTTCTTGATCTCTCACCAACTCACATGAAGCATTGATGTTGGATTCAAATTTGTCAAGGAGTATCAATAGTCGAGAGTGTCTAGAGACACCATCCAAACAACAATGCCGACCCCCGACCTTCACCTTGCTTTCAGTGGGGACCAAAAAATAAATATGGCCATATAACCATTTGTGCTTACAACCAAAACCTCCGACCTCATAGCCAAGTCGACCTATGACTTGCCCATACGGAGGCCCACATAAGAAACATACGTGTCTATATTATATTATTTTGTTTTTCCATTTAACATATTATTTAATAAATGTAATTTAAAACACTCTATCGTTTTTATCAATAAAAAACAACTTCAACATTATTTTTATAAGACAAATTAATTCAAAGAAATTCTACAGAAAATATTATTATTATTTATATCTAAAATTTTAACATAAAAACCACAAAACATGTACAAATAAAAACAAATCAGTATTAAAACATTTAAAAGAAATCAACCCCCTATTTCTCACCTAAATAAAAAAATAATGTGAATACGGTTCATAAATTACAAAATTCAAAAAATAATTAACTTAAATGCTAACTCCAACTTCAACACCTCTCCAAGCCCAACATTTTCCAAGATGGATCGGAGGTCAACCTTTTCCTTATGATTCTTTTCCACATACACACTGACTTCTTGACCACGAAGTTGAGGCTGACCTCAAATTTAGATTTCCTCCGACTCCAAAGAAACCCAAAAAACCTGAGATGGAGACTGCTGCTTTTACTCCAAATTTGATTTTTTTTTAAAATACCCTTACCACCATGACTCAAGCATGTTCAACTATACAAAAAATTTAGCAAGAATGTACATTAGAAAATCCCACCGTTGGAAACTCAGAATATTGGTACCATTGGTCTCAAAAGTTCTCCAATATCCTTGAAAGTTCAATTTTGGTGTCAATTCTTTTATGCCCTTGTTTTCCTAGTTCGCAATGATCTCAGATTATAATTTCCTGATAGTTAAACTACAACTTCTATTCTAACAAATCTAGTGTTTTGAAAAATAAATTAATAGCACCAAATGTGTCCTATGGCAATGGGATGAACGTAAAAACCATCAAAAAGCTCGCATACATAGAAGGAAGTTCTGAACTGCAAATTAAACAATCTACCAGAGCTCATATATCTATTTTTTCATATATTTATTGTTCATGGGCCTTGTCAAAATACAAGAATCGCTCAACTTCCGACACCTAAAAATCTATAAACTTAAAACGGTTCGTTTATGCATCGAGCCCGACTCAAGCCGACATTATTTCCTTTTCCACTTAGATATTCATGCCCAAATACCTTCGACTCCTTGACTATTAAAAACACCACGATATCAAGTCTGCATTGACACCTTATCCACAAGTCTGCAAAAATGGAAATATGCACCAACTTCTAACATCGAAAATTTTAGAAACTTAATAATTAACATATCCTTGTGATTATGTGTCGCATCCCATTGAGCTTAGAGTTATTTTCTTTCGGAGCCACATGTTTATGTCAATATAACTCCAACACCCTGACCATATAAGACAACATGATAAGAACTTAGAGCCACCACCTTTCTCACAACCCTTATGAAAATCTAGATATTCCTATACTCCTAACTTTGCAACACTCAGAATAAATTACGTGAAACTTCGTCATAACAACTACAAGAAAGCATGAAATTGTACTCAGTAGAAAATTTTAGAGCACACATGGAACATGTTAGCACTGCAATTTTTCAAAAAAAATTCTAGTTCTGGTCATCATTGAAAGTTGTGTCTTTGATCCTCTCATGTCTCATAACCTATGGTGGAGAGCCTTGGAGGGTTAAAATGCATGAGTTTTTATCACTTTTTAACAAGAACCAAATAGAATTCTGAGTCCAATAGTTTTCTTTTATCATAGAGTCATTAGGGTAAAGTCTCTTTTAATAAGTCTTCTAACTATTTTTAGTAGTTAAGGTCATGGGTTTAACTTGAGAAGTCTTATTTATTCACCATGATTTTTATATCCAAGGTTAAAGACAAAATGTCAAAGCCATCAGTTGTGTTAGGAATAACATAGGAATAGTTGTCTTTTTAAAAAAAGTAGCTATTACCTACAAAATTGGTACAAGGAGACAAAAGAAGCATTACTCAGGTGAAACAAACATTGCTCTTTGAAGTAGTGAAGGTCTGCTAAAAAAAGAGGTGTTACTCACCTGAAATGTGGTTATTTCTCATTGGAGGATATATAAAAAAGGTTGGTTATTTATTTGCTAATGATACGCAAATATATTGCTACTCATTAATGGGTAAATGTATTAAAGTGCAATACGAGTAGAAATTATTAAAAAATGTGATGGAGTTCGGTGAAATGAGTTGGCAACAATTTTAAATCATTTATGTTTTCGTGTCATTCCCTCTCATTGGGTTTTAGGGCATGCTGAGCTCTGCTTCCATTCACTCTTGTGACAGCTACAACAAAATGTTTTTATCCTCCAGTAAAACAATTTGTTACCAAGTGCCAATAGTTAGGCCTTCGTGGAGGGTAGTTGTTCCTCATTTTATAGCTATGCATTGGTGGCTAGGTTAACGGTTAACAATATGGGCAAGGGAGGTAACATGAACCTTTTAGAGATGACTAACACTCATTTTGTTGACTATCGTGCTAAGCCTTAGTTCAAAGCAGCATGGTGGTCTCAGTTTTTAAGGAAGTTTTCAGGTGAAAATGTGGCAGTGGCTCAAGCATTTGTTGAGACATTCAATGGAGAAAAGGTCAGGATTGGGTCTCAGACCTTTAAGATCATCGAAACGATCATTACAATGGCTACTCAAACATCAGCTACAGGTGAGTCCTAGAACAAAAACAAAACAAAAAACTCTGCTTAAATATGAATCAAAGCCTAAACATGAACATATTGGTTGGACTCCTACCATTCATATTTCATATTTTAAAACTAAGTGGTGGCATGTCATTACCACTGTACATCGTTACATAATCTATGATGGTAGGATTTCAACTGTCCATAAATACTAGATGAGGTTTCTAGCTCATATATCTGGCTCCAAACCTATGAATCTACCAATTTTCCTTTATAGATATCTATTATCAATTCTCGAAGAAAACAAAAAACCCAGGCTATTCTCTTCATAATCTCTATCACAGAGGTTTGATTAAAATACTGGTGGTTTATCATTTGAGAAAGAAAAGAATCACATGGGAAATTTTTTTAGCAGAAGATGGATTTAGTAGTATTAACTCAAGGAGAAGGGTAGGATGGCCTAGAAGATTAAAAATCCAAGAGAAACATTAAAGCCCTACACCTACACCTACACTCACTCCTTCACAAGCTGGTCCATCTTCAATGTCATCTAGCAGACAGAATAGGAACTTAGCTAGGAAAGCTAAAGTTCAAACCACCATTGCTACACCAATCATCACTCCCACACCAACAATGCAACCAACCAAGGAGGTATACAATAGCAGTTCATCTAAGGAGCCACAGACCTTGAGGTATTTCATGCAGGAGTATAGAAACAAACTCGAAAACAAATCTACCATGCCTGACAAAAACACTTTGTCTAAGAACAAGGAAGAGGCAACTTTCTCTTCAAAGGGTAAATGTAGGAGAAAAATAATTATGGTAGAGGAAAATTTAGTGGAATTCGGCCCTAAAACCTTGAAACCAAGCCCTATTATAGAGGCTAGACAGGAGAATCAAGAAAACAATTCCATTTCAACGCCAGAGGAGCCTACAGTTGCACAATTCTTTTCCTCACTCAAAAAGGGGAAAAGAAAAGTTTCATATACTATTACAGTATAAGAACCTACCATAGCTCAACTTTACTCATATATTAGTTCTTCAGACAAGGGGAAGAAGAAAACTATAGTTCATTCATATTCATATTTTGAGGAGGATAGTAGTGAGATAGAGTTCAGTGAGTCAAAGTTTGAAGAAGGACAATCAAGCAAAGTCATACATGGGAGAAAGAGGCCTTTATATATTCCAAACCCATACATTCAAAGGCCTCACACCTGACTAAATAATAAGCTTAGATTAATAAGAAAAATCATAGCCAACCCTGATCTCAGGGATGAAATAATAAGTATTGATGAAATCCCGGAGAATGAACCAAGGAAGAAAAAGATTTAGCAGAAAAAGCAAGCATAGAAGAGAAGGTCAAACAAAAGGGTAACCAAGGCTGAAGCTATTAGGATTTTTGCTTCTACATTATATCTCTGATGATTGAATATACATAAAAACCTTGAAAATATGAAGTAAAATTTCATTTTTGGGCTTATACACAATATTTTCGGATATAGCTACTCTTTTCAGAAAAAGTAGCTATTATTTTCGGATTTTGTCTAAGTAGGAGAAAATGTTGCTTTTTGGTTCTGTTCTCAAAATAATGACACTTAATGATGATAAAGTGAATACAACCTCAATGATGATGATCTTTTGCCAAGTGTCATCTAGTCAAGGCATCTTCCAGTTGGTTACTCCTTTCAGTTAGCTACACCTTCACTTTTGCAGATAAGGGTGTCAGTGTTCTTTTTAGTTGGAATGTTACACTTTTTTATGGAGGCAGTTTTTCCAAGAAACGAGGAGCACTCAGCCACTTCGAGATCCATGTTGTTATGTTCCATCTTCAGTTTTATTTCAATTTAATTTTTATGTTTAAGATAAGATAGACTATGTGTAGAGGATTGTAATAAAGTCTCAAAAAAAAGAATTTCACTTTTTATGGAGGCTTGTTACAAAACTCCTTTTATGTATATATACTATGTAAGACAAGGAAGATAGGGTTTGTTGGTTGTACCTTTAATTGTATACTGTGTTGTACCTTTTTGAATATATAATATATCTAGAAGCACCCTTGAGGACTCACAATTTGTATGGTGTGTGTATTTTTCATCTTCTTATGTGTTTCCATCATTTACTGTTTCCTTCCAAATTGTGATTTACACAGTTCTATCTCATGTTACTATCAGTATTCTGAACCTTCATGAAATATTAGTTTTTTTTTGCAAGTCTTGTTATCAAGCATTCCAGATTTAGTATTAACTGAAGATAGTTCATAGCCATTCCTTGAGGTTGAATTTAATCCTGTTTCATATTCTTATAAGTCTTTTGAACTAGCACACATGATTGATATGTTTTTTCAGTCTTGATTTATCAAGCATTCCTGATTGATTAGGTCACGTTGTTTGGAAGAATTCTATGTAATGGGGTCCTTTAATTGTAGAGTCAGACTCTTGTAAGTCTTTTTAAATCTTTCTTTCACTATACATTTTAGGTCTAGAATTTGTGTCATCAATTCCTCTTAACAATGGACCTCTGTTTTACACAGCTACTGTTATCTTCCATTTTTCTAACCATTAAGCTACAAACCTAATATTTCTACCACATTATGCACCAGTGCCCTCATATGTGTGAGATATTCTTATTTGTTCAAAGCCTCTTTCAGTGTGTGTGATTTCCAACCACTTTCCAAAAAAAAAAAACTCAATCAAGTCATAAGAAAATCCCTTGAGCTTAAGATGTGTCCGGTCAGGCGCTTGTCACAATCCAAATGCTGATTCCACCGCTAACAGAACAATTGCCCAATTTTTCTTGTTGTTGATTTCAATGTTGACATGTTTCAAAGTAATCATCAACAAAAAAACACTACTTTCATTTACGCAAAATAATGGCCTCAATTTTCATACAAAAAAACAACAAATGACTATTTCTCAATTCTAGATCATTTTTGGACAAATATTTCAGCTGGTGAATTGTTTCTTTCCATGTTTTAATGCTTATTGGATAGATCATCATGAAATTTGTCTAAACATATCGTTTTTATCATCTTGAGTCATTTTTCCAATGTTCATATTCTACAATTTCATTGTTGACTTGTCATAATATTTGTCACATTTGTAAATGTGCAGTTTTGACATATGCTTTGATTTGCAAAGATTGAAAATCAATATTGAAAAAAAGAAGAAGGAAATTTCAAATTCTTGTAAGCCTTTGAACCATTGACATATATTTTTTCAGTTTGTCTCATATAACTATAGTTTTTTTATGTCATGGTTGGCATGCAATTTACATATTTTCGTTTTCACATTACGACATTTTGTTCTATATAATGAATAGTATGGTTTGTTTTATATTCTAATTCATGTTTCAATACCAGTTGTGCAAGTTCTTTAGGAGAAAAAAGAAAAGGAGAAAAGAAAATAAGAAAAACAAAGAAAAAAAATGTGACCGTAGGGATTCTTGATTATGAATTTCCAGAAATGAACTATATGTGTGTTTGTCAATGGAATCTATAAAACATTTTCTTTGTTGAAACTTATACAAATTTACTACATAGCCACCAAAATTGAATAACAGTGCTACAAAAACAAAATACATGAATATATAATTTATTGTTGTAGAAAATACATTGTTTTAAATGTTCTCTATACATTTGTTTCCCACTTGATAACTTGCATTTTCATTTTCTGGCAATGATTGGTCTGGTAATTTGGAATAATAACATGGAAACAACTAGCTCTAGCAAACAATTATTCAAAAAAGAATTGATGCACGATGAAAATGAGAAAAGTTTAGGTTTGCATTGAACTGAATGTTTATATAGTCAAATGACATGTTTGCATTAAATCAATGTCAATGTTTTTTGAAACATATTGTTCTGGCTTTGTATATAAACAAAGCAAAAAAAATGGAAACAACATCGTCATCAATCTTTGTAATATACTCTTGAGCATATCCAAAGACTTTTGAAGGCGATTCCTACCTCTCCTGCAAAGGCATGACTGCTCCATGCTAATTTGGTTGATAGCTACGGTCAAGTGACTATCACATTGAACATGAGCAACAATATTATAGAGTGGTTCCAAGACATGTTTATTAAATTACATATTTTGTGATAAGAAACAAGGGTATTTATGAACAAGGAGACACAAAAATGTTGCATAGTGTTGCAAGACAAAACTTGAATATATTGCACAGGTTTGCAAGAAACGTAGATTAACTCCAGATACAACGATACATAGTCTTCTCGCCTCAAATGACACATATGCAGTTGGTTCAATAGGGGAAATAGTAATAGGTTGTGAGAAAAATAACAGGAAACTTGAACTCAATATAAAAGATGATGAAGATGCACATGAAAATGCAGCGATAAGTTTGCTACTAGAATAACTATAGTTTCATTTTGAAAAAAAGCTAATAGTTTATTTGAAACCATGATTTTTTGTGTGTTTGTTTTCCATTGTTATCAAGGTAGCAATTGCCTCATTATTTCTTGCACATATTTCTTAATAAAAAACATATGTTATTTGATTCACTGCAGTTGCTATTGAACGATAGTCATCGAGATTTTTTTTTTTCACACAACATGAATTGGCATCAAAGACGACTCTGCTCTATTTGTTCAAAAACATTGTCAAAAATTATGTGAAAGGAAGTCAACAGTTACGATCTGGATAAACAAATTTCATTGAGCCATTGAATGATGAATTTGCAAGAACACATTTATTATCCTTTGTCACGTCAGGAACGCATGTATATTTAGTAATAGCTTCTTTGTTTAAGTAACAATATTTTTATTTTGATGTACAAAATCATGCATTTTGATAATACATGTTTGAATCTAATAATTCTATTTTTCTAGAAAAAAATAAAAAAGAAAAAAAAGAAAAAGAAAAAAAGATCGAAGGAGTGCTGAAGGCCAAATTTTTTTTATCTCCTCATTTCAGCGAATTTGCAATAAATGCAAACAAATCATCCATGCAAACACAAATAGATGCACCATTTGTAAATATGAAACAACATTTAACTATGAGCACATTTTTGAATGCACACTGGAAACAAAGAATGGAAAAAATGATTGTATTTTACAGATGGCACAGCTAAAAGAACATTGCCCAATTATTATCGAGACGAGCTTTCAAGGATATATGCAAAGTATATCATCGACAATTTTCAATTTAAGAAAACATTGTATTCAAAGACATTTTACTTTAACAATTAACAACACTATTGCTGAGATAAAAGAGTTGTGATAAGGAAACAAGAAAATTCTTTCCTACATCAAGATGGTACATTTTGATAGTTAACTTATTCTTCCTTTTTCCATTTTTATTTTCTGTATTGCATTAATTCAGAATTCACAAATACTTGTAGTAACACTAATATATAAATTTTCTTTTATTGCAGGTTTGAGAATTACAAAAATACAAAAAAACATTTTATTCGGTTCTTTCTAGACATTTTCTATTGTGCAACAATGAAGAATGTTTTCCTTTTTTTGAAAAAACAACTAGCTATTTTTTCTCTTTTCTTCCTGTAAATTTTGAATCAAACAACTTATGTTGTTGCAAATGAAAACAAAGAGCAATATGCACATTTTGCAATGTAGTATTTCAATTATATCAAAAGTTATATGGTTCTAGAGTCTCATTTTTTGTTAATAAGAACATTAGACCTTAGTTTCACAATGACATATTGTAACAACATAATGCTTATTATGCTACTTTATATATATTCCAATCTTCTGCTCTTCACTATTATGGTATTCACTTGGATTCTCATTTGCTGTAAATTCTGGAATTATTTTCTGTTAGACGAAAAACAAAAAAAATATTAAACCTTGGACACGAAATTACCTAACAACGATTTACATCACTAATTAACTTATGTGTTAAATCTAAGTACCTGACTCCCTTCACAATGAATTATTGTAATAGTGATATTGGCTTAAATATAATACGTGTCCATTTGAGTTGGACTATACAAGATTGACAATTCTTTATAAGTGTCTATTATTTGTTGTTCATGATACTCAAGTAGACTTCATAAAACAATTGATGATCTGTGATGAACTTGTTGAAATTCCCTTTATACTAATGTGCTTCATTTCTCTCGAGCTTTATCTAAGCATGTTGCTAAATTTCTAGTCGTTTTGTGTGTATAGATGGTATTGAAAATATTTCGAACTCTGGTGTCTAGTAGGTCCCACAACTATCCAAAATAGAAAGTATCCTTCTGGGAATGACAACTAACTGTCATATTTGAATCATAGAACAATTGAGCATAGTGGCTAGTAAAGAAATTGGATAGTATGTACCTATTTAGAAATATATTTAATTGGAAGAAATGTCATGATAAAAGGAAACTAGGGAAACTAGTATTGACATGATTTTCAAGCTCATAAGTGATTCCTTAAGTTCTTAACTATTAAATGTCCATGAACTATCTTTTCGATATGTTGCAATTGACCCTTACAAAGGTCATTTTTGATGGTTGGATTTCATACCTATTATTGAGGTTTTGGCTTGCTTCAAGATTATTGAATTTGGCTATGGGAAGGGTTGAATAGCTAAAATTGATATTGCTACCAATAATTATAATTCTTTGTATCTCTTGAGTGTGACTACTCTTGCAACTATAGTTTGTCCTTGAAACATAATATGATCATACACATCATATATGTAGTTGTAGAAATATGAATATTAATGAGTTACAAGTAGTTTGTAACTAAACTCAGAAATATGGCAAGCCACTTTTCTGCAATTGATTCAAAGGTACGTAATGCTTCTCGCCAAAGATAGAGCACAAAAGCTGGGATTAAGAGCATGCAACTCTATTTGCAAGGTAGGCCTTGGAACTTGGGCTCTTTTAAAAATGGAGAATTGATAAATAACATATTTTTCAAAACCTAATAAAACTTCAATGTGTATTCAATTTTGACTAGATGCATAACTTTAATCGATTTGGATTTTGAATCGAAACGAAAATATTTTCTGAAAATGAAATAAACATGGACAACATATGGCCATCGGCTGCTCTTTGACCTATGCTCACACTAAAATATTGTGCAACTGTTCTTATATGCACACATTCTTGTCCTATTTTTTTATTTGGTAGTGTTATGTGTATAAGAAATCCAACTGAAACCTACGACAACAGACAAGTATACGAGTTCAACTCTAGTGGCACTAATGTTATGAATATAGTTCATAAGAAACGAGACCCTTGAAATGGAAACATAGTTGGTTAACCAAGCTTATATTGTTGATGTTTCACATTACTTAGAAATCAAAATTTTCATGGTATAGTATCATCCAATGAGGAAGGGGATTGGTCGATATTTCAGCCATATCTACATTTTGGATACCAGAAACCAAATTTTCATAAATAGAATGAACTTCACCACCATCATAATTGAGCCTACAAAGTTAGGTTTCCACAAAAAGGGTCTACCATTAGAAAATAGAATCTAACATGAGAAATCTGAGTACCATGGTCAAGTGGAACTAATGATTCAATAATCCGCTTTGCAATAATATAGTAATATTCATCTAATAATATGCGTTTCAAAGAGTGTAATCAATTCGTTTAAGGAAAAATATAAGTGTTGGAAAATAAAGAAGATAAACCCTTTTAATTCACTTAATTTCCAAATTATCTGGCCCGAAGTAGTAAGAATGATTATCTCTAATTGATAACCATATAATTGGTCTAGATTGGCCTTTGTGGTGACGTGGTGATGCTTGCTACATAGCCTAGTGATGCAAAATATATTTGTCCCTTGGAGAAAGGACACTAACATGGTACACCCAATCAAGATATTTTTTAGATGGATAGGTAATTTTAGATGGGAATTCCTTTTCACACTATTTAATATTACTCAATGTCATCTAGAGGGTAGGCATACATTATAGTTGATGTGAACAAGGAATAGTTTCCAGGAAAATAGTTTGTATGTAGTCAACGTTTCTCAGGTTAGGAAAGGTCATAGCCAAGTATAATATTAATGTTTGCAGGATCCTAAATCTATATGTTTTATGTGCCATCACTTATCCCAAAACCTTCAGGCATGTACCATGGGTGGTTTCAAATTTCTCTTAAACTTTACTATTGTTGATGTTGCTTCTTCTTAGTCATAGCATTTTATCCCACTTAGTCATTGCATTAGAGTTGAAGATCACAAACTAACGAGATCAAATGACAAATCCAAGGACGTTGTATCAAAAGTGTTCCTTCTTGTGTGTAGTTACACTCGTTTGAGGAAATAATCTTGTTCCAAGGATCTTCACGTTGACTTGCCAAGCAATAAATAAGAACCATTTTTAATATTTATAATCCTTATATATATAAAAAGGAAACTAATTACTTGTGGAGAATGTTTGTCATTAAGTACACATTAAAGACATAAATACTTGGATAGAATAAGGTTATATCTAAATGAGTAGTGAATCGTTTAGGATGAATTGCAATTACCTCGTTGATGGGAATAATAGATGCTACTTCCAACTATAAATTGATGATTTTATCATTTTTCTTCAAAGGCATCTTCATAGTTACTAAAATGTAGACTAGAATATTTTGTAGACTCTTTGATTTTTTTGGTTGTATGCTATTTGACAAAGTGTATTTTTGTTACTAGAAGTCATTTAACATTTGCCTTTTTCACCTTTACTTATGCAAATAATTTTGACATTTACAATTCATTTAGAATTTGGATTTTTGATAAGAGTGAGTGATTATTTTCCTTGGTTACTCATGAGAGTGGCTCTGACTGAGATAATGACACTCCCATTGTTGATGGTCCTGATGTGTTTGTACATCAGATGGATGCAAGTGACCTATCAATGATATTAACTTCTTGATGCTCATTTGATGTTGATTTATTTTAGCTCCTTTTTAGTTCCCTAACTATTGTTAATTTTCAATTGTAATTTTTGACTTTAGTTATTTATGACTTAGTCTTTGAATTGCCACTCTTTACAATTTTTCAGTAATTTTACTTTACTATTTCAAACTTGAGTATCTATTATTTAACATTTCTTTAGTACTATGTGGAATGGATGTATTTCATTATGTTATAAATTTGAAATTGAATTGGTTCAAACATCATTGATTTAATTTGAAATTTGATAACGATAATGGTGATTGATGAATCATGTTTCTATCACTTACCAATTTTAATGACAAAATTTACATTACAAAATGACAAAATTTACATCGGATGAATTGGGATATTTTTTTTTAATATATATATATATATATATATATATATATATATATATAGAGAGAGAGAGAGAGAGAGAGAGAGAGCCCTAGGGCACCCAACGTACCCCATCCCCTTACATTGGATGAATTGGGATTTCTTTTTGTTTTTAATATATATATATATATATATATATATATATATATATATATAGAGAGAGAGAGAGAGAGAGAGAGAGAGAGAGAGAGAGAGAGAGCCCTAGGGCACCCAATGTACCCTATCCCCTGAATTCCCCTCAAATTTGGGAGTGTCTCCATATGTTCCTAATGTGCATTTTCCCACTCCCATGCCCTAGAAGCTTGTGGATACATTATTAAAAAGGCATTGACGAAATTTCTTGTGTTTCGTTCGTTCTAAACTAATATTCACTGAACTTTCTTATACAATGAACTTGCTTATATAGCAATGTTGTTTGGTATTGAACTTTCCCATACAATGTTGCTTTTTTTACGTAATGTCCTAGATAATTGGTTCTAAAATTATCTTCTAGTCTGGATGAAATTTTCACAAGCGTCCCTTTGCATTCTTTAAGCAGTGCAAAAATATTTTTTCTCTTCAAGGATCCTGCCACATTTAATATTGTCTACTTCAAAGGTTTATGGCTTTCCATTGATCTTTTCATCCTATGTAAATCACCAACTTGATATATTTCCAATTCATTATCATTAATGTGGATACTTTAATGATTTATGTTCTTTATCTTTCCACTTTCATCCTCAGTGCTAATTTCCCTCTATCACTTTATTTGCTTCATTGGTGAAAATAAAATATTGCAACATTAAATGAGCCAAGTTGATTCCTTTATTGGTCTATTCATCATACCAGCTACTAAAATCTATTCAAACATGAATAAATCTACTCTCAAGGCCAATATGTAACAATTCTGTTAATTTTCTAGTCCTACGTGTACATCTTGTATTGGTTATCGGTATGTCCCTTAAATGGGGTTGATATGCTGTTGGATCCAGATATTATGGCTAGGGAATGCTCATGATATGTGTTGTATGTGCCTTCATATATCTGGATTTGTATCTCAAAAAAAAATCTCATAAAAAATGTTTCTCAGGCTTTGCCTATTTTCAGAAGCCCTCTTATTTCAAGAAAATTATATTTTAACAGAACAAAGATGATACACTTAGGTCAACTAGATGCTCCTCAACCTTAATTGGTTGTGTGTTTATGTGTAAGAATATTTGATAATATATGTGACTAAACATGTAAGCCTTAGAGTCTTAACACCACAATTTTCATATTTTCTCATAATAGACTTGCCTCTAATGCGGATATCAGATATTTCTTCTTTGGTATAATTTAAAAGAGCTAGAACTCTATATGAGGTTACCTCACATAAAAACAAGAGAGATATTTATGTGATAACCCTCATTGATATTATGATTAACTAGTGTAATTGCTACAATAAGATTCACTTCTCTTGTAAATACTTCAAGATATGTTATTTTTCCAAGACCTTGAAAGATAATAATAATGGAAACCCTAAATTTTATAGCCTAAGCCACTAGCAAGACTTTATTACACGTGTAAGCCTTATATTCTAACCGTTATACTCTTGTGAGAGTTTTACCAGATGAGATCAATTATTTCTTTCCTTTTCATCCTTTCTTTCTCTAATTCATCAACCAATATTTGCATAAGGTCTTATTGAAGTGTATCTAATTACCAAGTATGAAAAGCATTGGTTTTGCCCAAAGTCCATGAGGTGTTATGAAGGTACATGATGCTACTTACTTTTGATTTGACAGATAGGAAAAAACAATATGTAAAGACAAATACAAATTATGGTTAACACAAAATCTAGAATATGTCATAGATGCACATTGGGCCTAGAAATTAAGAAATAAGAATAATAATATAAACTGCTTATGATGTTGCTTTGGATTTAAGATCAAAGCACGAGCAATATGTTAAGAGTCAAGATGAGTACAAAACTGACAATGTTTGCAGTTGTGGGTGGATACCTAGAAGGAAGTGTCATTCATATGGAGATTAGAAGGGAGAACCCCTTACCTAAAATCTTTTTACATTGTTATATTTATCTGAATAATAAATGTACTATGCACAAAGAGTATGGCTTATAAATTATGTTGTAAATGCAAGAGATAATAATGATTGTATGAAAATCCTGAAGGCATGCATGAACTACAGAAATAAATAATACATGGTTGTGCATAACATACATATTGGCATGTAGTTTTGTCATAGCAGACATATTAGTCACATTTTAGTGACCCTTAGTTTCAATTGTGAAAATGGTTGAGGTTGAGCACATTTAGCATTTTGCAATAGAGTAATGGAGAATCTAGCTTCTGTGTAGGTAATGGAGAGCTATAGGGAAACATGTTTAGTTTATTGGCACATGGAAAGACCCAGTCACAAAGAGAGGGGAAGCATGCAAATTTTGTTACACATATGTATACATGGTATGATGGCAACAAGTGTCATGAATGTCAGACGCAGGATATTGAGTCAATTTTAGGGACTCTTTTACTTGATGATTGATGTGATATGATTTGGAATTTTACAACATGATCTGATTTATGGACATGCATGGCTTGTTGTTTTTGTGTGCAATTGTGATTGCAATTGATTAGGAGTGTGGATTTTAATTCTCTTTGGTGACGTTTCCTTGATTTTTCCTCTTGCATTACTTGTTGATGTTATAATTGTACCTTGATTTATATACCTGGAGGCCTTGGGGCAAGATGGTTGGGTGGTAGGGAAGCCACACATTTCTTAGGAAGAGGCAATATATGGTTCACATGGATAGAAACATGTGAGGAAAACAAGGTAACATAGAAAACCATAAGGCAAGTTGGAAGAAACACAACAACAATTATATTCAAAAGAAAAGAGTAAGTGGCATGTGATATGGAAACCAAGTAGGATGGTTGGGTTTTGTTGTGGAAAAACAACAACCCCCCATTTTTACTTTACTATCTTCATAATAATAATGGGGAATCTCCATGTAAATTTTTGGTCATATCACCTCTTAAATGATTTCCTTTGGATTATTTTGCAAGATTTTTGTTTTCCTTGATTTTATGCTTTGATTGCTTCATTGTGTGTGATTCCTCACCAACTTCCCAACGACTCTAATTTTGCTGAGTTTAGACATTCGGTTTGTATATGGCGCTTATTCAGAGTTTCAGTAATTTTCACTGTCTAAACCTAAAAATGTATTTTATTTTATTTTGTAGATTATTTAATCAATTTATAGGGAAATAAAATTATTTGATTAACTTAAACTAATTAAGTTAATTAATTCATCTAATCTAGATTAATTAGACTTTATATTTTATTTAATTAATTAACTTTTAATTATTTATTATTTTATTAATTAAACACTCTACAAGTACCACCACAATGGAGAACATATATACATATTGTAACTATATAACAAAATTGCATAATCTTATTTTTCTTAAAATTTATAAAATATAAATATATTTAAAAACTTAAAAATAAAAAATAAAATAAAAAGGCCCGAAGCTCTACACCTAGAAGAAAATCTAAATGCAATTTCTTAAGCCTTGCGAGCTTCCAAGCTTCTCTTAAGCCTTACGAGCTTCCAAGCTTCTCAAATTAAAGTAGTCGTAGTTTCTGTATATAATAACGCAGAGAGAGTCCCACTCCCCTACCATTTTAATTCCTCTCTGAGTTTCTCATTCTTGCAGTAATCCGATCTTCTCCTCCATACCCACTTCCTTACGTCCTTATCACTTCCGGGTCATGGGCCCTCCCCTTCTCCCCTCTCCTCATATACACTTATAACTCCCCTCCTCCATTATATACTTCACAGGCTTGTTATTGAAGCCCAAACAACTACTTTTAAATATTTTATTAATAAATATATATTTTTAATAATTTTAATTAAATAGTTTATTTTTAATATGATTTTTTAATTTAATTAATTTATAGTTTTGTTTTATTGTGTAAATATCATGTTTAATAATGATTTAATTTAAATTATAATTAATAAATAATTTTCAATTTGAATTTTATTTAATATTATATTAATAATTTTTATAAATTAATTTTAATTTGTATATCAAAACAACATCAAAATTTTGTACATGTACGTTAATTTTTAAACACTAGCAGCTTTGACACTCTAATTCGTAAGTCTCTATCTTGTGTTCTACTTGGCCAAATGAGGCCTAGGATGACTCATTGGAAAGCTAAAACCATGGAGAATATTTTAGGAGTAGTTGCATAAACAAATTTAATAATTACCTATGCCTAAAAATTAGAAGAAAATGGAGATCTGAATTTGCACCAAAAAACCAATTTCTAAATTTGTTTTGGGAAATTTGGTTGGATGAAACTTCTGTTGTTGCAAATTCATTCGAAGAATACCTCCTTGGGCCAAATAGATCATTACATGGATCAATGGTAAAATCATATTTCTATTCTTTTTATTTATTTAATTGCATTTTAGTTGGAGAGTTTGTTTTCCCAATTTTTGGCACTTTGATTTTCATGTGCAAAATTAATTCATTTTATTTGAATTTTGATTGGTTTTTGCAGGAGATATGTTGGAATGATGAAACTAAGAGATCTTGGAGCAATTATATGGCACCAACAAAGAAAAAAAATTCAACTCCAAAATTGATGAATTTGAACCACTTCCAACAACTCTCCATTTTGGCAGATTTTTTTAAATTATTAATATCAGTTATGAGAATGGGGAAGGGGTTCTTCTTCTCTGCAACTTAGAGGCTCAAAGAAATTTTGTAAAGGGAATTTGATTTGTGGATAGGTAGGAAAATTCAGATTTGAGTGTTGGGGATTTTCTTTTCAAGATTCAATTTTTGCTAGTGAGGTAAAACTTGCACTTTTGTAATACTTATTCCTATGAGGAGAGCTGAAGATTTTGAAAGGAAT
Source organism: Pinus albicaulis (assembly GCA_034641835.2). Lineage (NCBI taxonomy): Eukaryota > Viridiplantae > Streptophyta > Pinopsida > Pinales > Pinaceae > Pinus > Pinus albicaulis. The sequence continues at coordinate 949,556,787 of CM076580.1, read as the reverse complement.
ATTGGAGATCTATATATAAGACAAAGCAAGGGAATCAAGTTTTATTGAATGTATTTCCAAGTACTTTTATTTGTTAATGCAATTTTCATATGTTCAATGAGAAATTTATACCAATTATTTCATATTTTACACTTCTGTTGAATATGCTAATGATTGTTCATTAGATGAGCTATCTTATCCAATGGAATTATAGATCTATTATTTATTCTCGATTTACTCATGTGCCTAAATAAAATTTTGGAGTAACTATTTACTCAAAAAGTTACTATCTGAAATTGATCTAACTGTCATTAGAATTGAGTGAACTTTTTCGCATTTTTGATGACTTAATTTTCACTATTTTAAATTTCAAAAATAAAGCATGCATGCTAGTTATAATATCAGCTATGAGAATTAATTCGAAAAATTGACATTTATTATCAAAAGCATGTTAAATCCCTATGTTAATTGAATTCTTTCACTTGGCATTTGGGAGCTATCTCCTAAGTATCAAGTTAGATTAGTTTCCTTTAAATTTTCACATTACATATAGAATAAATTTAGAGTTAGATTAATTAGTTTCATTCTAGAATTTCCCTCACATAGGGGAAAATATTAGGTTTGGCTTAGTCGAGCCCTTAATTCAGCTTAAGTGATGCTTTCTTGCTCGCGCACAGTAAGGGACAAGGTCCTATGTATCTCTTATTTTTGGTAAGTAATAGATATATCACAAGTGAGAAAGGAGAGAGATGGGGTAACTTGACCCAATAGAACCAGTTGAAACCATCATTACAATGGATAAGAGTCTGATTTAGTACTCTGACCGGATGGCCTTCCCAAATGTTGTGTAGAAATTTGAATAATAGCTGAATTATTCATCGAGATTATCCTGATTACACACTATTTAAGCTTCATGCATAATACATAACCTCTTCTACAATTGATCATCAATATGCGGAAATAGAAGCAGTCGCATGCGCACATTAAAACATAATCAAGCACACATATAACACAATATGTAATGGGGAAAGCTTACAACTGAAAACCCCCAACTATCTGTATATTATAATGATAGAGAACATGTAACAATCATAGTACAAACTCCTCACAAGCTCTCAGCACTATCTCCAATTGTTACACACTACACAAGCTCAGATATGAACAAGTCACAAGTTCAAATCTCCTCCACCTGTTAGCCTGCCTCTACTGCGCAATCCAAGATGGTTAATTGTTAGATCCAAGTTCGAATCCCCTTGGCTTGTACTGCGCAATCCTCATTGGCAATCTCAATCAATGTGTGTGCAAATCTCATGCACAACTATAGTCACAACTGATAGCCACACTCACCCTTTCACCCACCTCTAACACTAGTCTCCACTGAACTGTCCATGCACTGCAGTTAACTGATGTGTTCTTTATTTGATTTATGAGTTAATAATTAGTGAATTAATTAATAATTAATTCACACCACTCATCACTAGTGTATTTGTTAGTTAGACTAAATACAACTAGTTCAACTAAGTTAAACCAAACACAACTCCACCAACTGTCTCATCAACTCCACCAAACTCTGCCACATGAGTTCTAACTAAAGTCAACCATGCAATAGCTCAACTAACCCTTAGGAAAATCGTATTTCCTTCTGTAAGCTGCATGTGCCACATCCAAGCATCAAACTGAAGTGCTCCAAGAGGATAAGATAATGTTTATAGTCTAAATATTATTAAGGGTTAATAATATTTGACTGTTCTATTTTTAGCTCGACAGTCTAAAAATAGAAACCGCCCAATGTCTAAAAATAGAGGTCCATCTATTTTTTCCAACTCGCCCAATCATCCATAAATAGCATCCTGCAACTCATAGACCATGATCCATATGTCTAAAAATAGACTTTTCGACAAAAATCACTTGTGTGGCCCCCACCTAGTTTAGGTGATCACTTTCCAACTAGGATCAGGAAAGATGTTTCAGGATGCCTCCTTCACTGTTTCTTGTTGCCATTTTCAACACTCCCTCTCAACAAGAAAGGAATGTCTTTGCATGCGACATGCAACTCCATGCATTTGCCCTGCAACGTTCACAAGCGCCATGCAACTCCATGCATCTACTTTGCAACTCTTCCGAAACCGAATAGGCTCCAAACAACTCAATCAGTGTAATGCATATATAATCAAAGTCTTCGACTTCTGCTGGTACCAACTGCACATGTCTTTAGGAACCACTTCGCTATTGAACTCTTGCACCCATGCACTCTGCACTTGCTGTCAACTCTGATTCGCGCTACAGTATCCGACACTGTCACTTTGATCTGCCTGCATCAATCCAACTGATCATGCTACTACTGCATTGTGGGCACCTCGTAGCCAGGTTCAATTCATGAGATCCACACCATCTCATGAATCCTGCCCAGAAATCTCCTCTTGGGATTACTCATGCATGTCGCCCCACCTCTCACTTGGTGGTATAGCTGCATGCACTCCCTCTGCCCATTTGGCACGAAATTTCTTTGCATGAGTGGTTTCTTCCACTCCATGATCCTCATCTTGTGGCTGCTCCACATCCCGAGGTTCACTATTACCTGCATGCAAAAAATTGCTCCCTCTCAAGCATCAATTGCATGTCTTTCTTGCACTTCCCAACAGTATGAAGCTCCGTAGACATCCCATCTACTTCAAGTCTGTAGAGATTCTTTGCTCGAATCCCAACCTTCTTGACTTGTCCTGTTGCCTTGTGCCAAAGGAAAAATTTTTCTTCACTGAAGAAAACTTCATACCCTTTATCCTCTAACATTGCGACTGAGATCAAATTCTTCTTTAAACCTGGAACATGCAATACATCTTGTAAAAGAATGAGTTTACCTGACTCCCTCTGAAAGGTTATGGTACCAATGCCGGTCGCATTGTATCGTCCATTGTCGCCCAACTCAACATGCATCTGGATATTTTTCTCCACCAAGTCACTGAAAAGATTCACATCTCCCGTCATGTGAAAGGAAGAACCACTATCAAAATACCACCCCGATCCCAATGCACTAGACACCATGCATGTGATCAATGAGAAGTCCAGCTCAAATTGCGAGGCAAGAGCCTCACCAACTGCAGCTCCAGCAGCCTGCTTGTTCTTCTTCTTTTGTGGACAATTCGTGGCGTAATGTCCATGATCGTGATAGTGAAACACTTCACTTTGGACATGTCACACTCTTTACCATCCGCACTGGATTGAGAAGCATTCTTCTTGCCCTTCTCCTTCCTTGCTTTGGCAGCCAAAGCACAATCTTCTTCATCAGATGCCTTTGATGAAGATCCATCCCTGGTACTCCGCCTTATCTCCTCTTGCACAAGATCCGACCAAAGTCACTCCCATCCTGGAAATTTCTCCCGACCATTGACAGAATCCTCATAGGAATGCCAACTCTTCGGAAGACCAAGGAGAGCCAAGCTCACCAAGTCCTCATCATCCACACTAACTCCTACACTCCCAAGCTCATCCCTGCAGTGGAAAAACTTTGTCAAGTATACCGGAATAGTGTCATTCTTCTCCATCTTTATTTTCCTGAGTTTATCCTTGAGCGCCAACTTCCTTTGTTCGCTCTTGCTTTGGAACAATTCTGTCAACGCTTTCCACATCAAGTATGGAGAATCTTTTCCATGCAGGCTGGATACTATGTGATCCTTCACGCCCTCCAACAGAATCTTTCGACACCTTGCTGTCTTCTTTTGCCAATCCTCAACCGAGGCTGCATCGCTAGGCTTTGGAACTTCAGCATCTATGAAATCCTTTAGCCCATTGTCATCGAGCACCGCCTCCATCCTATCTCTCCATGCAATATAATTCGAGCTGCCTTCAAGAGCATACTCCAATTGCAATCCTTGATAAGACATTTTGACTTCGACACCAAGAAAACACTGATGCAAATTCAAATTCCACCAACTCAAACTCAACCGCTTCTGGATCTATGAGAACAAAGTATTTCTAGCACAGAGATCGACTGTAGGGGCGTTTAATGGATATATCACCTTTCAAGGAAAGGATGGATCCAGAGGCTACTTGGCCCGCTTATAGACTCTGTCTACCGAAATAAATTGTAATCACTGTAATAGATTCGATGATCAATTCTCGCTCCGATACCATGTAGAAATTTGAATAATAGATGAATTATTCACCGAGATTATCCTAATTACACACTATTTAAGCTTCATGCATAATACATAACCTCTTCTACAATTGATCATCAATATGCGGAAATAGAAGCAGTCGCATGCGCACATCAAAACATAATCAAGCACACATATAACACAGTATGTAATGGGGAAAGCATACAGCTGAAAACCCCCAACTATCTGTGTATTATAATGATAGAGAACATGTAACAATACATAGCACAAAGCTCCTCACATCTCTCAGCACTATCTCATATGCTACACACAAACTAGCACAGAAGATGAACCAGTCACAGGTTCAAATCTCCTCCACAAGTCTGCCTGCCTCTACTGCGCAATCCAAGATGAATAATGAATGAGATCCAAGTTCGAATCCCCTTGGCTTGTACTGCGCAATCCTCATTGGCAATCTCAATCAATGTGTGTGCAAATCTCATGCACAGCTATAGTTACAACTGATAGCCACACTCACCCTTTCACCCACCTCTAACACTGGTATCCACTGAACTGTCCATGCAATGCAGTTAACTGATGTGTTCTTTAGTTGATTTATGAGTTAATAATTAGTGAATTAATTAATAATTAATTCACACCACTCATCACTAGTGTATTTGTCAGTTAGACTAAATACAACTAGTTCAACTAAGTTAAACCAAACACAACTCCACCAACTGTCTCATCAACTCCACCAAACTTTTCCACATGAGTTCTAACTGAAGTCAACCATGCAATAGCTCAACTAACCCTTAGGAAAAGCGTATTTCCTTCTGTCAGCTGCATGTGCCACATCCAAGCATCAAAATGAAGTGCTCCAAGAGGATAAGATAATGTTTATAGTCTAAATATTATTAAGGGTTAATAATATTTGACTGTTCTATTTTTAGCTCGACAGTCTAAAAATAGAAACCGCCCAATGTCTAAAAATAGAGGTCCATCTATTTTTTCCAACTCGCCCAATCATCCATAAATATCATCCCACAACTCATAGACCATGATCCATATGTCTAAAAATAGACATAGTCTAAAAATAGACTTTTCGACAAAAATCACTTGTGTGCCCCCCACCTAGTTTAGGTGATCACTTTCAAACTAGGATTAGGAAAGATGTTTCAGGATGCCTCCTTCACTGTTTCTTGTTGCCATTTTCAACATGTTGATGAGGTTATTTTTGTCTATCAACATTTTTGGCGCTAGGAGGAGGCGAAACAATAAATTGTTTCTTTAAAGATTATGTGTTCTAAAAGTTTTAGCTTCTTACAATGACTCCTTCTAAAGGACCTCCTTGGAGTTGCTTTATTGAAATTTTTCCAACTACTATTCCAATAAATGTAGCCTGGCTCTCTTCGAAAATAAAATTCAATGTTAAGACTTTTCCTTTTGATCATATCTTTCGATTTGTTTTAGATTGCAATAACTTTGATATTGACGAAGGTGTCATTTGTAGGATATTCGCTCTTACTTTGATATGTAAAGTTGAATAGTAGTGTTGATCATTACCAATTGCTTCTATATAGTTGGGATGAATTTTCAAATTTTTTCCTCCATGATTTCAGGAAAATAATTGCGAAAAGGTTTGTGCTCAGTTAGAAGCATTGCATAGATTGGAAGCTGAGTCCTTGGATGATATTCTAATTAGATTTAAATTAGTTTTTTTACAATTTCAATCCAAAGATTTTCCTCCTGAGTTTCAGTTAGTTGGATGGCTTAAACATCTAATGTCTCTTTCGTGTGTTTTTAATCATTTTAAGGGATCAAAAGATACAAATTTTGTAAGCATATGTAACACTTCTGAAGAGTCAATGGATCAAAATAATAATGCATATCCACTAAAAAATTGAAATGAAAATGTTGCTAATGAACAATTTCAACGAGAAGTAGATGCTCCTAAAACAAATAAAGCTAATCTTGAAGTTTCTTTTAACCAAAATAATTTCGTTGTGCCAAATACTACTACTTCTGTTGAATTAGAAGAACAATAGGTTGCAAATTTATCAAGGATCAGGCAATAAACAAATCAGCAAGAAATAATGCAAAATAGAAAATATACTATTGCTGAAATTAATGATCAATCACAAGTTATAAAGTATCCTAACAACAATTTCCAAAAAATCAAGAAAAATTTCAGAAAAAAAATCACACCATCAGAGTTTTGTCGATGCGTTGCGAACCATCCGGTGTGGTTCATTGCCAAGACAAGATAAATGGATGGTTCAAAATGCATCAAAAAAACTTTGATGTTGTCTTTTTTACCAAAATTTTTCTTTCTTTTCATGATATGGATCACAAAAGCTTAAATTCAACAACTTCTAGACCAGCTAAATAAATGTCTCTCCTTTGATTCTTTCAACTAATAGTGAATTTGATTTTTGTATTGAGGAAGACATTAATCAACAAATTGAAATCTGCAATAATACAAATACAAAGGAATTTGAAATGCACATTCTGAAAAATGAGCAATAATATTCAGATAGAGAAAATTTCAGATACATATCTTCAACTTCTTATTTCTTCCTCTATCCTGATATTTTTAGTAACAACAATTCAATTGTGAATCGGTCAACAGTATCATTGGACACAAATTTAATTTTAGAAAATAAATGAGTTGTCACAAATTTAATTAGTAATGAATTATTGTTAAATTTTGATTGGGATAGAGAGGATATAATTACCCATAAATTCAATAGTCGTGTAATTTTTCTCAATTATGCATCTAACCATTTGCTTGGTTCTGATTTATTTTATGAAAAGGAAGGAAACATTAATGAAGTCATTTATAATGATTATTTGGAGGTTGATATTGTTGAGTCTCTTAATCCTTCAAAAACGAGTTTGTCAAACTATCATAGTCTCAATCCTTTGAGTCCAAACATATTTCACGCTGAGAAAAACACGCTTCCAAAAATTGTTTCACTTGTCTCTCATTTTCAAACCTCCAAGCATTGTGATGATTTCATTATCCAAGAATCCATCCCAATCTTTGATTCTTATGATGATGATGTTTCTTTTTCTGATCATGAGCCTCAAATTTTTCCATTTCCACAAGCATATGCTAATAATCTCATTGTTTCGGTTGACACTTGTGGAAAATATTTTTTTGTAAACAAACCCCAACTATGTTGTATTATTATTTGTAACATTAATGTAAATTATAATTTGTGTTTTCTTCATTTTCTTTGATTTAAGTTTAATTTTCAAATTTTAGCTTCGAATTTTTGAATACATTACACTGGAATTTTTGAGCATTCAAGAACTCAAAACTCATCAAATGCATTAATGGGATTATGTGCAAACTAATTTTATAGTCGTAGGTATGAGAATCGACTACTCTTTATTATCCAATTTTATTTGATGTTTGTGTGAGGCCAATTCATGACTTTTTAAAAAAGAATTCCTCCCAAGATTTGACATTTAAGAGTGCATCAGGATCTGCCCAACAATCTGACTCATTCGAAAATCTTCTTAGTGATTTATTTAACTTCCATTCACATTTAATTGATCCATTTCAAAAGTATTTGGAAATGTTAGTTGCACAAAATGTTTTTTATGTTCTCATTTTTTAGCACGCTACAACATTTAAAGACTCATTCATCCAAATTTGGTCTGATATTTCTTCTTCCTTTGAATTTATTCCAATCATTAACAAAAATACATCCTGATTTTCATGATCGTGTACGCATATGTTTGGAAGAATTTCAAGGTAAAAAAATTGTAAAAAAAATTATTTATCTTAATTTGTTAAATGGAAATGTATAAAATAGGCTTAAATTTTTATTTAATATTTTAGCTGCACTTTTATATCTTTTACTGATGTTTGATATGTTCATACTTGCAGAAAATAAGGTACTCAAATGGCTTCGCTAGAAGTTTAATTTCACTTAGTTGTTAATCTACCCTATTAGATTAGGAGTAGGATTGGCCTAGTTAGTTTTCTTTTCTTATGTTTCTTTTAATATTACTTAGCTTTGAATAAGCAGGTAGTGAGCCCAAAGGGTTTCCTTGATATTCATTCCATTTCCTAGCAGTATGCATTTCACAGTCCTCGCAAGGCATTTCAGGTTATGCAATGTTGAAGTGGATACAAATTAATGGATCATTACTTAGCATTTAATTTAGATTGAATTGGTTGATGATTCTGAACATATGCAAATTTTGAAAAATTGCATGGAAGAATGTCAAGATCTATGAGCTAAACTTGCAATTAAATTCTTCCAGATATGCCTACATTCTCATCCTCATATGTTAATTAGTTTGCATTCCAACTTTGTTTTCCCTTTCAATTATTTATCTCTCCTTTATACTCATTTTTGTAGGACTTAATTATCTTGATTTGAAGACTATAATTTGTGAGTAAATTAAATAAGATTTAGGATAAAGCGAGCAGATAGTCGTTCCAATTTACAAAATTTTTAGGTAAATATTTATTTCTCATAAATTTTTTTATTTATGTGACTTGTATAGGTTCATTGCTATATATTTCCTTTGCTTTACAAATTTGAAAGATAAGTCATAATTATATGTTTCTTCTTTTCTCGATGCAAATAAAATGAAATACTTGCCTCCTTTTTTAAATTTGTTGTGGGACTGTAGCTTCCTACATTTTAAATGGCTAATTAAAGAAGGCCCCGAAGTAAAGGAAAATTGCAAAAATAATCTATCAACAATCGTAAAATGTTGTCGCCCATACCTCTGCACATCCTTGTATTTTGTATTTTCCAAAGTCATATTGAAGCCGCAATGTTAATCCTATGTTATCTCTTAGTTGCACCCTTTTGTAAACCCCATGATGACTAATTTCCTTCAGGATTTTCCATTTTACATAGTGTGTTCACATGGGTCTTTATTGTTGTGTTTTCATTGGGAATTCATCCCTTGTTTTTCACATAAGTCGAGAACCACAACTATTCCCTGGAGCATGTCCTTCATATCTCCATAGGTGACAATTATAGGTGGGCCCTTTTCCCTCACTCCATCCTTCCAAATATTTCACATTACCCTGGTACTCATAATCTTGTAACTTCTTAAACTCTAAATCCAAAAGTTTCTAGGCATACAAGCTCCAGGATCCACGTCATCACATGTTCTTTATCTGTGCACACTCTTATAATATACTTTATAACCGTGCTATTCTTTAAGTGGTGGCTCCTACTCCCACTTTAATAACCCGCGAACCCGGAAGCCCATAACCTTTTCGAATTCCAATTTACAATACCCTATGGGCATCCAGGCTTCGAGTTTTCCTCTCTCCTCTCTACTGATCCCACACCTCTTATACTCGAAACTTTATTCTAATTGTATCCAAACATTCCCTTCTGGGCTACTACATAGGAATTCACTCTTCTACCACCCGTAAGGTTGGATGCCTGAAAGCCTAACTAATTAATAAAATTGCATTTCAATTCTATTCTGACATTTCAATTATATTCCCGACATTTCAATTCCTTAAGCTGGGATGGGTCCCACTTTGCACTAATGATATGATTGATCCTCTTGAGCTTGAAAGTATTGCTAATTCACCTTTGCGAACAAGCTGACATAACTTCCTTTGGGATACTGTAGTTGGATGCCTCTAATAATATTGCTTTTAGAGTACCCAGGTAATTATTTTTGGATAATTTTATATACCTCCTCAGTTTCAACCTTCTAGGTTATCATAACCAATGGCTCACTTATACTTTTGTCCTCGCTTTATTACTGGATGCCCATCTCTTTTCTCCTTTTCTCTCCATCCTGGATGTCATCATCCCAACCATATTTTAAGTGTGCACCCTTCATATTTTTGGAACACTCCTGAGCAACTACTATGCTAATGCTGAAAATTGGTAAGCAAAGAAGCAATATGCAAAGGTAATGCATCATGATATATTTTGAATGTTGACTTTGGTTAGTTTATATATCACTCCATTTTAGTGATCATAGAATATTACAAGTACTCCTCATATATATATATATATATATATATATATATATATATATACACACCACAATTGCATTGGTTGGGAATTTGGATTGATCTCTTGGGATTATATGAAAATTTTGGGACTGATATAAAATCACAGGAAGCAAAAACAATATTTTTTGCTGCAATTCATAATGAAGCACAAATTATTTTTTATTCCCGAGGACTTCTTTTATTTATTTCTAATCCATTGAACATGAGTCAATTTTCTTGTAGCTTAATTCTCGCTCTAGTTTAGATTTAATAAATTGATGATCTTGGGAAAATGAAAACTTCATACAATGTAAATTATTCATACTTTTGAGGAAAATCGATATCTTCCAGGTAAATCTAAACAAAATTCTTCAAGGTAAGTCTCATATGACCATTTTCATTCGTTACCAATTTCTTATGTTGTTTATTTAAACCTTGTTTTTAATATTTGCTAATCCAAGGCTCTATTTTTGTAGGTCTTCAAGTATTGCTTTGAAAATTTTGCACTCTTTTTTTGGAATTCACTCTCCTCGTTTTTCTTGCTTTTGAGCTTTGGAAAAGTAGTTATGATTTTGAACAAATTACTAATTAAGCTAAATCAGGGAGTCTTTGAACCTCTAATTTGTTTCACATGCCTTATTTTAGTTATAAAATCGTCAAGATGTTTCCATGCAGGCTTAGTTTTGAAACAAGAATATTTACAAGAGAAGGGACACCCTATTTAACTTCATTTTCCCTCATAACTGTTATTTAGTTTTTGTTTGAATAAAATCATAACTATATTGAACTCTACAAGACCTAATCAATCAAAATCTCAACTTAAGAAAAACATGTATTATTTCTTTATACTTGTTCTTTTGTTGATATATTTTTCATAAATCATCTTGTTGATGTTTCTTTTGATTTCAGTTTTTCATCCAACTTTTTGCTTTGAGTTTGAATCTCCTTTCTTCTTTTTACAAATTTTGGAGTGTTGATTTCATTTTTCTTTGGATTGGTTTTTGTGATATTACCAAATTTTATGCGGAAATTTTTTTCTTACCCATCATTGGTCAACACACATGGAAAATTTTTACTTTGTCAATTTCGTGAGTTTTCATTTACTTTAAAGGCACATCTTTATTGAATTCTAAAGTCCTGTTTCCTTAATTATTTTCCCACAGAGGAGCATTCATATTTTCCAAGTGATAAAGTTCATCTTTCCAAGGAAAGAGTTGGCTTGAGTCTAATTCAATGAAGCCCAACCATTCCCCCCACTTCACATAAATATCCTTTAAATTGATAGTTCTAGGGAAAGATGTGGGAGTCAAATTTTTTTGAGTATTATATCCATTGTCTTTAAAATCTTATACCACCCCACCATATTCACCTAATTGTTAAAAGCAATTCTCTAAATAAAATTTATAAAAAAGGTGGTAAAAGCCAAGGGTTGAAAACACATATGTGTAGGAAACAAAATGTAAACTTGTCACGGTACTGAACAGGCTCCCTGGAAGTAGGACTATGCGTGTGTGTTACTAAGACAACTTCATTGGGGCTATGGACACTCACTAACAATGAAGTTATGTCTGGTTAATGAGATTATTTATATCAATGGATGCATACTTTCTTTAAAACTTTCTATCTGTACCTCTTCCATCAGTCACATGAAGTAAATTTAAAAATTAAATGACAAGTACTTAACTTTTAGAACTTATATCGCTTGATTTGTTCATGTGGGACCCATGAGAAATGTCCTAAAGTTTGAAGGCATGATAGAATTCATCATTTCAACCTTTTGGTAAAATTTAAATCATTATCTTTTTAATGAGAGATAATTTCTTCTTCCCCTGTTGCCATTGTTGTGGTAGATTTCTTCCTCCCCTGTTGCCATTGTTGTGGTAGAACAACAACCCCCCACTTTTAATTTACTATCTTCATAATAATAATGTGGACCCTCCATGTAAATTTTTTGTCATATTGCCTCTTAAACGATTTCATTTGGTTTATTTTGCGAGATTTTTATTTTTCTCCGTTTTCTATTCTGATCGCTTCATTGTGTGTGATTTCTCACCAACTTCTCAATGGCTCTAATTTTGCTGAGTTTGGACTTACAATTTGCACATAATGCTTATTCAAAGTTTTAGTGATTTTCACCGCTTAGGCTTAAAAATGTAAAAAATGTATTTTATTTTATTTTGTAGATTATTTAATCGATTTATATGCAAATAAAATTATTTTATTAATTTAAACAATTTAAAATAACTAGGTTAATTAATTAATCTAATCTAGATTTATTATACTAATTGCATTTCATTTAATTAATTTATGATTAATTAAGCTTTAATTATTTTATTAATTAACCACTCAATAAAACCACCGCAGCGAAGAACATGTGTACATATTGTAACTATATAACAAAATTTCATAATCTTAATTTTTAAAATATATTTAAAAATAAAAAATATTAAAAATTAAAATTAAAATTAAAAAGACCTAAAGCCCTGCTCCCAAAAGAAAATATAAATTCAATTTCTTAAGCTTTACAAGCTTATGGGTTCCCGGGCTTCTGAAATGAAAGTGGATATAGTTTTTGTATATAGTAATGGAGGGATGGTCCCACTCCCTCGTGGTCCTCCCCTCCTCTCCCTCCTCTTCTCATTATACCCTGCTCCCATTTAATTCCCCTCAGGGCTTCTCATTCTTCTGGGCATCCGAGTTTCCCCTTCATACCACTCCCTTACCCTCTCATCACTCCCGATTCCTCCTCCTTTTGGGCTATGGGCCCTCTCCTTCTCCCCTCTCCTTTTATACACTTATAATTCCCCTCCTCCATTATATATTTCACGATCTCATTATTGAAGCCCAAAGTTTAATTAAATAATTTATTTTTTAATTTAATTAATTTTTAATTTTGTTTTATTATAATGTATAAATATTGATAATTTTGTTTTATTTATTTAATTTAAATTATAATTATTAAAATAATTTAAAACTAGAAATTTATTTAATGTATTATTTTATTTTTTGTAACTAAGAGGAACCCAGTAGCCTACTTGACACATAAGTACCATTAAACCTCTAGGGGTTACGATATGTCCTCCTTCTCGTAGCTCAGGACACAACAAGGGGGGATTTGAACCTAGGTCTTTTGAGTTTCAACGCCTTCACATTTCTCGGATTCAACCAATTAAGCTGCCATCGAGGACGAATTTTATTTAATGTTATATTAATATTTTGTATTTATTAATTTTAATTTGTATATTAATAAAAATATCAAAATTTTGCCCATGCATGCTAATTTTCAAACATTAACAGTTTTGACTCTCTCACTTTGGAAGTCTCTATCTTGATTTCTTGGCCAAATGAGGCCTAGGATGGCTCATTGGAAAGATAAAAATATGGAGAATATTTTGAGAGTGGTTTCATGCCCAGATTTGGTCAACTATGCTTAACAATTAGGAGAAAATGGAGCTTCGAATTTGCACCAAAAAACCAATTTCTAAATTTGTTTTAGAAAATTTGGTTGACTGAAACTTCCTCTGTTGCAAATTTATTCGATAAATGACTCTTGGGCCAAAGAGATTATTATAGGGATCAATGGGAAGCTTATATTTTTTTTTAATTTTAATTTTAATTTTTTTTATCTATTTAATTGCATTTCAGTTGGAGAGTTTATTTTCCCAATTTTTGGCACTTTGATTTTCATGTGAAAAATTAATTCATTTTATTCGAATTTTGATTGGTTTTTGTAGGAGATCTATTGGAACGGTGAAAATAAGAGATCTTTGAGCAATGTTATGGCACCAACAAAGAAAAAAAAGAAGATTTGCAGCTCCAAAATTGATGGATTTGAACCACTTCCAACAATTCTCCATTTTTGACAATTTTTTGTAAATTATTAATATCAGTTATGAGAGTGAGGGGTTCCTCTTCTCTGCAGCCTAGAGGATCTAAGAAATTTTTTAAAGGGAATTTGAGTTGTAGATAGGGAGGAAAACTTAGATATGAATGTTGGGGATTTTTTTTCAAGATTTATGTTTTGTTAGTGAGGCAAAACTTGCACTTTTTTAATCCTTCTTCCTGCTTGCAGAATTGAAGATTTTGAAAGGATTGTTGGAGATATATGTACACGGGAGAGGAAGGGAATCAAGTTTTATTGATTGTGTTTCTAATTAATTTTATTTTTCAATGCAATTTTCATTCGTTCAATGACATATTTATTCCAATTATTTCATATTTTTCACTTTTATTGAATATGCTAATGATTGTTCATTAGTAGAGTTATCTTATCCAATGAAATTATAGATTTTATTTATTTATTCTCAATTTTCTCATGTGCCTAAATCAAATTTCTAAGTAACTATTTACTCATAAATTTTCTATCTAAAATAAATTTAACTATCATTAGAATTGCGTAATTTTTTTCCCAATTTTGATGGCTTACTTTTCACTCTGTTAAATCCTAATGTTAATTGAATTCTTGACTTGGTATTTTGGAGTTATATCCTAAGTATCAAGTTAGATTGGTTTATTTTAATTTTTTTCATTGCATATAGAATATATTTAGAGTTAAATTAATTAATTTCATTGTAGAAGTCCCCTCGCATAGGGGCAAACGTTAGGTGTGGCTTGACTGAGCCCTCAATTCAACTTAAGGGTTTCTTTCTTGCTTGTGCACAACAAGGGAGTAGATCCGATGGATTCCCTTGAGGGTGGAGGTATAAACCTATGGATTCCATTATTATTGATTTCATGGTGGAGACATAAGTCTCTGGATTTCCTTGAGGGTGGAGGTTTCAACCTACAAATTCCCTTATTGCTAGTTCGGATGACTGATTCAGGGTGGAGGTGAAAGCCTATGGATTCCCCTGTTTTGGAAGAGGGTGGAGGTGGGACACCTCTAGGCTTCCTTGATAGACTAATTAATGAGATAAGAGGTATAATTGAAATTTTTGGCCAATTTCTATCAATTTCTATGATGAATCTCATGAGAGATTGTATTCCATGTTACAGGAAAACATGGGAATTGGAAAATTAGGGTGAATGAAGCTGACTGAAAAAAGACTAGAATAGTTTGAAGATATATATAGTTGTTGGAAAAAAAATATGTACATGAATTTCAAATGTTGTACATAGCTATGTATATAAAGCTCCATAAACAATATGTGTTTATTTTAAGCATGTATTCTATGTTGCATGTTGACAAAGAACACCGAGGACAGTGTCCCCCCAAGGGGAAGGGGTTTGTGAAATCCCCCCTCCCCCCAACATTATTTCCTTCATGGATTTTAAATAATGTAAGTATTTGAAAAGAAAAAGAAAAAGAAAAATAAAAAGAGAGAGAATTTGGCCATGTCACACATATTCCAAGACTAAAGGAGGATTAATTTCTTAGAGGACTTGTGGTGTTCATGGACTGAAAATAAGTTGAGAGGTGGCATGCAAAGAGAAAAGAAATAAAGTGACATAAGATTATTGGCTAGCAATACTTTTGGGGGTGTCAAGGTCAACAAACTTAAAAAAATATGAAACCAAACATTAACTTTGTAGTATATGATTCGTTGGGAAAAAAATATCTTGGCCTAGCAAGGCAAAATAAACCCATGAACCTCCCCTCATGATCGGGGGAGAAGGTAATTTACCTACGTAGGGGGAGAGATTCGATAACATAGGGAGAGCGAGGCTTAATGGAGGGAAAATGGTTTTTGGCTCTCTGAAAAAGCTTTAGTTACATTCGAGGTAGGTGTAGAAAATGAAATATCCATCAGAGGAAAGGAGAATCTTTGGATTCCCTAGTATGAAGATGGGAATGATGAACACTAGGTTCCCTTAATAACCAAGATGGAGATCAACTCCTTGGAATCCTAGAGGAGAATCCCAAGGTCCCCTTTCTTATTTTTTTTGGTTTTAGTAGTAAGTTTTGGAGTCCCTTAACCAGGTAGAGCTAATTTGATTTGAAGAAGTATTCCTCTGGAGTCCCTGGCTGGATTATAATCTTATTTCCAATCTCAAAAGTAATCCTGTTCTATCTTGGAATATGGAACATGGGTGATTAGGTTACAAGAAAGACTCGATGCAACCCAATCTACAGTCGGGTGGAACGTGGATGTCCCAAAACGAGTCACTTTACATATATTTGAGGAAAGTTATTGAACCAATTGTGTTGATGTAAATCTATTATTATGCTTGAGATTGAATTCATGATAATGAATTTTCTTATTGTAGTGCTGGAGTTAGTCATACTAGAACAATTTCTAGTTGTTATGGAATTTGATTAGCGGTCAACACTCTATCTTGTTGTTGTCCCTAGGTCCATTTAATGCACATATGTAAAACTTTAATAATTGGTGTGTGTTTATAAGTGAAACACTCATTATGGTTAAACATCATTTAATGGTCATCCTCATTTTAAAATTTCATGTGATGACCCTATTGATAAATCCAACACTGAAATTGAACTAATGAACAACTCCTGTGGTTTACTAGGGCTCTCTCATTTCTACCCTGTATAAGATTGTCTTGTATGGTTTGTGAGTGCTAATGTTGCTAATCTTGTATATACAAGCTCTAAAATATTAACATGGAACTACCTCATTTTATCATATCTATTGTGTTTCCTTATGCGTGTGTATATATCCCTTCTATTTGTGATGCTTTTGGTTGAAAGAAGAAGGGTGCAAGTCTATTAACCTAGGAAATGACTTAGCTATCCATTTAGGGAGGTCGAGGAAAACATGAAAAAACAACTCTAGAAGCTTTGAGAAAGGAAATATTGGGAATATTGAGTGATTTTTTTACTATAAATTTAAACTTTGGACACAAAATTACACAACAGAGATTTACATCACTAATGAACTTGTGTATTAAATCAAAGTACTTGACTCCCTTCACGGTGAATTATTGTAATATTGATTTTGGCTTAAATAGAATATGTGTCTGTATGATTTGGACCATAAAATATTGGTAATTATTTTTAAGTTTTTACTATTTGTTACTGGTGATGCTTAGGAAGACTTCATAAAATAATTGATGATCTGTGATGAACTTGCTAAAATTCCCTTTATAGTACGTGCTTCATTTCTCTCGAGTCTTATATAAGCATGTTGCTAAATTTCTAGTCGTTTTGTGTGTATAAATGGTATTGAAAATATTTTGAACTCTGGTGTCTGGTAGGTCCCACAATTATACAAAATAGAAAGTATACTTCTGGAAATGTGTAACACCTCCTCCCACATTTCCCGGCTTTTACAAGCCCTTTGTGTAAATTTGAAAGAAAGTGCCAATATGACGTGACCCAACCTCCTAGCTCTAGTTAAGGAAGTGGGGCCTAAAATTGAGACTTTTTGACCACCAATTAACGTCCTACAGGGACTACAGATCACCGAGGCAAAGAAGAAGCATCCCAGGTGGTCAATCCTTGAGATGGAAATTTGTTTCAGTTACCTAGACTCCCAATCACATCCTTGACACTGGCTGCATATGGTTGAATTATTCCAACGATACTCACAAGCCTTGTTCTATATGATTATGACCTAAATTTCTTAGTTTAGTTCCTATAGTCCCAAGTTCTAAGCCAAAAATTCCAGGCCAGCCTCCAGAGCCCTACCAAGAACTGCCTGAGACTTATGATAATGATAGATGACATAATGAAAATGTTATTCATACAAAAATTGAGCAAGAAATCGACCTAACCAGGCCTAACCATGATAGTCATTTCGTCAAGAATATGGCGAACATGTAAGCTACAGGTCGTGAATGCATATCTGATCATAGGAGTCTGAAACGTATTTGAGAATCACCAAGAAGGTCTAATGCCCTCTCATAATAGATGCAATAACATTTGTTTTTCCATGCATTCATAAAAACTTTTCAAGAGCCATAAGTAATATACATCACATAACCAACATATAACTAGAAAATAACCAACATATAAACCATGGAAACTCAACCATAATATCTCTGACATAATCGTTACAAATTCTCATAGATCACAATAAGGAATTGTCTCATATCAACATATGAAAATACCAACCAATTCAAGGACTTCTACGTAGCACTCGACCATAGATTGGGCTAAACCAAATATCTCTTTTAGCCAATTAACCCTGCATCTTATTTTTATCATGAATGTGGGATCTCATTGAATTAAAAAAAAAAAAACCAAGCCAGGGCTTCTGGAGGCCAAACAAGTTCTATCCTCAACCAAAGTGATTCCACCTCCATGATTGAACATCACTAATTACCAACCATATCGTTTTCTACCCAGGATGTGATCCAGGTGGATAATGGTGTCCACCCACATATTCCACTTAGACCCCCACCATTTTTTGTTTCAGTTTCCTTAATTGTAGCACAATTTACTATTTTTGGTATTTTTTTGGGTCTTGAGCTTCCAAAGCCATTTTGAAGCCCTACACGACAATTTTTTTTTTTTGTTGGGAAAATCGGGACCAACATGGGGCTTTAATAGATGTTGGTTACTAAAACTTTTTAGTCCTTGAATAGATATTTCTAGCGAGGTATCATGTGCATCAAATAGAGATTGTATGCCAAAGTTACGACCCTTAGTAAATTGATGTACCAATTTACCCCAATGGGGCCCATAGTTTGGTGTTTCATCTCCTAGGGTTAGGTTTTTGGATGTTTAGGGGTTTGCATTGTTTCTCAATAATAAATAGGCCTTTGAGCTTCATTGCAACACAATTTAGAGGCCTGCATCTGCCACATCTCCTCTTAGAGATAAGCTACCAGCTCCCTATCTAGTTTATTTCCATTATTTTTGTAAGCATATTTCAGTTATGTGATATTAATGAATTGAAGTCTTATTTCTGCTGCATCTATGATTTTATGTGTATTTCTGCATTTTATGTCATTCCTACATAAGTCCAGATCAGTAGTATCATATCAGTCTCCTCTTTCTCTATCCTTCTTTGCATGTCCCCAACGAGGTCAGGGTATAAGGAGTTAGGGCTCGATCTGGTTGAACCTTTTCAAGATCATCCTCACAAACCCCGATGACTGCCCATGGGGGACAAAAATAAATATGAGGGAGCATGAGATCCTATCAAAATATTTCTCGAGGAGACCCTCGAGAAATAAAGGAACGCGATGATGGACAACTTTTCCCAGAACCTTCAACAACTGCCCACTGACAGCGCATCTGCTTCCAGAAACCACTCTGGAGGCACAACTCCTTTTAAGGTATGAGTAAAATTTGACATTCCCATATTTGAGGGAAAAATATATATAGACGTCGTAGATAGATGTTTGAATCTATTACAATGGTATTTCTCGGTTCATTACTTTTCCAACCGGGAAAAGATTACTTTTGCACTGCTCAAAGTCATAAGTCTATTATTATGCTTGAGACTGAATTCATGATAATGAATTTTCTTATTGTAGTGCTGGATTTAGTCATACTATGACAATTTCTAGTTGTTATGGAATTTTATTAGCGGTCAACACTCTATCTTATTGTTTCCCCTAGGTCCATTTAATGCACATATGTAAAACTTCAATAATTGGTGTGTGTTTATAAGTGAAACATTCATTGTGGTTAAACATCATTTAATGGTCTTCCTCATTTTAAAATTGCACGTGATTACCCTATTGATAAATCCAACACTGAAATTGTACTAATGAACAACTCCTATGGTTTACTAGGGCTCTCTCATTTCTACCATGTATAAGATTGTCTTGTATGGTTTATGAGTGCTAATGTTGCTAAGCCTGTATATACAGGCTCTAAAATATTAACATGGAACTACCTCATTTTATCCTATTTCTTGTGTTTCCTTATGCGTGTGTATATCTCCATTCTATTTTTGTTACTTTTGGTTGAAATAAGAAGGGTGCAAGTCTATTAACCCAGGAAATGAATTAGCTATCCATTTAGGGAGGTTGAGGAACACATGAAAAAACAACTCTAGAAGTTTTGAGAAAGGAAATATTGGGAATATTGAGTGATTTTTTTACTATAAATTTAAACTTTGGACACCAAATTACACAACAGAGATTTAAATCACTTATGAACTTGTGCATTAAATCAAAGTACTCAACTCCCTTCACAGTGAATTATTGTAATATTGATTTTGGCTTAAATAGATTATGTGTTTGTATGATTTAGACCATAAAAGATTGGTAATTATTTTTAAGTGTCTACTATTTGTTACTGGTGATGCTTAGGAAGACTTCATAAAATAATTGATGATCTGTGATGAACTTGCTAAAATTCCCTTTATAGTACGTGCTTCATTTCTCTCGAGTCTTATATAAGCATGTTGCTAAATTTCTAGTCGTTTTGTGTGTATCAATGGTATTGAAAATATTTTGAACTCTGGTGTCTGGTAGGTCCCACAATTATACAGAATAGAAAGTATACTTATGGAAATGTGTAACACCTCCTCCCACATTTCCTGGATTTTACAAGCCCTTCGTGTAAATGTGAAACAAAGTGCCAATATGACGTGACCCAACCTCCTAACTCTAGTTAAGGAAGCGAGGCCTACAATTGAGACTTTTTGACCACCAATTGACATCCTACAGGGACTACAAATCATCGAGGCAATGAAGAAGCATCCCAGGTGGTCAATCCTTGAGATGGAAATTTGTTTCAGTTACCTAGACTCCCAATCACATCCTTGACACTGGCTGCATGAGGTTGAATTCTTCCAAAAACACTCACAAGCCTTGTTCCATGTGATTATGACCTAAATTTCTTAGTTTAGTGCTTATAGTCCCAAGTTCTAAGCCACAAATTCCAGACCAGCCTCCAGAGCCCTACCAAGAACTGCCCAAGACTTCTGAGAATAATAGATGACATAATGAAAATGTTATTCATACAAAACTTGAACAAGAAATCGACCTAACCAGGCCTAACCATAATAGTCATTTCGTCAAGAATATGGCAAGCATTTAAGCTATAGGTTGTGAATTCATATCTGATCATAGGAGTCTGAAAATTATCTGAGAATCACCAAGAAGGTCTAATGCCCTCTCACAATAGATGCAATAACATTTTTTTTTCCATGCATTCATCAACCATTCATACATTCATCAAAACATTTCAAGAGCCGTAAGTAATATACATCTCATAAACAACATATAACTAGAAAATAACCAAAATATAAACCATGGCAACTCAACCATAATATCTCTGACATAATCGTTACAAATGCTCATAGATCACAATAAGGAATTGTCTCATATTAACATATGAAAATACCAACCAATTCAAGGACTTCCACGTACCACCCGACCATATATTAGGCTAAAAAAATATATATATTTTAGCTAATCACCCTTGCATCTTATTCCAAGCATGAATGTGGGATCTCATTAAATAAACCAAAAAAACCAAGCCAAGGCTTCTGGAGGCAAAACCACTTCTACCCTCAACCAAAGTGATTCCACCTCCATGATTGGACATCACTAATTACCAACCATATCGGTCTCTACCCAAGATGTGATATAGGTGGATATTGGTGTCCACCCACCTATTCCACTTGGACCCCCACCATTGTTTCTTTTAGTTTCCTTAATTGTAGCACAATTTACTATTTTTGGTAGTTTTTCGGGTCCTGAACTTCCAGAGCCATTTTGAGGCCCTACACGATAGTTTATTTTGGGAAAATCGGGACCAACATGGGGCTTTAATATATGTTAGGCACTAAAAATTTTTATTCCTTGAATAGATATTTCTAGCGAGGTATCATGTGTGTCAAACATAGATCGTATGCCAAAGTTATGACCCTAGTAAATTGATGTACCAATTTACCCCAACGGGGCCCATAGTTTGGCATTTCATCTCCTAGGGTTAGTTTTTTGGATGTTTAGGGTTTTCCATTGTTTCTCAATAATAAATAGGCCTTAAAGCTTCATTGTAACAAATTTCAGAGCCCTGCATCCGGCACATCTCTTCTCAGAGATAAGCTACCAGCGCCCTAGCTAGTTTATTTCTATTCTGTCTGGTAGCATATTTCAGTTATGTGATATTAATGAATTGAAGTCTTATTTCTGCTGCATCTATGAGTTTATGTGTATTTCTACATTTTATGTCTTTCCTACACGTTGGGAAACCAACTCCAAAAATAGAAAAAAAGAGATATCAACGCCTTATAAATAAGCCACTTTGAGGGGGCAACCTCCAATACATTACATAAATGAACAATTCTTCGATGATTCAAATTACAAAACCTCATTTCTATATATAGGAGTCCATGGGGTGACAATGTAATCCTAGTGGGGCCACAATTTAATCCTAGCTGACCTAACAATAAGAATTTAAGGGCACAATAATAACAATATGGGGGTTACAGGGGTACAATAATAACAATAAGGGGGTTACACTAACAACAATAAGGGACTATACTAGTAATATAGGGACCTAACATGCCCCTCTCCTTCAAAAAAGTGTTGTCCTCAACGCTTGAGTAGCTCTGGGTGCTTCTGTATAAAATTCTCATCCTCCCATGTAGAATCTTCGGTGGGTAAGTTCTTCCACTTGATGAGATACTCTGAAATTGATCGATTCCGTAGTTGTCGAGTTCTTGTTTCCGTGACCGCTTCAGGTTCCAATATGATTTTTCCTTCCTCATCAAGTTCTGGAAATATTGTTTGAGCTGGAAGATTTTCACCTATAACCTTCTTTAAGCATGAAACATGGAAAACTGGATGTACTCGCGAAGAAGCAGGAAGCTCCAATTTGTATGCCATAGTACCAATATTTTGCAACACTTTGTAAGGACCATAGTACTTTGGCGATAATTTATTATCCTTCTTAGCTTGCTTGAGGGACATTTGTTTGTATGGTTGTAGCCGTAAAAATACCCAGTCTCCTACATCAAAACTTCTCTTGTTGCGATGTTGATCTGCCTGTTGTTTCATTCGATTTTGTGCCAAATTTAGGTTATCCTTTAAGAGTTGGAGAACTTCTTGTTGATGCTCGATGTGATCTTCCACTGCTTGAACCTTCGAATTTTCTCTTAAAGATGATGTGATGGATGGTGGATGGTATCCATAAAGTGCCATAAATGGGGTCATTTTTGCTGCAGTATGGAAGGAAGTGTTATACCACCATTCAGCGAGAGGTAACCACTTGACCCATTGTGTTTGTTTATCAGATACAAAACAACGAAG
Organism: Pinus albicaulis; assembly: GCA_034641835.2. Taxonomy (NCBI): domain Eukaryota; kingdom Viridiplantae; phylum Streptophyta; class Pinopsida; order Pinales; family Pinaceae; genus Pinus; species Pinus albicaulis. The sequence goes on along the minus strand of CM076580.1, from coordinate 949,533,600 downwards.
ATATCCTTCCAAACATTTATTTACTATCTCGGTTTGACCATCGGATTGAGGATGATAAGATGAGCTATGAGCTAATTGAGTACCCAAACAAGAAAATAACTCCGTCCAAAAATTTCCAGTAAAAATGGGATCTCTGTCGCTCACAATAACCCTTGGGTTTCCATGTAACTTTTGAATTGTGTCCATAAATGTAGTAGCAACTGTACTTGCTCTAAATGGATGAGATAATGCACAAAAGTGTGCATACTTGGTAAGTCTATCAACTACCACCATGATGACACTCTTTCCTTCAGACTTAGGTAAACCTGTGATAAAATCCATTGAAATCTCCTCCCAACGTTGACTTGTAATGGATAAAGGTTGTAGAAGTCCTGGGGTCTTAATTGTTTCCACTTTATTCTGCTGGCAAACCAAACATTCCGCCACAAACTTTCGAATATCAGATTTAAGGCCATCCCAAAAAAATTCTTTCTTCACCCTTTGGTAAGTTTTTAAAAATCCCGAGTGTCCTCCTAAAGGAGAAGTGTGCAATTCCAGAAGAATATTTTGTTTTAGTTGGGAATTCTTACAAAGATATAAGCGATATTTGTACCATAAGGAATCATTTTTCCAACTAAATGTATCAGATGTACTAGGATCTTGCTGCAACTTTTGAATGAGTGTCCATACATCTTTTTCCTTCTTCCATTCATCTCTTGCTTCGGTTATCCAATCTGGTTGGATAATAGAAATGGCACAAAGCAATGCTTCCACCTCTTCATTCTTTCTTGAGAGTGCATCTGCAACAACATTAAGCTTTCCCTTTTGTAGATTATTTCAAAGTCATAACCCAACATCTTTGTGACCCATTTTTGCTGCTCTTCTGAAGATAGTCTTTGTTCCAAAAAGTGTTTAAGACTATCATGATCAGTTTTTACCTTGAAGTGTCTTCCCATTAGGTAAGTTCGCCATTTCTTTAGTGCATGCAGTATTGCTAACATTTCCTTCTTATAAATAGGTTTTTGTAAATACTTTCCTTTGATTGGACGACTTTCAAAAGCAATGGGTCTTCCTTCCTGCATTAAAACTGCACCAATTCCATTTCCTGAGGCATCACATTCCACGATAAAGGTTTTTGTGAAGTCTGGCGTAGCTAAGACCGGTGCTAGGCACATTGCCTCTTTAAGATGTTCAAAGGCCTTAGTTGCTTCAGGAGTCCATGGAAATGCATCTTTCTTCAATAATGTTGTTAGAGGTGCTGCTATTCTCCCATAATTCTTAACAAACTTGCGATAATACCCTGTTAACCCGAGAAATCCTCGCAACTGCTTTATGGTTGTGGGGAATTTCCATTCCTTAATGGCTTTAATTTTGTTAGGATCTACCTTAACACCCTCGTGAGATACAATATGACCCAGATATTCCACCTCTTGTACTCCAAAGAAACATTTGGATGTTTTTGCATATAATTGTTTCTCCTGCAATAGTTTGAGCACCCTGTCAACATGTTGAAGATGATCCTTCCAAGACCTGTTGTAGATTAGTATATCATCAAAAAATACTAGCAAAATTTTTCTAAGGAAGGGTTTGAAAATGGAATTCATCAACCCTTGAAATGTAGAAGGTGCATTGGTAAGGCCAAAAGGCATGACCAAAATTTCATAATGACCCTCATGAGTTCGAAATGCTGTTTTTGGAATATCTTCAGTCTTCATTCTAATTTGATGATATCCTGAACGAAGATCCAACTTGGTAAAATAAATTGCTCCATGTAATTCATCCAATAATTCATCAATCATAGGAATGGGGAATTTGTCTTTAATGGTGAGCTTATTGAGCTCCCTATAATCCGGACACATTCGCCATGATCCATCCTTCTTGTGTACCAATACTACAGGAGCAGAGAAAGAACTTTGACTAGGTTGAATTATACCCGCCTCTAACATTTCTGCAATCATATGTTCAATTTTTCTCTTTTGGACGTAAGGATATCTATAAGGCCTGATGTTTGGAGGAACACTTCCTGGAATCAAATGAATAGCATGATCATGATCATGAATAGGTGGGAGTCCTTTGGGAGTTTCAAACACCTTGGAATGATTGTCCAAGACTTTTTGAAGATTTGTAGAAATAGATGATTTTGATGTTGGAACTTCTAGTGAGAATAATTGTGCAATTACGGCTCACTGTTCTTTCTTTAGAAGCTTTGTCATGACATTAAATCTTATTATCTTTCCCGGCTTCCCTGCAATACCTCGTAATTCGACTTCATTTCCTTCTTGAAAAAAATTCAAGAAAAGTTCTTGAAAATTAAAAGCTACCACCCCCAAAGATTGTAACCATTGTACTCCTAGTACAACATCAACACCTCCCATAGGAATGGAAAGCATTGGACTATTCAATACATATTCCCCCATGGTTAGCTTGATATTATGGAATTTTCCAGAGCAATTTATAGTTCCTCCATTTGCAGCCATCACTTGACATTCTGGTGCTGGGTATAGGAAACATTTCAATTCCTTGGCTACCTTACAATGAATAAAATTATGGGTACTACCTGAATCAATTAACACTATTAACTTTTCTTCTTGATATGTCCTTCTATCTTAAGAGTTTGAGGAGTGGTAATTCCTGCCAATGCATTACACGATATGGTCAGACTCATTTCTTCCTCTTCTAGGGTTGGTTCCTGGTGTATATCCTATTCTTGTTCATTTTCTTCTTCCTCTTCACAATCTATGTAAAATAATTTCTTCTCAGCACACTTATGACCTTTAGTGTATTTGCTATCACAACTGTAGCAAAGCCCTTTTGCTATTTTTTCTTCCAATTGTTGTGGTGTCAACCTTCTAGGTTGTGGAAATCTAGGTGTAGCAACACTTCCTTCTTTATAGAAGTGAGTGGTAGGCTTCCTTGTCGCCATAATTTTACATTCAATTTTTCTTGCCAACCTGAATGCCTTCTCCAATGAATCAAGTTCCAAAACACGAACTTCATGTTGGATGTTATCCTTTAAATTACCTATGAAGAGATCAATCCTGTGTTCCTCTGGAATATCAGTTACCCTTATATTCAATTTTTGGAAGTCCTCAATGTGCTCCCCCACTAAACCCTTTTGTTTGAGATTTATCAATTGGCTAAAGAAGGTGTTGCTCTTTGTATCCTCATAATGTGCTATCATTTCCTCTGTAAAAATTGACCAATTGACAATTTTTTTATAGGAGCAAAGCCATCGATACCATACAAATGATTTTGTTCTAAATTTAAAGTTTCAATGCGTAACTTTTGTGTGTTTTGCACATTATGGAGATCAAATTATTGCTCCATCTGTAGTATCCATGTTACAGGATCCTTTCCATCAAACTTCCTCATATCCATTTTTGGAATATGGTGGTTCTTCCCACCAACATTAGAGTTTATGAAATCACGATTAACATTTATTTTTTCTCATCATGAGTTTCCTCTACTATATTTTCACCATTAGGAAACATTTCTTGTATCAACTTTGTAAAACCTTCTATGTATGCTTTTAGAACATTCTTCATGTTTTCCATTTTTTCATCGATCTTAGCTTCCATGTCATCCATATTAGATTCCCTGCCAGCTTCCATGCCATATATTTTAGATTCCATGCTTTTCTTCAAACCATCCATCTTAGTTTCCACACCTTTCTTCAAAACTTCCATGTCATTTTTTGTTGCTCTTTGCGAGAGCGAAATTTGTTGCACTTGCTCTTGTAATTTTGATATGTCATGTTGCCATTCTTCATCTTCATGAGTCATAGTAGAGCCTTCTAAAGGCTTAATGGGTGTTGAATTATTTTTAGGGGCCATTTTAGAAACCAATACTGATATCTATTCTACAATATGCCCTTGGAATCAATTCAATTAGATTCCTCAAACAAGACTTATGCAATTTAGGAAAAAAAATACAACATTTTATTTGCTTTTGCAGAGCTCTATAATGAAATTGAATTATCTCTATAATTGCAGATCCTCAATATCTAAAATTTGGCCCTCTCATAGTACTCTGAAGCTTCTTCAAATGCCACATGTCTGACTTGATTTGGATTCTTCAAGGAAAAGTTATGTCCAATGTCCCACAATGACCTAATTATGGATTAGTTCAGTAGAGCGAACTTGTACGGCTTGCCACGTGTCACTGTTTGCTCCTTTGGCTCCTCAATTTATAGATAGGAAACTACGGTCAGTTTGATTCTAGTCACTTTTTACATAATTCCAATCCGATGCTCAGAGAGAGATTTATGAAGATTTTCCCACGATCACCTCTTTGAGATGAAATTATGGAGCCTGAAAAAGACCTAACTTCCATAGATAATATCTCCGAAAATGTTGCGAACCAAGCTTTGAAATTTTGCGACGATGTTCCTCAGGATCTCGGTTTCATGCTTTAAAAATTTCAGCTTCTTAACCTTCATAGAAAAAACGTTATAGCAAAAATTCCGCGATGACCTGTTTAAGTGAAATTCAGGAGCATGCAAAAAGCCCTACCTTCCACAGATCATATCTCCGAAAATATTGTGAACGAAGCTCTGAAATTTTTCGAAGATGTTCCTTAGGAGTTTGGATTCACACTGTAAAAATTTCAGCTTCTGAACCTTCGTAGAAATTTTTTTTATAGCGAAAATGCCACGATGACCTGTTTGGAGCAGCGAAACCCTAGAATCCAAAGCTCTGATACCAAATTTTGGGAAACCAGCTCCAAAAATAGAAGAAAAGAGATATCAACGCCTTAGAAATAAGCCACTTTTAGGGGGCAACCTCCAATACATTACATAAATGAACAATTCTTAGATGATTCAAATTACAAAACCTCCTTTCTATATATAGGAGTCCATGGGGCCACAATGTAATCCTAGTAGGGCCACAATGTAATCCTAGCCGACCTAACAATAATAATTTAAGGGCACAATAATAACAATATGGGGGTTACAGGGGTACAATAATAACAATAAGGGGGTTACACTAACAACAATAAGGGACTATACTAGTAATATAGGGACCTAACACTACATAAGTCCATATCAATGGTATTAGATCAGTCTCCTCTTTCTCGATCCTTCTTCATATGTCCCCAACAAGGTCAAGGTATAAGGAGTTAGGGCTCGATCTGGTTGAACCTTTGCAAGATCATCCTCACAAACCTCGACGACCGCACATGGGGGACGAAAATAAAGATGAGGGAGCAGGAGATCCTATCAAAATATTTCTTGAGGAGACCCTTGAGAAACAAAGGAATGTGATGATGGATAAATTTTCCCAGAACCTTCAACGATTGCCCACCGACGGCGCATCTGCTTCCAGAAACCACTTTGGAGGCACAACTCCTTTTAAGGTACAAGTAAAATTTGACATTCCCATATTTGAAGGAAAAATGTATATAGATGTCATAGATAGATGTTTGAATCTATTAGAATGGTATTTCTTGGTTCATTACTTTTCCAACCAGGAAAATATTACTTTTTCACTCCTCAAAGTCTTCTCCCATGTCAAGGACTGGTGGGAAACCTACTGTGAGAAAAAGGACGAGAGAGAACCCTCTTTGTTTTTGGACGCACCCACTTGGGATTCTTTTTGAGATGCCATCAAGGAACAATATTATCCCATGGAGAGATATGAGGACAATTACATACAATTTACTATAGTGTGGAAGTAAAGGGATCAAGATCTGCATGACCTGACGAATATATTTCATACCCTATGCACAAAATTGGGTCTCAAAGATTCAAAGAAACATTTGGTGTTGAAGTGCCGCATTTTTCTGCACATATACATTCAAGAGGAAATGGAGTTCCTCGACATCTCCTCACTTGGTGCAACATACCAGTATGTTTCCAAGATTGAGCAGAATTTCAAACAAAAGAAGCGAGACTTTGGATCTGCGAATTAGAAGCAAGGGCAAGGTGCCCCCAAACCACAGAACAAAGGACAAAGCCAAGTCGAGGCAGCCCAAGATAACCTGCCAAAGCCACAAGAAAAGAACAACACCGTGAAGCCAAAGAAGGACATGAGAAAGTGGCGTGAGTTCCATAACATCTCCACTCTCAACACAAGTGAGTGTCGGGAAAAGCAGTCATTAGTGGTCGGGTCGAAGGCTTTTGAATCAGATGCATGCTCCGACTTTGAATTAGAACCTGATAAGGGGAATGAAAAAGGGAATTAGATTATCAATGCAGATTCCTACGCCACTGTTTCCACCATGAAGATCCAGAAGGAGGAACTAGAAGATCCATTGGAGAGGGAGTGCATATTCCATTCCCAGATGTGCGTAAAGGGTTCCTTGTTACAGTTCATTGTCGACAGCGAGAGCCAAAAGAACCTCATTTCGAAAGAGGTCATGAAGCAATTGGAATTGTCGACCACAACACACCCACAACTGTCACCATCGGGTGGCTTCACCAAGGACGGGATTTTCGCGTCTGCTAGTAGTGTTGCCTTCCCTACAACATCAAACACTTCATGGATGAGGTATTATGTGACATTGCTCCTCTTGATTTTTGTAATTTATTATTAGGAAAACCATACTTGTGGAAGCGACATGTTGTGTATGAGTCCCGACCTTGCACTGTTATTGTTACTTTGGGAAATAAGTTGTACAAGATATCAGAGGTAGCATTGCCTGCCGCCATCTCTTTGGTTACTGCAAAACAATGGAGTAAGCTCATTTCCAAAACCAGGAATTTTTTTTCCTGATGATCTACTTTCAGGGAAAGAATAAGACTGTGGCCACGACCCCTAGACATGGCTACTCCGTACGACAACAACAAATCGAAAATGTTGGAAGGAGTATGGGGACATCTTCACCTCACTCGCAGGGATGCCTCTGCACTATCAGGTCAAGAACCCCATCGATCTGCCCCCAGGTGTGCTACTTCCCAATGGGTGAATATATCAGTGCTTTGTTATGGAGAATGATCAAATCAACAGGAAGATTCAGGAGCTCTTGTAGAAAAGTGACATCCGGCCAAGTTCATCGCCTTGTGCTAGCCTGATCATGTTGGTGTAGAAGAAGGATGAGACTTGGAGACTATGTATTGACTATCAAGCATTGAAAAAGATCACTGTTTGAAATAGGTACCTGATCCCATGGATTGATGACCTTTGATACCAAATCAAAGGGGAAAAATATTTCAGCAAAATTGACTTGAAGTCCGAGTATCACCAAGTACCGATTGAACCCTCCGATGTGTGGAAGACTGACTTCAAAGCTAAGGAGGGCCTTTTCAAATGGCTGGTCATGCCTTTCGGGTTGACGAATTCTACCACAAACTTCATGAGGTTGATGGATGACATATTGTGGCCATGCAACAACTAATTATAGTAGTGTACTTGGATGACATCCTGATCTTCAACCAGACTTGGGAAGAGCACCTCCATCACATCCGACAAGTCCTCCAAACACTGCAACAACAAAAGTTGTGTGCAAATTTGGTGAAGTGCACTTTTGGCATGACCCAATTTTAGTATCTGGGATTAATTATTGATGAGCGGGGGGTGCATGTGGATCTAACCAAGATTGAAGTCATTTGGGATTGTCTAGTCCCAACTACTCTAATAGATCTCCGCAACTTTCTGGGTCTTTCCAATTTCTACCACAGATTCGTGTTGGGATTCTCTCATATCACTTGGCCCTTGAGTCAAGTCACCAAGGGAGGAGCGAAAGAAAAATTATTTTGGTTTGAATCTCAACATAAGGCATCATAGAGTTGAAAAATCGCCTTTGCTATTCCTGAGTACTCACATTACTAGACTTGCAACAACCATTTGAGATCAAGATAGATGCCTCTTACTATGCTATTATTGCAGTTCTTACTCAACAAGGGACTCTAGTGGAATATCAAAGTGAGACACTGTTCGACTCAGTCCGGAAGTATCCCACTTATGGAAAAGAGATGCATTCCATTGTGCAAGCTTTCCTACAATGGAAGCATTAAATTTTGGGGAAGGAAACCATCATCCACACAGACCACCAACCCCTGTAGTTCATACAGACACAAGGGAAGTTGCAGAACGATCTCCATTATAAGTGGTCCAAATATCTGCAAAAATTTCATTTGAACATAAAGCACAAGAAGGGAAGCACCAATAATGTTGCAGACAGCCTCAGCGAACCACGAATCGTGGCTTTAACAACTGTGCTCAACTCTTGTGTGCACGAGACTTCTGATTGACCGCTTCTCTACAAAAACGATCGAGAATTCAGCCACACATACAAGATGCTCTTGGAGGGTAAGAAAGTTCCATCTTTTCACCTCCAAGATGCACTGTAATGTCACCTCAGACACATTTGTGTTCCGTCAAGCGAGCGTGCCAAGATGATTTTTGAAGCGCATTAAAATTGGGTTGTTGGGGATTTCGGGGTCAAGAAGATAGTGGCGGTACTACAGAATTATTTCTATTGGAAAAAACTTCGATAGGATGTCGGGAAGTACATCATATCCTACACTGCCTGTGCTATTTCCAAGCCGACCATCAATAAGAAAGGCATCTATACTCCATTTCCTACCCCTAGTCGACCTTGGGATCCATCTCTATGGGTTACATGTCCAAACTTCCTTCTACTAAGCATGGAAACAACTGTGTTTTTGTGGCTATTGACAAATTCTCGAAGATGGTCATTATGGGAACTTGCAAGAAGAATATCACAGTAGAAGTCACTTCTAAAATATTATTTGAATGAGTGTGGGTACACTTTGGGATCCCATAGTCTATCATCTTAGATGAGGATATCACATTCATCAATACATTTGGTCTAACCTCTGGTCAATGTTGGACACCAAGCTCACCAAGTCCACAAATTTCCATCCGCAAACTGATGGCTAGACATAGGTCGTCAATAGGATGATCGTACACATTCTACGCATATACAAGTAAAAGCATCCACACACATGGGATGAGAGCCTCCCCTATGTGCAAAAAAGATATAACTGAGCTCTCCACAACTCAACCGACCACATCCCCTTTCAAGTGGGCTTGGGATTCGAACCACTATGTCCCATTGATGTAGCCATGCCATTTGCGGCTACTCAGACCGATTTGGGTCATGTCCAGTCTGAAGCTGACAAGGAAAACAACTTCATTGAGAACATTCAACACATCCGCCGACAAGTCCATGACATATTGGACATAGCTAATGCTAAGTACAAACAACAACATGATCAACATCGGGTGCCACAAAAGTTCCAGATGGGTGATAAATTTTGGCTACATTTGTAGAAGGAGCGCCTCGCTAGGCCCCACCGCAAGCTTCAACCACTTCGATTTGGGCCATACACCATCACCAAGTCAGTAGGGGACAATTCCTTCAAGCTCAATATTCCACCATTCCTTGGTCTGTACCCATTGTTCAATGTGGACAACCTTTGAACCTACTTTCCACCATTGTTGGACACATCCGACATTGCAGAAAAACTCACACCAACAGAGTTAAACACAGACTGCATGGAACAAGCCACAACTAATCGGATCATGGAAACAAAGATCAAGAACACCTGACAACAAAGGATCCAATTATATGGAGTTTTCAAAGTAGGCCAAATCCTTCACCAGGGCAAATGGCTCACTAGGGACCAAGTTCAGAAAAAGTTTCCTCATCTCATGGAGGAACTCAATGCAATGGGGACCATTGCTTCCTAAGGGGGATGAATGATCCAAGTGGATATTGGTGTCCACCTACCTATTCCACTTGGACCCCCACCATTTTTTCTCTCAGTTTTTCAGTTTCCTTAATTGTAGCACAATTTACTATTTTTGGCATTTTTATCGGGTTGTGAACTTCCAGAGCCGTTCTGAGGCCCTAAACGTCATTTTTTGGGAAAACTGGGACTAACATAGGTAATTAACCAATGCTGGTCACTCTAAAGTTGTAGTACTTGGATAGATATTTCTAATAAGGTATCGTGTGCATCAAATAGAGATTGTATGCCAAATTTACGACCTCGAGAAATTGATGTACCAATTTACCCCAACGGGGCCCATAGTTTGGTGTTTCATATCCTAGGGTTAGGTTTTTGTATGTTTAGGGTTTTGGATTTTTTCTCAATAAAAAATAGGCCTTTGAGCCTCATTGTAACACATTTCAGAGGCCTGCATCTGCCACATCTCTTCTCCGAGATAAGCTACCAACGCCCTAGCTATTTTATTTCGATTCTGTCTGTAAGCATATTTCAATTATGTGATATTAATGAAATGAAGTCTTATTTCTGCTGCATCTCTGCATTTATGTGTATTTATGTATTTTATTTAATTCCTGCATAAGTCTGGATCAAGATGTCTAGGGCTCTAAGAACTAGTAACTCGACCCATAACCTTCCGGGGCTCTAGAATGTTTGTCCAACCTGACTCTAGGGATTAGTAAATCAACCCACTAAGGGCTCCAAAGTCTTTGTCCCAACCTAGTCTCCAAGACTATAAAATCAACCCAAGTTGTTCCAGGGCTTCAAGAGATTTTCTTCCATCCCACAACCATAAGGAGTTGTGAGCACAAATCATAAAAAAATCAAGTGGAAAACCCACAACACCATGGATATCCATGAAATAACATGGCAAGGCTAAAACCACTGTTAATACAGGAAAATATCCATGCCAATGAAAAAAAATAACCATAAAATCACATGCATATACCATACATCCATAAATCAAGAAGGAAATCACACAGGCAACCTGTTACATGCTATAGGCTCAAGTTTCTTCCTTGAATCCTTGGAGACATGGAAATAAACTGAAGCTCCAATTTTTTTGAAATGAGACACATCAATATTTCTCCTAGAGAAATATTCCTCTAATGTGATGTACCAAGTATCCTATGAGGACTCTGGTATTACAGGTAGACTATAATGTTGCATGCTTCTACCCATAGATGTAATGGAATCCTGTAATATTCCAAAATTTGCATGCAACAAATTAGAATATTAAATTTCACTGATTTCACTTAGGAGATGAATAAATGGGTAAGGAGGCCCATGCATAATAAAAACCTGAATAAAATCCCTCATAATGTGAAAGGGGGTCAACATAAGAGCTGGATTTCACACCTTCATGTGTGAACAGGGAATTTTTCATGTGGACAAGGTCAAGTTTGACCAAGTCAACAACGTTGGGATAGGTGGTGGAGATCATCTTGTGAGACAACTCAAAGATAGGGGGAGGAATATTCCTTGGTGGAGGAAACCCTAATGAGTGGGGCCCAAGGCAAGAAGGCTCACACATGTTTAAAAGGAGGGCAAGGCATCCATGACAAGACATCTTATGAATGATATTTGATTTGTCTGCTTAGACTATTTTGTATTCTCTTGCTGTTTAGCAGAGTTGTTTACCTGCTTAGCACAAGGTATTCCTGTTTAGGAATCCCTTCTCCTTTCTTGAGAGGCCTCTTGAAGGAGCTTGTACTTATTTGCCTCACATCAAGGATTGAGGCCAATCATCCTCCTTCAGCTACAACGTTATTTCTGCAGCAGTATAACTTTGTGTTGCAGTGAGGGTTCACAACACCACTTCTTGCACTCATTTTTCAAAGGAGGGAGCCTCCATTCCTTTGGGAGATAAGTAAGGAAGGCTCAGAAGAATATTTCCATATCTTGGAACTTGGCCAAAGTTATTCCATCATCTACAGCATATTCCCTTGTAGGAACTGTGTCATTTCTTGCAGTGTTGCAGTGAGAGGGTCAATCTCCTCAATCTTGAGTTGCTTTCTCAGGGAAAAGGCCAACCTTTCTCCCATAAAGTTTGTAAGAAGGATCCTCCTTCATTTCTTGTATCATTTAGTTGTATGTATACAAAGCTTTAGTTAGACTATGTTTTCAGATCTATAATTGTAGATCTAACATTTTTTACATTGTGCTTTCATGAAACCCTTGCCGGGTTATCTTTCTAATGTGTAAAAAGGGCTAGATCCCCAGTTTTCTTCATGTATTGATATAATAAAATCCAGATCTGTTATTTCCATTCTATTGCAACAAAAAACCTCTAAAAATCATGCTGTATATGCTTCAGGAAATTTCTGTTTAGTCAAGTCATGGGATTGCAGTGTTTTTAAGCCATATCGGGACCAGGAGATTTGTTTAAACAAGAAAAAGAGATTTGTTTCTAAATATTTTCTGGGTGTGAGTCCCATATTACATAATATAAGGTATCCCAGTGTTATTTCTCCCTATTATAACGCAATTCTCTGGGAATAACATTTTTAGGGCATATATTGCTACTTTTCCCCACTTTTGGTTGATATAATGGAACATAATTTTGCTGCTGCAGCATACATTTGATGGCTATGTGTTTGTCAACACATTTTATGAGTTGATTTCTTACTGCTATTCCAGTATTGTGCTTATGCATTGCTGCATTCCCATTTTGGGATATTACAGTGGTATCAGAGCATAGTCTTGGCTCAGCCTATGAGTTTCATCCATTATGATATAATAAGACAAAGAGAAGAAGCAGATTAGAATGATGGAGAGAATGAGCTTGATCTCATCACTTTTCAGATCTATGAAGAACCTCTCCAAGGAGGTTAATCAGAATAAATGCAAGGAAACTCCTAGAGGTTTTCAAGAAGAAGAAGGGCCATGCACTTCATATTCTCAAAGAGGAGAAGACATGAAGCATGAATAAAACTTGGAATCTGAAATTCTAATTGAATACCTTGATGAATACAAAGCTAAACCTAGAGCCTTCAAGGAGACTCTAGCTTTACCACAGTTCATTCAGCTGGAGAAAGAAAGAAGACCCTACATCTATGGGATGATGAGAGGAAATAGATTCCTATTGTCCACTTTTGATGGATCAGTCACATGTGAAGAAAAGGCTTGGGTGATGAAGCTAGAGGCTTTCTTCCTACTACATCCAGTAGTAGAGAGAGAGGCTGTAGAAATTGCAGCACTGCACCTTGAAGGTGAAGCTAATGTTTGGTGGTTCAGCCATTTGAGCCATGCAAGAGTGTCATCTCTTGTTGATTTTTCTCAAAGGTTGATCAGGAAATTTGGCAAAGGGTAGGAGAAGCCCTCACCACCAGTAGAAGAGGCATGTGCCACCGCTGTTGTAACCATGGAGGAGCAACCTTCATCTTCAGCAGTTTGGGAAGACAACACATATGAGGGAAGAACTCTTGCAACCCTACAAGATGCTTCCAAATTTCACCAAGGTATGCTTAAATTTCCATCTCTTGTCATTTCTGCAAATCTTATGGAGGGATCTACATCTTTGCATACTGCTTATTTAGAGCAACATAATTGCACTGCGCTGTACAAGAGCAGTGATGAAGAAAAGAGGACTCATTCCTTATGGGAGAATTCAAATGGCAGCTTCATTCATGAAGCAATGGAGGAAGAAGTGATAGATGGTAGACATCTTGAAGTGATAAACACTTTCTCCTTTCTAGATGACCCTTTCTCAATGAGCATTCCCCAGATCAAAGAGAAAATTCTACCTGCAGCAGATCCAAAACCTTATTGGTTTTGGAAGGCCATTGATGAAGAGAAGGTCTCATGGATAGATCTCATTGGAGGTGCACTTCAACACATCATGAAGTGCAAGGTTCTTCAATAGTTTGAGGAGGTTTTTCCCTCATCACACTTGGATATTTGTGGATTGAAGAAGGAAATTGATGAGAGGTCTTCTCTAGAAGATCTCCAAGGAGCTGCATTTCAACATCCCATGAAATGCAAGAGGAGAAGTTTGATTTGGGAGGATGGTAGTCTTCCTTGGGAGAGTGCTAAGGAAGAACATGATGGGAGGCACCTACATGTGGATGGATGGGTGTGGATGATGAGCAAGAAGTTGGAGAGCTACTTGCAAATCTATGATACTGGGCAGTAGGAGGCTTGGATGCATTGGTTACTCTTGAAAGAGTTTGGCCATCATCCTCTTTCTAAGGGTATGTGGATGAAGAAGGTGTGGCAGGATACTTGCATCATTGGGAACCAAGGAGTATGGACACATTGTGTTGATATGACATTCTTCATATCAATGACCATGTTTTCACCACATGATGTGTATGATGGAGTTATGGGGAGGCAACAAATCCATTGTTGCTTGGGTTGTTCTTGGGAGAGCAAGGGAAAATTTTCTCTCACCCTTTGCATGATGTTGCAGGAGTAGGAGATAGCACTATCATGGTGCAGAGGGGATACTCCTTAGCCTTGGATGATCAAGAGGTACTTCCACTTTGGGAGAAACTTCTTATGTGTAGCAACATTATGGGAGAGTCTTTGACAAGGAGCATGTCAAAGAATGGAGCTATGAGTTGGTAGGAGCCTATTTGCATAGGCCAACAACGTTGTCACTTGGGAGCTTGGGGTTATTGATGGAGTGTCCCTGGGATCACTTCAAAATGGATGCACTTGGTGAGCAAGGAGGAGGTGAGAGAGATGGAGTAGTGGATGGAAACATCTATTACAGAGATATGATCTTCTTAACTTGGATTTCCAAGCATAAGAAGGGTGATCTTCCTGTAGCATATGATTCATTCCTCTTCATGGGAGTATGCCATACCATTATGGGAGGCTTATTCATGGATCCATGTATCATATTACTTCTATTGAATGGTTGGAACTTTTTTTTTGCATTTATTTATTGTCCAACACAATATTTTCATGCTCTTACCATTTCTTTGCAGTGCATTGCTCCACAAAAGGGCAAGCTTTTCATTGAGCTCCATGGTCAACATTGGGCCAAATTGTGTGATGGAGATAGCCATATTTTATATGGCCTTGGGCAAGTGTTTTATTCTTTCATGTATGTTCAGTTGATGTTTTGCTATTTATCAGTAGATATCATGACATACATAATTGTCCATGTATTAAAAAACAACTTTCCATACTATTTTCTGAAGTAGCAGTTAGGAAAACTACACTGTGACTACTTGGGAAACTGTTGGTACTTTCTAGCACCATATGAAACCTTCAGTATTTACCTCATTGTAATGCTAATCATGATTCCATTTGCTGATGTTGTTCTTACTATTATGGAGAGCATGATTGGAGAGGAAACCAGGGATAATTTTAAGAACCCCCCTAAATTTATATATATAATAAATAGGCGAATCCCCATGATACATAGGAAAAATGGAAGGCGATTTTATTAATAATATAATATGTATATATATTTTTTTGGTGAATCTCTCACGAGATTATATTATCTTGTAAAATCATGGCGAATCACTAGTACAAATAGCGAATCACTACTACAAAATGGTGAATCGTTGTCTAGTGGAGTTCGGGGTGTTGGCTCCAATGAAGATATGGTAGTTGAACCAGGAGTAGAAGGAAGAGAAACACCGAGACCAAGCATGGCACATGGTGACTTGTGAGGGAAGTAGTTCTCGTGTAGTTTGGAAAACGCGTTCTTCTAGTTCTACTAAGCGTAGTGTTGTTGCTCATGCTACTACTAGCACTAATATTGAGGTTGGAGAGGAGTTTGAGGAAGCATGGAAGGTAGCAGTGGTGGAGAATTACAAAGAGTACCCCATGATGGGCTCCATTTTGCCCTTTGGTATCTGTGCCTGCAAGATCTTCTGTCCATTGAACCAACAATTAACCATTCAACCAACAATCAACTTGACTGAGTTGATTAGTTACGAGTCAACTTAGACTAATCTTCAAAACTATGCTTTGCACTATCCCATATTTATCACACTAATGCTACACAACATTGTGCATTTGCACCCAACTCTCAATAATTCATTTCCAAGAAAAATCTATAATAAGAAAATTATTTTACTATATTGTTAAGAGGATATTTTCTAAGTTGTTGATATGTTATTTCTATTGTTTTGTGAGCTGGTTGCATAACATATTCCCATGAGCCTATGCCCAGGGTTTCATGTTCAGAAATATGTAAGTTTATACTCATGTGAACCGAATTTTTGCCAAGAATTTGATAGCGTAGACAGTTATTTGATTTGAGCAATGAATATTCCATAGGAAAAACGTTGAGCAATGGAACCTTGAGGAAAAAATCCGCAAAGAATCCTCTAGATTCCCTAGAGGCCCATATTTAACAATTTCAAAACATAGTCAACTTTATATTCAAATTTCATGATTTTTCGCAAGGAATGCGTAGCCAGTTTTGTCATTTGACCAACCAATTTTCAAGCTATTGCCATATTTGGAGGCATATTGATGCTTTTGGCCACTTTGATTATTTTTGTTTTGACAAAAGGATGGATGTATGTTCCAAGTGTTCGTGATATTTGTATGTTGCAATAGGACAATGAGATTTGAACCTTTGTAGGAAATTCTTGTATGTTGCAATAGGACATTGAGATTTGAACCTTTGCAGGAAATTCATCATTTTAGTCGTTGCACAAAAGTCGAGATGATGCAGTGATGAAAGTGGGCCATGTTCACACTTTGACAAAAAGTGATTGTGTTTATAGCCATTAGTATCAAAATTTCGAGACGATCGTGATGATGATGATGAATATGACTTGAATCTGAATTTCGAGACGATCGTGATGATGATGTGTATGACTTGAATCTCATCAGCAGATTCAAGAACACCATTTATGCCACTTATGTGTGAAAATCCATTTATGCCACTTTTGTGAGAGATCATTCATTTTTAAAGTTGAAAGAGAACATTTTGTGAATGAGAGTTTTTTATTGGAGAACGTCTCTTGAGCAAAAGAGAGCAAGAGACATGTCACTCTAGATAAGGGTTTAGAGAGAGACATCATATCACTCTTTAGAGAGACATGTCATTCAAACTATTGATGTTACTTTCAACCAGTTGATTGGTATCATGCCATATGCACTCGGAAGTCACACGGGACTAGTTAAACTCAATCTCTCTCATAATACATTTCAAGGTCCAATTTCATAGTCGTTGGGTGAATTCAGTCTTGCACAAAAGTCGAGATGATGCAGTGATGAAAATGGGCCATGTTGACACTTTGATAGAAAGTGGTTGTGTTTACAACCATTAGTATCATAATTTCATAGAAAGTGGTTGTGTTTACAGCCATTAGTATCATAATTTCATAGAAAGTGGTTGTGTTTACAGCCATTAGCATCAGAATTTCGAGACAATGGTTGTGTTCACAGCCATTAGTATCAGAATTTCATAGAAAGTGGTTGTGTTTACAGCCATTAAAATCAAGATTTCGAGACGATCTCACTGATGATGAGTATGACTTGAATCTGATCAACGTATTCAAGAAGACCAATTATGCCACATATGTGTGAAAATCCATTTATGCCATTTTTGTGAGAGATCATTCATTTTTCATGTTGAAAGATCACATTTTGTGAATGAGAGTTTTTTAATGGAGAACGTCTCTTGAGAAAGAGACATGTCACTCTAGATAAGAGACATGTCATTCAAACTATTGATAGTACTTACTTTCAACCAGTTGATTGGTATCATGCCATATGCACTCGGAAGCCACACGAGACTAGTTAAACTCAATCTCTCTCATAATACATTTCAAGGTCCAATTTTCATATTCATTGGGTGAATTCAAAAAATTGTAGGATAGATCTCAAAAACTTAGACATGCTTCACCCTCTGAGCCTTTCTTTCAACAATTTAAGGATCCCCAGAGAAGGGATTTTTGTGATTTTAAATGCTTCACTCTCTGAGCCTTTCTTTCAAGAATTTTAGGGGAAAATGCCCAATATAAGGATTTTTGTGAATGTTACTTTCAATTCATTTATGGGGAATCCTGGCCTTTGTGGACATCAAATATGCTTTGCCTCTGTGTCCCCCTACTACTACTTTGAAAGAAAGAAATCAATCAGTTCTAAAATGTGATTGTACAAATTGAAGGTGGCAGCACCTTTTTATATATTATTTACTCTTTGGATTCTTCTGGAGTCTGGTTACCTGACTAAATTTTAAGTTTCCCAAGAGCTTTCTCACTACAATTTGGACCACCAGTGATTTTATATGAAGATCTTGTAAAAGCAACTCAAGGATTCAATGAGGAAAACTTGATAAAGAGTTGGGAGTTTTGGACCAGTCTATAAAGGAATTTACACAATGGCACAGATGTCGCGGTCAAGGTTCTCAAGTTGCAAAATGAAGAAACTTACAAGAGTTTCAAAACAGAATGCAATGTGGTTAGGAGAATTAGACACCAAAATCTTATTAGAGTTACAAGTTTCTCAACCCCTCACTTCAAAGCTTTGGTCCTCCAACTAATGTCAAATGGAAGCTTGGAAAATCAATTGTATCCCGCTGGAGAGTAGAGTGCTAAGATAGATGTGTATGCATTGAACTTAAGCCAGAGTACATATATGCATAGACAACACATATCACAAAATATATTCATCACTATTGTTTTGTTCAAGTGGTGCATTATGATATAAAGCCCAGCAATATCGAAAAAGTTTTGTTCAAGTGGTGCATTCTGATATAAAGCCCAGCAATATCATTTTCGATAGCAATATGACAACACATTTATCTGATTTTGGCATTGCACAATTAACTTGTCTGTCAAGACTTGATGGACTCAATCACTTCCACACTTTGTCTAAAAGGATCCATTGGCTATGTTGCCCCAGGTTTGGAACTTCACAAAATTGAGCAAAACAGATTATATAAGTATTGCTAAGTTGCCTCAATCAAAATTTGATGACTAGTTGGCCTGAATACAGAATATGGATTTGGAAAAATTGTGTCAACAAAGGGTGATGTTTGTAGAGGGGACGGAACCTACCTAAGAGGGTGACCATGGCTTTTTCCCGATAAAAATGGGGGAAGTGACGGATAGAAACCTGTTGAGGGATGAAAATATTGACGCACTAGAGCAATATGAGATACTCAAAACTGTGTGAATAAACTCGTGGCATTGGGATTGGGATGCACAAGAGAATCACCTGAAGAACGACAAACTATGGTAGAGGTTGCATTTGTATTAGAAATGATCAAAAAACTCTTTGTTGGAGTCACTGGGGTCTACAAATCGCCATCAGATTTATCATTTTACTGGACGTAATACCTTAAAAAATGATGTGACAGATTTTATGTTAACGATAGTCAACAAGGTAAAGACATAAAGATCCTTTTAACTATTTCATGTTGTACCAAGTTTATAGCAAGAGACATCACAACATATGAAGAATGAATATAGTTAGTTGAGCTCTTCCTTACATCCATTCCAAAAAATACCACCGATAAGCTTTTCCCATCAACATAGGAATTCATGTTGTAGCTACATATTTATATTTTGGGACATGCCAAAGAGATGTTTCCTATATTTCGGTTTAAACTTGGAAGTAACAAACTATGTTAAACTAAATAATAATTTATTGAATCAAGTTTTATTGTCTAAACTATTTAAACCTAATCGTGTTCTATGGTAAAGTGCAACCCTTTTGGCCCACTAAACTAAAAACTGGGTCCTAAATTTGCACCAACATTCTCAGACCTACTAGTGAAATGAGTGAAGTACAAATGTTTGTGTTGTAAGAAATGCTCAACGACCGGATGTAGTATAAAGGAACAACCATACATTAGTAACTTTACACATTAATTGCACCAATCAATAGATTTCACAATGTAGAAAACACCAGAGCACCCAAATTTACCAAAAACTAAGAAAAACTCGATGAGTATATTTATAGAGAGCAAGGTTTCCTTTGAAATAATGGCAGATTCACAGCCCTGGATCCCTAAATCCCCTGCAATGTATCGACACACAAAAAACTAAACAACAAATTTAGTTGTTTCTCGGCGCAGACAGAGCTTTATCTGTAACTGACTAATACCAGACTAGCACAAACTTAAGCTCACCACCATTGAGGGGGGGTTATCATGCGCTCAGAATCAAGCATTAATGGTACAACTGTCTCTAAGTCATGGAGGCCTGTAAAACGTAATGAATTATCGTGCTTTGAATCGAGGGGCATTAATGGCACAATGAGACCTGATATGCCACCTGATGGAGGCACTTGCATGCTCAGAACAAGTGGCATGATGGAGGGCATTAATGGCAATGAGAACTGGTATCCAAGCTAATGGAGGAACTTGCCTGTCTCTGGATTTAATGGCACTGCTAACTGAACATGCAGCATGGAGGGCATTAAAGGCAATGAGAGTTGGTATCCCGCTTGATGGAGACACCCACCCAGTCTCTAAAGTTAATGAACATGTGCCGTGGTGTAGGCACCCTACAGTCTGTAGGTTTTTGCGAGGGATCAGTACAACATCACACAATATTTCTATCATCTAACACCAATCAATGGTGCAAAACAACACACAGTGGAACAGGAGGGGAGATATCACAAAGAATGCCTTACTGAGTAAAGATTTCAATAAATTAAAAACAAAGAAAAAAAAATTAAAAAAAAATAAAAATAAAATAAAATAAAAAAAATCTCCAATACAGCTAATAGACAAGGAGTGACACAACTAAAGATGGAAGGAGATCAATATTAACCAAGCCACCAAAACTCGTGGTTTTCAAAGCATTTCCTACTTAATACCTCCATATAGTTTAATCATTTTTATGATGTCTGACAACCCAGAAAATATGTTTTTAATGATGTCTGACAACAACAGCAAGACTAGTGCCCATCTTAAGAGCATGTCTTCATTTAAATGCTCCTCTCAATAATTCTATAATAACCATCTTATAAAGATATCCTCATATGACTGAACTTCACTTCAAGTAATTTATTATCTATGTTCACTTTTCTTAATTGTTGAAGAACGTGGGATATTTCAAACATGGAATGTACTTTCAAACTATGTTCAGCACAAAACTAGCCTACAAGTTCACATGCTTCATAGAACACAAGTCTTTTGACATCAAAATTTCTCAAGCTAAACACAAATGCAGATCATATCCCTACTAGGTAAAAAACTATAGGCCTTAAGGAAACCCATCTCGGTATAGCCAACTGAGATTATATGCAGATATAAAAAGATTTCAAAGCAAGGAAACCCATCTTGGTACAACCAACTGAGATTATATGCAGATATAAAAAGATTTCAAAGCATAACCAAATAAGTTATAGGCAAAGAGTAAGACAACTGAGCTAGCTAATAAAAACACAAAAAACACTAGAGCATTAAAAGTATTTCCACCTTAACACCTCCAAGTAGTTGAATCAAGTTTTTGCACAAACATATAACTCTCAGACCAACTTTCAGTTTAGATTAAAATTTTCTCATGTAAATGTCAAAAAAAATACAAAGCAAAGCAGTCCAAAACTTTTATAATATAACCCAGTCACTACCCCCCTCCCAATGTCCATCAGGGCTCATTTCAGGAAGAGAGAGGGGAAGGCATCACTTGATCTAAGAATGCATTTTGCATTCCTGAGACAAGGAGCTCGTTTCTTTAATTGATCACAAAAACTCCTTCACGCAGCTGCATCTACTGCTTTCTGTTTCTTGGGCATTCTGTAGCCACCTACAACACAAGCATGATCTCTTTCAAAAGGTTCTAATGTCACCTGCTCAAATGGATTAAATTTCTCCTTTTGCAACTTCTTAACTTCCTGGGCAAACACTGCCTCCGCTGGCACAGTAGAGTCAATGCAATTTGCCTGCATTAAAGAGTGAAAATCAAAAAATGAGGAACATAAACATGATTTCCAGATTAGCTTCAGAAGTATGAGAAAGGTCTAACATATGTACCTTGATAGATAATACAAAATGGCCACCATTTTTCAAAAAATAATGGCCATTTAATGCCACAATGCGTGTCTGTATCCCACCAAACAAGAGTAGAGTAAAAAAAAACATCAAACAAGAAAAATATAAGGGTCTAGCATCTATTGCTAAGCATTCGGTAACAGAACCTAGCAATACATCCTTTAAAGCCTAAAGAGATCAAATTAGTCTAAAAAAATTGCAATTTGATGAAAAATAGGGCACCTTCATATGAAAGGTCGTACATGCAACTATTAACAGCATAAACATGCATCTCAGGTACAACCTACTCTAGAGATCACCATTTGATTAAAACATAACCACGAAGATCATAAAGGAGGAGAATTAAAGTACAGCACTGCACCATAAAAGTAATTTAGTCCTCATCAGTAAAGTCAACCCAGCAAAACTAAAAAAAGTACAGAATAAAATTGAATTATACAAGAGAAAGGCATACTTAAAACATCATGCCACACAAAAGTAAGGCTGAACAGCCATCTTAACAGTTTCCCAACATACATTACATTGTACAATGTAAGCAGTAGACATAATAGATTCAACCTACAAATAATCAACTAAAACCTCATGCGTCTAAACCTCGAATGGCATCATCCATAATGTCCTGAAGGGGAATCCGAGTATATCTCATCCTTCACATGAATACTATTGCTATTAAAAACCAACCACATAACCAGGGATAATTTTAGGGGCAAATTTTAGCCCAAAGGCGAATTTTAAGGGATTTTCAATTTTAATAGGGCGAATGTTTTACATAAAACCCATTTTCTATAGTTTAATAAAGTTAGCCCAATAAATATTTTAAAAATAATTAATTATTAAGTAGTAGCCCACCAAAAAAAAGGGCGCATAACATGGAAAAATGAAATTCGCCCCGATTTTTTTCTTGTTTAGCAAATTTTCATGGCATTCGCCTGGATATGCTCCAGGTGTAGTGTTGCCACCTTGATGGCCTCTGTCTCTACCATCTGGTTAAGCTGGAAATATATATCCAACTTCTCCACCCAAGCCTTCACCAAACACTTGGTGCACCCATCAAATGTCGGTAGATAAAATTTGCCTACCGTGTGTTGTACATCCCCATCCTGAGAATGCATGTTTCCCCTGTGATGGTTGCGGGGTCTGTTGTCCCTCTTGAGTTGTAGGAAATCATGGAATGTGAGGGCATCTTTGAACTCCTGTCCATAGGACTGATACTCGGCAAAGTAATCTCTCATGTGAGCCGGTTCCTACTCCTGTTGTGCTCCTGCCCCAGTGTCTGCGGCAAGAAATGTGGGCATCGTGGAACGTGGAGGTGTATGTGATGCCATCTGCTGCACTGTGAGGTGCTCCTGCAAATGATGGGATGTGCCCGATTCCTCTCCGATATGGAAACCCCTTGGGGTTTCACGCTGTCTAGATTCTGCAATGAACCTTTGTCCCATCTCTTCTATCTGCCTCGACAAATCTTGCACTGATTTGAGAAGAAGTTCACTGACCTCCTTCCCGACATCTCTTTCCTCCGCCATTGGTTCCTCCTCTTCTGCGTCCACTACCGGAATTCAGTCAATTTCCCAGAAATTTATCTCTAACCTCTGCTCTTGGTCTTTATACTTCCTCCCTCGGTAACAGATGTATGGTTTTCCTGCTGGTGTCATAGACAATCTGCTCCACAGGCTGAGCCAAGTCTATGAGCTCTAATACCACTATAATATTCCGAATAGAAATAGACAACAATATAAAGCACATAAACAAAGAACTACAACAACTAGAGAGACATCACATGAACAAGAGACAATATGGAGAACGCTGAGCCATTTTATTAAATACTGAAAGATGAAATAAATACAAAGGTGATCAGAATGATGGCACCTTGGCTTGCTCTGGCAAGCGTAGAAATACTCTCAGAATATATCACTGAATGGCTGCTCCCTCAATGATCTTGTAATCTCCAAAGTTGTTGATGTTGCTGCTATGTTGCTGCTACTGCTGGAATGAACTGACTATTTGGGGCTGCTCCCCACCTCATAAAATTATGATACTTCGGGAATGGCCTCTCCCCCCAATACCCAGAAAAGCCCAGAGAGCTTTTCGGAAATGGCTGACCTCCGAAAATGACCACCCTTGAGGCTCCACGTTGTCCCAATGATAAACGCTGGCCCTGAATAATCTGCTGCAAACAATGGCCTCCAACTCTACCAAAATGATGGAATAGGGAAGGGCTGACCCCTTTCCAACTCTCCCGGGCTGAATCCCCTGATAGACCCTCAATCCAGAATCACTTCCTCCAAATACTGCATCCTCCCTTTCACTGATTGCACTGTCTCTGCAAGTGAATGCTCCCATCTGTGGTTGCTGCAACTCTCTCCATCAAAATAAGGATGGAACTCCTCACCCGAGCAGGCACTCGAAATCCCCCCCGGGCTGAGGTTGGGATCTCCACACGGAGACACCCGATGTGCTGAACAGCACATGCAGACTTTGCAAAACATCAAAAGCGTGCTCAATGTCAAGAGACAAATAAGATAGATGCATAATTGAATGATCCAAATGAGGAGCCTCTCTCCCTTTTTATGCTTGGAGAGCCTTGCTCTCACCTGGGGCCCACCATCAACTGCGCTGTCTCCTTGGGCCATGCTGTCCCTCTAGCTCTGCGCTGACTTGGGCCCACGCTGCCCATGCTAACATCTCCTCCACACTGCCACTTCATCCTCTAGGCCCCACGCTGCCAAGTAATCATGTCTCCAAGTGAATTTAGGAAATGTTTTTATCCTAAGTGTGATTTACGTGTCCCTCTTCACCCACTTTATTTCCAACTTAATTTTATTAAAGTGAAATAGTCAAAAATTAATATTTCCAATTAGCTATTGCTATTTGGGAATATTACAGTGGCCTTTACTCAAGTTACCTGCAACCTCAAGTACAGGAATTTGAATGATGTTCTTGAACGTATTTTTGCCCTTAATGACCCTTTAGAACCCCAAATTGGATATCAAAAGTCATCATCAAACTATAGAAGTATAACAAGGTTCCTTTGTGCAGGACTTTTTTAGCAAATGTCTCCTAGGCAAAGCTTAAAGGACCTCGGTCTCACTAAATACCTGCATAGCCTGCATGTGCAAATGAAGGATCTCGAGCTCAACTGCCAAGTGTTTTGCAGACAGTAGAGGAAAGAAAAGGCCAATGTAGGGGTTGACATAGTCCAAAGTCAAAAACAACATGTTGAAAGATTGGAACAAACACTGATAAGGTTCTGACCGGAATACTTGTGATAGGTCTAGGCTAATCATAGAAGAGGAGTGACCCACATGTTAGTCTCCTATACCAATAGGTGTCATTTTTCATGATTGTCTTGATTGAATTATGAAATATGTTCAAACCTTCTTACTTGAGCAAAGGTGTTCCATATTCTTAAAAAACCAAAAAATCAAAAAAGTTAAAAAATGTAAAGAGGGTATACCCTAAAAGAAAGATCAAAGGGTAAAAAGAATAAAATGGTCAAAAAAGTAAAAGAAATGAACCCCAAGCAAAAAATAGACCAAGGAAAGTGTGCAAATCCAAATGCCACTGCTATTTCATTTTTGTAATAAATCAATTGTGTGCAGCTTGTGAAACTTTTGCCACAATTCATGAATAAGTCAAACTATTTAAACTTGGCTTAGTCATATTTCAATTTCATGTTATAGATTAGAGAATAAATATCTAGCCAAACAGTTTAATCTTGGCAGATAAGTAGTTAGGTAGAGTGAATAAAAGGTGCTCAACAGTTTAATCTGAGCCCCTGGATGTAATAAGGGTAGAATTAGATAGATTTGCCTTGTAAAAAAGAAAAATATTGATAAGGGTTTGCAAGTCTAAATGCACCCTAATAAAGAAGACAAAATGGTAGTGTTAAGTAGATAGGGTAGGTAGATGGTGCTGCAAAGTGTTATCTGATGAATGGTGCTGCTACATGTTGGTTAATCATTTACTTTCATCATAAGTACTGAAGCAGGAAATACACTGGAAAATCACAGCAAGCAAAGTCAAATTCATTAACCTCCCTCATCATTTTCCCCCCTCAAGAGTTTTACTAATTTCCCCCAAAAAAGTACTAAGGTATTTGGAGATCAAAAGGGCTCAAGGCATTTCCTTGACTTCTGGAGGGACCGGACCCTCGGCCTAATGATCAAAAAGACCTAAGCACTTGAAATAATCCATCATTGATTATCTTCCATCTTTAACTTTTTCCTAAGTAAAATCCTATTTTACTTAGGAAACTGATGCAATATTCCATAAAATTCCTCAAAATAACTTGTTATTCTAAGTTTAAGTGTTGAAGATAAAATGTTGCAATTTACTTCACAAGTTATCACTTTCTTAGATGTACAAAGATGTTTTTATTTTCCTTGTCCTTTGCCATATTAACATTTAATTCTACTATATTAAATCCCTAGTGAAATCCCTTTTCCTAAGTATATAACTCCCTTTTCTATAAATATCCCCAAAACCCATTTATTATAATGTTTACCAAAGTATATATTCCCGCACATTGAAAATAAACACCCCGCTTTATAAGCCCTTTGGTTTAAACTATAGCCTTATACATAAATTCCGCCCCTATGATGAATTAATTATATTAATTCATTCATCATATAATACTATAAGTATGTTTAATACCAAAACATATTAATAAACTTTGCAAAAGTCTATGCCACCATGGTCCGTCCACGTGGCATTCCACCTGGCCAAACTCCGTCGCAATCCATTTCATAATATTCATGGGGTTAATTAGTCATTTGGACTAATTAACAACCATTTCCGCCTATTAACTTTTCCCCGGGGTGATTAGATTACGCATTAAAACCTTTTTAAACCCCGACGGGCCCACCTTTGAAATCGCACAAGTTCCCCTCCCTTTCAGCCGTTGGATCGTCCATTCGTTGATCAACGGTGATCGTTAATCCCGCTGACCATCCCTTGCCAGCATGTTAACCAGCGGGGGATGGGCGGTTTTTGAAAAGTCAGCATTCCACGTGGCAAGCGTCCTGTGGAATCGCTGCCCTCGCGACTTTTACCGCCCTCGTCCATAAGCGGTGCGGGCTCACCGCTTACCACTTACCGCATACCGCCGGCCCCACTTCCCTACGTCACCCCGTACGTCAATGACGTCATCACCTCGAAAAAGACAAAAACCCTTTTGACTTGTAAATAAGCCATTTTTCGTGTTTTTCGGTTATTTTTAGTTTCTGAAAGAGACAGAGCTCCCGCTGCAATTTTCAAATTCCACTGCAAATACACCAATTTACTCCGAAATTCAGCTGCGCCCGTGTTGAAGAACGTCCCTGCCATTGTTCATTACCTGTTAAAGAACCAGTTCCATCTAAAAACAGGTATTTATCATTTCGCGCCCCGACTGCAAGTCAAGCTTAGTTTCCTTTGTTTTTTTCTCTGAAAAAATGGTTAAAAATCCTCTCTGAGTCCTCATTGAAGATTTAAAACCTGTGAATTTGCTTCCCAAACCTGCGAATTGTTCCAATTTCCTCTTTTGTCAGATATCCCGCCCAGTCTGCAAGAAAAAACGAAAACCTCCATTTTGAATCCACAAGAACCAAAATGGAGGTCCCGACAGCTCTAAATATCACTCCATTGAATGCTCCTCACCGTGAATTGGACTATTTACCTCTGATAGATGAAGATTTCCAAATAAAAGACTTGCATTTTGATGAAAGTCCCCGTTTGAGCTTCTGTCGCTGCAGAGACGAATACTCAAAGGGGCAAGATCTTATAGGGTTGTGGGAATCCAATTTCCCGAGATATCTCATCCCCTCGGTCCTTATTTTCCCAGAAATTATCCACTGCTATCATGCCAATTATGATCCAAATCAGAAAGCAGTTTTATCCCCAAGTCAAAGTGTATCAAAATCAAAGAGTATCAGTGGATAAAGTGTATCAGGCAAAAGTCAGAGTGAAAGGTCAAAACAAAGTTACAGAGCAGTCAAAGGTAAACAGTAAAAATGAAGTTACAGAGCAGTCAAAGGTAAACAGTAAAAATGAAGTTACAGAGCAGTCAAAGGTAAACAGTGAAAATGAAGTTACAGAGGCAGTAAAATGGTAAAAATAAATGAAAGTACTTTCACCAAAATTGAAGTTTGTCTAAAGTGAAAGTAAAACAGTCAAAAGAGCACGAAAGTAAAAAGATGAAAAAACATAACAAGAAGGAACATTTTTGCAGAAATTACATGTTTTAGTCATTATTTTGCAGAAAATATTGTGACCAATACAAGATGAATTTTGAAAAACTGAAGGAGGTTTATGTTCTTAAGAGTACCATCTACAAAAACCTCTCTCACTTTCCTAACAGCTATTATGGTTTTGGAAATATTAAACAAAGTTGGAAAGCACTTTTTGCAGAAAATTACAGTCAAGTCATCATTTTGCAGAGAATATTGTGGCCAATTAGAAATACATTTTACAAAACTGAAGGAGGTTTATGTTCCTAAGGGACCCATATACAAAAACCTATCTCACTTTTTGCACAGTGATTTCAGAATGAGAGATACATGCACATCTTTAGAGGCTATTTTTCAGACTCTGTAAAACTCTGTTTTACACATATTGTTTACAGAGAATATTATGTACAGCTGGAGAGGAATTTTGGGAAAATGAAAGAGGTTTATCTCACCAACATATTAATCCACAATAACCTCTTTCACTTTTTACATATCTATTACGGATTGAGAAATACGAAGATATCATTGGACCCCAAGTTTGCAGAATTGTTGGAGCAGATTGCACAAAGAAAGGAAGCAGTTAGTGACTTGGATGCCTCATCATCAAATAAGAGTTGAATCAAATTCGAATTCTCCTCTTTGTCATCACTTATCCATCAAAAATAGTGCCAAATAGTTTGAGTGTCCTTTACTTTAGTTCTATTTATGTAAATAGTTGGAGAGATTTGTGCACCAATTTTGATATTTGTTTCAAGATATTTTAGTTTAGAATTTGTATAAATAAACCCTCAAAGAGAGTATTGAGGGTGGATTCTATTACTCTGCTGTAACACTGAGATTTTCGGAATAAAAGCTTTTGGAGAAATTTACTTGTGGCTTACTGGATGACGATTTGAAGCACTGGACTTGTTGCAGGATTCATGTGTTAGACTACAGTTCAATAAGTGTTTCTACCCTTTGTTTGAAATTTTATATTAGTTTATAATACCATCATATCCATTTCTGAATAATTTACATAAAGGATTGAAACATAATTTGCTTAATTGTACTCTGTTTTCAAATGTGATTGTTCCTAAATGTTTTCTTCTAAATTAGCTATAAGCATGAATTCTTAAATGCTCCTGCTTCGCTAATTTAAGCATTGTTGATTGCTATAATAAAGAATCCTTTATTGCTCTTTGTTTGTAGTCAATTCATTTCTTTCCTTTGAACATGGTGAAAGATTCTTAGTTGCCTTTCATCCCTTCAAGATCATCCCACCCACTTTAAATTTTAAGGATTGTTCTCTGTCTAGCTATCTTGCCCTGCAATACCATCTTGTGCGTAGAATAGAAGTCCAGTAAAGCCATCCTTTGACTCCATAGCCCAATGGACTGAAAGCTCTCAGCCTTGCCCTTAGTTTGCGGATTCCACCATTTTTCCAAACAAACCCTTGAATCTATAACTAGCCTAAAACCTTTCAAGAACAAAGATAAATCATAAAGAGAGAGCCCTCTCTGGATGCAGATTGGCTAGATTCTGCATCTAAAAGGTTGGTTTGTGGTTACCTCTGGTATACTTTCCTCTTACACAACTTCTAGGAAAACTACAGGTGATAACACCACGGAGACAGTAATTCTGTGGAACTAGTAGCTACCAACCTTGATCTTAGCCATGCATTTCCACATAAAGCCAACATTTCCTGAATATATTTTTGCCCTCCTGACTGCGAGGCCAAAAGGCATGAAATGTTGCACTGCTCTGTTTATGGTTTGCTGTTAAAGTCTCCTAAGGTTTACCTTGGAACATTAAAAAATTCTAAAGGAAGTGGGAGGTTTTGGGGTAGGAAAGTCGACAAAGCAACTCTAAAACTCTGTTTTGTAAATACTATTAGCCTACAGGCATAGATGGAACCTTGTAATTATCTTGCCTGTAATATAATCTTATTTTTGTTTAAAATGGGAAAAAATTCAAAGATAGAACCACTCAAGAAGCAGCTCTCCTCTGTTCATTCTTCCACTGGATTCTCATATGATTTTTGTACTATGACATATGTATCTTTCTTTACTTGGCCAAGCCTGTTCTTAGTCCTTTTCTTTAACTGCTTGCATTAACTTCAAGCTGACCTTGTGCGCTCAATCAAAATTCAAATAGAATTTGCATACTGGTAGCAAAACAATTTTAAGGCAACTTTAGACAGACTGATATACGTGATTAAATAAATTAAGACAGGTTTTACAAAATAAATTAAAAGACATTTCTTAAAAGATGATTTTGAACATGCACATTTCAGAATAAATTAACTTGACATAGCTAGAAGAGAGTAAATTAAAATAAGGCTAACGAAACTTCTTAAAGTAACTCACATAGTACTGCAAGAAAGCTTTATAATGTGAACCAATTGATCAAACATTAGTTGACCTTAAACTTCTAAAGTAAACAGGAACTGATGCAGTGCTAAATGGCCAAACTTCTTACTTAACTCAACACAAACAAAACCTAAGCATTATAAAATTGGTCAGTTATTGCCATTAACCTTCATAGAAACCCTTGGACACAACAAGAACTCCATTCAAAGCCCGATATCTGAACTTAATTGGAGTAAAATATATTGTAACACATTAATTTCTTAGAGCTCCTGTGGATGTATGTATGTCAGGTAGTGGTTTACTGGTTGAAATAGGGCTTTCCCCCAAATACGACCCTTATTCAAACCGTTCTACAGTAAACATGAACTGTTGCAGTGCTAAATAGCCAAACTTCTTACTTAACACAAACATGGCCTGAGCTTTCTAAACTTGGTCAGTTCTTGCCGTTAAGCTTAACAAAGACCTTGGATGCAAAAAGAAGCATGTATGTATGTCGGGTGGTGGTTTACTGGTTGAAATAGGGTATCGCCACAATAATGACCTTGTTCAAACCTCAGTGGGCACAAACTCCTGATCTGATCATATGTAGGAGTTCGTTGAGTTCGGTGGTCCCCACGTTAAAATAGCTTTACCATGATAATGCAGAACTAGGGCTGATAGATCCCCGCATATCAAAAAGAAAAAATACGTCTACCTCACCAAAGAAATAAGACTGAGAATGAATGTGTTTTCTGAATCACTGAAAATAAAATGAATTTACTAAAGTTGAGTGAATTTACAAAATTTGAATGTTATCCTTCACAGCACTCTACACAAATGAACCAAAACTGAAAATTATTGTATTTTTTATAATTGGCAGTGCTCGATGGTGCTTGGAATAATAAGTCACTGGGCATAAACACGTTGATCCAATAGCTTTAATTTTCTATTCAAAAAGCCGTAGCAACTGGATATAAAACTTTGGTGGTGAAAATTTGTCTGATTTTGACGGCAAAAATATTTCAAATCCATGATAAAATGGAAATATGGGTGTACCCGGTCATGCCGCTTTAATCTGAAATGAAAGAAGATCGGTGGCAAGAATTCCATTATTGCTAAAAACACAAATAATCGCACAAATGTCCCGGATGAGAACCTGCACCTCCTTCTCCGGAACCACTGTGAAGAGAAGGACGAGGGTTTAGCCATTAAACCCTTTTCCTCCATCCAATTCTGTCATGAACTTTGGTTTTTAATGCAGTAGTACAAACCCCACATTCGCCAAAATATTCAATTCAATTGTTCTCTGAAAAAAATCGCGGTCTCATTTCTCTTAAGTGCAGGTTGTGGAAGATTGTTCTAAATTCAAGGGTAAAAAATCACTATTCCATTCATTTATGATAGATCAGCGTATCAGACATATTGTAATCTACCTCCTTCCCTGAACTTGGTTATTCAATAAAAATAGCAATGGCCACAGTAGCATTTGAACCAGAAGCATATCCAGGCAAATGCCATGGAAATTTGCTCCACAAGAAAAAAATCGGGGCGAATTTCATTTTTCCATGTTATGCGCCCTTTTTTTGGTGGGCTACTACTTAATAATTAATTATTTTTAAAATATTTAGTGGGCTAACTTTATTAAACTATAGAAAATGGGTTTTATGTAAAAAATTCGCCCTATTAAAATTGAAAATCCCTTAAAATTCGCCTTTGGGCTAAAATTCGCCCCTAAAATTATCCCTGGAGGAAACACATTGGTTGGATGTGTTCTTTGGGAAGGAAGATTCCCACACTTTCTGCATTACATGTTCTAAGGGGAGCATGGGAGGAGATATGGCCACCACATCCAAACACTTTCTTCTTGTTGAGGTGGGCCATGTGATTGATGGGATGCCATATGGTGATGATTTCCTATCCATCACATAGGAAATGATTTGGGCCAGCTTGATTCACAACGTTGGAGAGGAGATCTCTCGAGATCTAGACTTCATCTTGCCACTTGAGGGAAATTGTATTGCAACCCAAGATCAGAATATGCTCTACACTTATCAGAAGTGGAGAGGGGGATAGCGTTGGGTAGGCTGCTTTGTCTACCATGTTCAGGTTTTTAGCCCACCTACTTTGCAGGAGCTCAAGGTGGAGGAGAATTTTTAGGAGTTGCCATGTTGGGAGGTAACTCATTTTGTATGGATGATTGCTTGGGGATGGAGGATCCACATGGGAATGATGTTTCCTAATACATTTCAGACTCCATGCCTTGAGAGGACCTCTAGACAACACCTTATTTCCTTCTTGAGTACTTTACTTATTCATGATGATAACCATTTTCCTAGCTTGCATGCTTGGGAAAGGAAACATGGAGATTCATTGATGAGACAACATCTCATTCCTTGGAGGAGTTCATCATATTTGGATGCTACACTAGGAGGAGAGGAGAATATTTAGTTCTGTCCTTGCAGTTTCTTGAGGACAAGCAACATTTGGGAGGGGAGGAATGTAATATTCCAAAATTTTCATGCAGCAAATTGGAATATTAAATTTTGCTGATTTCACTTAGGAGATGAATAAATGGGTAGGGAGGCCCATAAATAATAAAAACCTAAATAAAATCCCTCATAATGTGAAAGGGGATCAACACAAGAGCTGTATTTCACACCTTCATATGTAAATAGGGACTTTTGCATGTGGACAAGGTCAAGTTTGACGAAGTTAACAACGCTGGGATAGGAGGTGGAGATCATCTTGTGAGACAGTGCAGAGATAGTGGGAGGAAGATTCCTTGGTGGAGGAAACCCTAATGAGTGGGTCCCAAGGAAAGAAGGCTCACACATGTTTAAAAGGAGGGCAAGGCAGCCATAGCAAGACATATTATGAATGATATTTGATTTTTTTTCTTAGACTATTCTGCATTCTCTTGATGTTTAACAGTTGCTGTGCTGCTTAGCACAAGGTATTCTTGTTTAGGAATCCCTTCTCCTTTATTGAGAGGCCTCTTGAAGGAGCTTGTACTGATTTGCCTCACATCCAAGCTTGAGGCCAAGCATCATCCTTCAGCTACAACATTATTTCTGCAGCAGTATAACGTTGTGTTGCAAGGTGTTGCAGTGAGGGTTCACAACACCACTTCTTGCACTCATTTTTCAAAGGAGGGAGCCTCCATTCCTTTGGGAGATTAGTAAGGAAGGCTCAGGAGAAGATTTCAATATCTTGGCACTTGGCCAAAGTTCTTCCATCATCTACAATGTAGTCCCTTTCACGAACTGCGTCATTTCTTGCAGTGTTGCAGAGAGAGGGTCAATCCCTTCAATCTTGAGTTGATTTCTCAGGGAAAAGGCCAACCTTTCTCCTGGAAATTTTTTAAGAAGGATCCTCCTTCATTTCTTATATAATTCAGATATATGTATACAAAGCTTCAGTTAGACTACGTTTTCAGATCTAGATTTACAGATCTAATATTTTGTACATTGTGCTTTCATGAAACCCTTGCCGGGTTATCTTTCTGATGTGTAAAAAGGGCTACATCCATAATTTTCTTCATGTATTGATCTAATAAACTCCAGATATGTTATTTCCATTCTATTGCAGTAGAAAGGCTCTAAAAATCATGTTGTATATGCTTCAGGAAATTTCTGTTTAGTCAAGTCATAGGATTGTAGTGTTTTTAAGCCATATCGGGATCGGGGGATCTGTTTAAACAAGAAAAAGATATTTGTTTCTGAATATTTTCTGGGTGTGAGTCCCATATTACATAATATAATGGATCCCAACATTATTTCTCCCTATTGTAATGCAATTCTTTGGGAATAACATTTTTAGGGCATATATTGCTGCTTTTCCCCACTTTTGGTTGATATAATGGAACATAGTTTTGATGCTGCAACATAAATTTGATGGCTATGTGTTTCTAAACGCATTTTATGATTTTATTTATTATTTCTATTCCAGTATTGTGCTTATGCATTGCTGCATTCCCATTTTGGGATATTACAAATCCCCTTATTATGCAACATGGCCCTTACTGCTCTCACTATGATTTTGTTATTCCTTTTAGCTACCAAATTCTATTATGGATTATGGGAGCTATCATTTCCCTTCCAATACATTTTTTCACACGAAAATATTTGAAGGCATCCGAAACAAATTCACCTCCATTGTCACTCCTGAGAGCCTTCACTTCCTCCCTAGTCTCCTTCTCAACTAATGCCTTGAACTCAACAAATTTTGAGAAAAAATTCATCCTTCTTCTGCATGAAGAAGATCCAACATATTCTAGAGAAATCATCAATAAAAATAACATAGTAATTATGTCTTTCTGTGGAGGCTGTAGAAAAGGGTCCACAAACATCAAAGTGGACTCACTTTATGATTGCATCTACTTTTCTCTCTTGGTCATAGAATTTGGATTTTACATATTTCCCCAATGTGCAACCCTTATAGACATCCTACTAGTTAAGGGAGCCTTTAGGGAGACCGATGATTATTTGCTGCATGGTTTTTAAGGCACCATGGTGTAAATGACCCAATATCTTGTACCAAAGTTCTCCAACATCATGACTTTGTACTTTTTCCACCTTACTGCTCAATGAAGTGCAATCTCCCACCTCAAGTTTGTATAGGTTCTTCACTTGAACCCCGATGTTCTTCACTTTCCCAGTAGCTATGTGTCTAAGAAAGGATTTCCCTTTACTGAAAATAACATCATAGCCATGATCCTCCAATACTATTATAGAGATTAGGTTGTTCTTCAGCCCAGGTATAAACATAACATCTTTGAGGTTAAGAGGAGAGGCTGTCTTCCTATCAAATGTGAAAATACCAATTCTTGTAGCACTATACCTCCCGTCATCCCCCATTTCGATATGCTTCTGGATATCCTTCTTCTCCAGGTTACTGAAAAATCCTTGCACCTTGTCATATGGAACTAGTCACCAGAATCAAGGTACCACACAATCCCCATAATAGTGTTGGCCATGCATGCTATTAGGGTGAATTCTAATTTGAATTGTGAAGCCAATGCTTCACCTGTTTCTCCACCTGATTATTCTTGTTAGAATGCTTGTGTGAACATTTTGTTTCATAGTGCTCGAACTCGTGGCAGTGGAAGCATTTTATCTTGCTCATCTCTTTCTTCTTGCCATTATTTTGGCTGGACTAAGGTTTTCTCTAGGTCTTCTTCCCTTTTCCAACCAATGCAAAATTATATTCATCCTCAACTTTGGATGATGTTACATATCGATTATTTCTCTTAAACTCTTCTTGAACCAAATCAGATCATAATCTTTCCCAATTCGGTATTTTTTCCCTTCCATTCACAAAGTCCTAGTAGTTATCCCATGATTTTGGAAGGCCTAGAAGAGTTAGGCTCACCAGGTCATCTTCTATAACATTCACACCAACCCCTCCAAGATCATCCTGAACTTGTGTAAATTTGGAGAAATATTGTGGAATAATATCATTCTTCTGAATCTTAATGTTTCGAAGTTTATCTTTCATGGAAAATTTTATATGGTCACTACTATTTTTGAATAACTTAGTGAGTGCCTTTCACATAATAAATGGTGTATCTTTTCCATTGATATTTGAGACCACATGGTCTCTCACACCTTACAAAATAATTATCTTGGTCTTTTCAACATCATTCTTCCATTGGGCTAATTGTTGTGCATCCGATTGTGGAGGTTTTTCAATGTTAGTTTTAACATATTTTAACACACCATCGTCATCGAACATTGTTTTCATCCAATCCTTCCAGGCTATGAAATTCAAGTTACCCTCCAAGGCATACTCCAATCTCAGTCTGTTGAAAGACATCCTCTCGATCCTGAAGAAAATTTGTTGCACAATAGCTACAAATTCGAAATTCCTTGAGAGACAAGTTTGAAATAATGATTCTAATGTGAATTCTGATGCTCTGATTCCATGTAGAAATTTAATAGAATTGCAAATTCTTAAGAAATTTAATCTAAAATCAAGAGACACAATTCTACTATACTGATCTTCGGAATGAAATTCACAATTTAGAACAACATGCATAGACATTAAATAAGAAAAACCAAAAATACATAGTGATTTCTAGGGGAAACCAACTGGGAAAAACCCCTCAAGCCTGTAGAAATATCGCTCTGATACCATGTAGAAAATCTACCAATGGGTTCTATTTGATCTTGTGATGTACTAAAACAAGATACTAAATCCTTCTACAATATTTGCAGAATACAAAAAATGATCTCTCAATCACATGCAAGTAAGAGAAAGAAGTAAATCAATCGCACAACACAAGATGTTCTTGGGGAAAGCAACTACTCAAAACCCCTCTATCTATATTGTGTATTAAGTTAAGGAATCATGAACAATACAATGCTTAATCTCTCATGAGATTCTCCAGCACTCTGCCAACAGTTTCACACCGATCTAGGAAAAATCAGTCTAGTACTTAGGAAATTCTCAACTTTCCTTCAACCTACCTTGCTCATGCAATTCCTAGGGAATTAGCTCACTTTTAAATACGAAAATCAACCTTCCTTGATTGCAAAGTCTATCATGGCATCCCAGTGATTATAAAATTACATGTACAATTATCTAGTTATACAACTGATAGTTATGTTCCCTTTAACCTCTGTCTCAACTTGGACTTCCTCAGAACTAACGTGCATGAACATATTTATAGTGAATTATCAATTAACTGATTGATCACTCATTGTGAATTAAATATAATTTAATTCATTGGACCTCTCACTAGCTCATCTCTCAGTTAGAACTAGTTAAACTAATTTTAACTCAATGAATTGAGTTAACTAATTCATACCTTCACCCCACTCATGCATCAACTGCAATTGGACCCCCAAAATATTAGAATCTCACTATATGCCTCATATTAGACCCTCAACTCGAATTTCTTGAGCTAACTCAGTCATCATGACTTAGTTAACTGATACAAGTTGTGATGAGATGAAATTACAATTTATTTAAGGGAAAAATAAATTAGACACCCCACATTCCTCTCCAGTTTGCATAAGAAATTCCTCAACAGTGTGCATCAGAAATTCCTCACCAATGTGCATCTGAATTTCCTCACCAATGTGAGTGCATTTTATTATCCTTTCTGATTTCCAATTTCACTATATCTTGTTGAAAATTTCAACAAAGCCTCTTTGCATTAATAATATGAATAGAGAATCTATTAAAATTGCTAGCTCCAACTCTAAACTCAACCTACAAAAGAATAATTATTCTCTCTGCTCAAATGAACAATGCTGACCAACACTTAGCCAAATAAAAACTCACCTACCCTCCTATTTCCTTGCAAAAATCCTGAGGAAATTAACCCCTATTCTTTATTGATTTCCTCCAAAATGATTTCTCAATTCCCAAGGATCGATCATTGATTGTGTGCAATGCCTGTACACTCAAGACTAGTCTTCAATTGATGTTGCATTATTTTTCACCTCCAATTTAGCTGAGGAATTCAAATTCCTTGCATGAACTAGCTATTTTGGGTTAATTTATCAGTTAACTGATAAACCTCTGAGTTAGATTGTTGTCCCACTAAAAAATTGACCTTCATCTGGCTCTATTAATAGTTAGAGGTCATTTAAATGAATACAACTGAAAATAACTGAATTGGATTACTAAAATTTAGCAATTACACATGCATAACTGAACTCCAAGACATCTAACTCAAATTTATTGAGATAGCTGAGTGAAAATATCCATGTCACACTAGTTAACTACCTCCAAGTTGTAATGCTGATGTGGAAATTAAATTTTACTCAATTTGACTAAGGTTGAAGTCAAATTGAGCTTTCCTTGCTACATTTGTTCAACATCCAGGGTTAATCACAATAGAAACAACTTGATAAAAAATATTACCTTCCATCTTAATAATAATTTCGTGATGATAAACCTGCCTATTATCCAATGATGCATAAATCTGAGGGATACTCTTTCCAACCTCCCTGACTATTTGTGCCTCATGTTGGGTATGTGTTATATTATTTCCACAATTAGTTGCACGCATGGGGGGGGGGGGGGTGGTTACAGGGGGACCTATAGCCCCCCCTGTACGTTGCACCGGGCACTGAAGGGGGGTCACAGGGGGGGTGGTAGCGCCTCGGGGAAAATTTGTTGGACCCTATTTTTCGGTGGGTGGACCTGCCCATGGTTTTGGGGCATGATGGTTTTCGGCCCTTGGTATTTTAGAGATCTAGTCAAGGGAACTACGACTATGTTCTAATACATGTTAATGGATTGGGGTTTATGAATGCTTCGGCATGTATATATATGTGTTGTAACACTAAAAGGGATATAATGAAAAATCAAGCTGGTAGTTCTGATTTGGGATCGAGGGGAAAATATCTGTGTATATATGTTTTATGTTTTATTCTCTCGCTATTGTTTATTTTTTGTTTTTAAGATTCGTTTGTAGAAAATTTATGTACAGGGTTAAAACCTACATTTGGTATCAAAGCTGTTTCAGCTTCAAGGGGATGATTTTGCTGCTAAGGGGGTTTTTTCTCGGGCCCATGGTAGACACTGTTTAGTGGGAGATTTGCGAGATCGATTCTTATGGTGAAAGAAGATGGTGAGTAGTGGAAAGATAGATATCGAGAAATTTAATGGTCAGAATTTTGAGCTGTGGAAGCTCAAGATGGATGATTTTTTGGTGGATAAAGATCCGTGGATCACGGTAGATGTGGGTACTAAACCAACGACAATGTTAGATGAAGACTAGAAGAAGTTGGATAGGAAGGCAAAGAGCACAATACGGTTGTGTCTCAGATTTAGTATTGTTGAATGTATCTGGGGAAGCTACAACGAAGAATTAGGGGAATTTTGAGGTCTAAAATGGGCCTGCTAAGGAA
The DNA here is from genome assembly GCA_034641835.2 of Pinus albicaulis. Classification (NCBI taxonomy): domain Eukaryota; kingdom Viridiplantae; phylum Streptophyta; class Pinopsida; order Pinales; family Pinaceae; genus Pinus; species Pinus albicaulis. The sequence continues at coordinate 949,494,607 of CM076580.1, read as the reverse complement.
AATGTACAATCAAAATTCACTTTATGAGAACAAATCACATTTTAGGGGATGACTGCATCCCTAATGGTTGAGTTGGCATTGCTTGAGTTAAAGGTACTTGTCACATTGTCAATGGTGGATAAAAACTCATGGTTAACCATGATAGTGCTCTAAGTACTTTTAAAGTCATAAAGTAAAGTACTCATAATAAATGTCATTTCACACTTTTTGAATAAAATAATATTATTGTCATTTCATATTTTTTGAAAGAAACAATGCATATCTCTACACATTTATTATATTATATTATATTATAGTATATTATATTATTTTTATATAGTATATTAATTACATGTTTTTATACAATTTAAATAATATGTAATGTTCCTAATTTTTAGCCTCAAGCTAAAAGGAACATTATAGTTTGCATATTTTCATTTTGTTGAATAAAATGGGTAAGGGAACACCTTAACCCCTTTAGATGGAGAAATAACACTCCTTGTGTGAAAGGAGGAATAATAAAGCAGCTGATTTGAACACCACATGGTGTGAACAGGATTGGATCATGCTTGATCTAGTCATTTTGACCAAGTCAGCTAAAAATGTCTAGATACATTGAACCTACTTGGACAACACAGTTTTAGTGGAGGCTCCACTTGCTTGAGCTAGGTGGCAAGTGTGAATAGGACCCATGGTGAGAGGAGTTTTTTTTCTTTATAAGGAGAATATGGCAGCCCATTTTGATTATGCATTAGCTTATCATTTTCGTAGGGTCTGCAAAGACTTGCATCCCCGGGCTGTTTAGCAGGGTTGTAGTGTTCTTGAACCCAAGGGTGTTCCTGGTCGGGAATCCCTTCCTCATCCTCAAGGAAGGAGAGGGTTTGAGCTTCATTTCCTCATTTTGGCATTTGGCCAAGCTTATCTCTGTAGCTACAACGTTATTTTGTTGGGCATAAAACCTTGTGTTGCTGGGGGCAGCAACAGAGGAAATCATAGAGTCAATATATGGCTTGTTCTTCAGTGGAAATCTTGCATATTGTTTGGAGGAGTAGCATAGGAGACTCTTGGGCTTCATTTTAGATCTTTGGCACCAAGCCAATCACTCACCATCTCTCATAGCGCAGTCTTGGGTAGAAACTGCATTATTTTATGCAGGCAGTTGCTGGGAGGGTCACCAGAGCTTGTCAGGAGGAGTGTTTTTGAGTGAAAAGGGATCAACCATTTGCTTGACAACATTATTAGAGGAGGGAATGAGTATTTTAGATCTGCCATAGCCTCATTCTCATTTTCGTTCAGTTGCAGTGACAAGTTATTTGTCACATTGTACATTTTCTGGCATTTCTAGCAATCTCTCCTAGATTGGCTAGAAATATTGTATTGGAGCCCATTCTTCTATTCTTGGGCATTTATTTGTATATTTCAGTCATATTTCATGTATGCACATCTATAACAACAACTACACTCCTAGAGACAACGTTGTTGTCTACTCAACTTAGTGTTCCTAAATTGATGTCATAAATTGTCAACTAGGGCTAGTAAACTGTTGAAGTGAAGTGCACTATATGTGCCTATGTATCTTCTTCCTACTTCGTTGTGTTTATTATTTTTTTAGTGTTTTTGGTTTTTGTATTTTTGTGTTAAGAGGAAAATAACTAAATTGTTGGCAAAGAGAAGTTACTGATCACACTAAAACAGAACAAAATCTACTCTAAAATGTGTATGACACCTGAGAACTGAAAATTCTAATTCACAAATTGCAAAGATTGACAAGGAAAGTAACTCATAACATTAAATCATTCCAATTCATTTCATTAGAGGTATGTTGGAACAACTTAAGAAAAGGATAAGTTTGATGTAATGAGGTTCTCTTTAATAAACAACAACTTACAATATCACAGAGAAAATCTTATCCATGGTTAGAAATTTGTTGGAATACTTTGAGAAAAGATTATCTGTAATTTAGTAAGGAATCCTATGCTAACATAACTTATGACATTAGAATTAACCCACTCTGCAACTCAAAATGTTACTATTAAGCCTCATTCAAGGGTTAGATATCTCTTGGAATAGCTTTGGAAAAAGGTTGTTTGTAAAATTATGAGAAATTGTAGAATAGTCAAGAACTTCAAAATGATATAACTAATTATTGTCCATATGATGATGATGTGTTAAAAGAAATTAAGAACAAGATCAGTTTGTAAATAATGAAGGCCTTTAGGTCTAATTTAACATAATTAAAATACAACTAGCTAATAAAACTTGAAATAAAATGAACATGACTGAACTAAAATGAAATTAACCTCTGAAGTACTACAGCTCTATCTCATTCACGTGTTAGTGATATATTGGAATAGTTCATGGGAACAAGATCGATTGCAATATTTGATGTAAGTAAACATAAAACATGATGCTCAGAAAACTGCCTAGATTAAAAACGAAATAGAGCTAAAGTTACTTATCTAGAAAATATGCACAAAGCCTTTCGGACAGTAGGGGCCCTCTACCACCAGATTGGCACACGAATCCTTAATTCCTTAAGATTTATTCAGATCTTTTATTAAAGTTGTACTTCTTTCATTAAAGGAAAACGCTCAGAAAACAGAGTAACATAGTCTTTGAGAACTTAACAACAAAACATCCACTAGCTACTGTCTCTCGGTTCACCGAGTTATTCTTATAAGAAAATACATAACTGTCATTGAGGAGAAATAGGCACAGGTGTCTTTTTCAATCAAAATCAAATTAAAACTCCTGTTGAGGACTCGTAATTTTCTGACGACATCTGCAGAGTCCTTGTCCTTGTAGAAGTCTACTTCTTAGTTTTGGTTTTCTCCACATGCATAACCACTTGCAGATTTTTACTCAACCTTCGTAGAGGGCAAGAAATGATGTAGGAGTGTTGTGGAATTCAACCATATGTGTTTTTCCTTTAGGTGACACCTGTAACCTGTGTGAAAATAAAGATGGCTGCGGAATATGCTACTAGCTACAGAATGCAGTCTGATAAAAATCACTATGACAACAAAACCACAAAAGTTTAGTAAGTGAGTCATTGCATGCATATTTAAAGTAACTTTAATCATTCCTATTGATATTTTAAGCCTATAAATAATAAAGTAAAAATGGAATGAAGCGAAATTTGGTGAAAGGAAAGGACATCTTTGGGGCTCAACAGCTGTCACTGCCTTTCGACATTTTATGCAGTTGCTGCATCTCTTGTATTTCATGTGTTAATATTTGGAGATTGATTCCCATTGCATGGGGGCTTATTACTCATGATATTTCTATATATTTTTACTGATACATTAATTTACATGATGGTTGTAATATATTTCATCTTATGTTGCATTCATATTTGTAGAGTTTAATGATTGTGTTCATGTATTGCTGTAAGCTCTCTCTTTGAGCATTCTTTATGGGATCTAGTTTGGGGAGATCTGAATAACCCAATTAGAGTCATTTCTTTAGGCTCAAATTTTGGAAGAGAAGTGTTTAGTGAGTTAACAGGGGGATCCAAGCCCCCTTTCAGCTTATTTTTACACTGTGTCTCTTATACAGCGTCCTTCGGGACCATATTGCAAAAATTCCCGAAAAAGGAATATTACAGTGGTATCAAAGCATCAATCTTGGCTCAGCCTATGCAGCCCAAGATTATATGCTAGTAGAAGGAGAAAATCCTCATTTAGAAGAGGATATGTATAGAGAAAAAAAGAAAAGAGGAATGATGGAAGAGAAGGTCTCCCTTCTTCTTTTCCAGCCCATGGAGGGTATCATTGAAGACCTTGAGGAGAAATAAAGGGAAAAATGGAAAGATTTTCTAAGATGGTTTGTGGATGGAGCAAGCCCTAGATATTATTATGATGGGTGTGAGAATTCAGACACACATAAAGATCCACAGTGTAGTCCATTTCCCATTTGCACTGCCAGGAGGATGGAGGAAGGAGATGAGGCCATTGGAGAAGCAGCGCTGCAACTCAAAGGTATGGCTCATGGTTTGTGGTATAAAAATTATATTTCATGTTATCATGCAAATTTAGAAGCATATGATGGATTCAATAGAGGGTTGATGAGAAAAATTGATGAAAATCACTGTGAATATCTATGTATCAAAACATCAAACACTTTGCATGCATTGGAGGGAACCATGAAACAAACTCCATTCCATATTTCTGAAGGGGATATAAACATGTATGATGGATTTCTAAGGGCAAGATTCCCATTGTATGAAGGGCCCTCTACCATTTGTGAAGTTATGGAGGTAATTCCTTCAAGAGATGACCAAGATCTAGGGTCTCTCCTTGATGATGAGGTAATCTCAAATCTTGATGGAGAGGATGAGCATAAGAGATCTAATAGTGATGTCCCATTGGGAGGAGATCCATCACCACATGGAGGTGAAAGGGGAGCCATTGCTTCTAATAGAGGAGCCCTTGTATCTTTATAAGGAGTTCCAAGTATTTTAACATGTGGGAACCATAGCACAATTCCGGAGTCATATGTAGCAGCTATTGGGGATTGTGAGATGGAGAAGGAAGAGAAGGATCAGCATCAAGGGTTGATACACCCTTATCTATTCTAGAGGATCTTTGCACAAGAGAAGGAGACTGTACAACGTAGTGAAGAGAGGGACAAATCAGTCCTCTTATACACACAGTCCACTTCTGATCTTGATGTCTCACTATATGGAGGCATTCCACTTGGAAGGCCACTTGATCTAGCATTGATGAGGGGCATCCTATTATTTAGTTCACCACTCTTGGATTTCAGAGAGGTGAAGACATTGGAGGAGTCCAACATAGTGCAGAGAGTTTGGGATAAACCCAAGGAGGAGGGAGACACTCTCTCATTTTCAGTATCACCCACTCTCATTAGTTATACTGTGCTGACAGAGTTTGCTGCAGGGATGGAGGATGGCATCTTCATGATGCAGGCTGACTGCTCCACAAAATTGATGGAGAAGAGGGTACTTCCTTTGAGGGAGGAATATTTCATACATAGGAGTGGATGGAGGCCACTCATGCTTACTTTGACCCATCTTGGGAGATTATTTTTGGATGAAAACTTCTCATGGGAGGCCAACTTCCAAAGGACACCATAATTATTTGAGCATGAGCAGCTGAATGATGGGCATGGCAGCATTTTGGAGGATTAATTTGGCATGGGGGATGTTAAAGTAGCAGGCAGCAGCATGAGTGGAGCATCACATTGTAGATTACCACTGCTGTCTATGAGGGGGATTGATCCGTGTTGGAGGTCTCCACTTTTGGTAGAGTACTCCCAGGATCTAGGTGCATGCATGATTTTGGATGAACCGGATGGAGATGACAGGTACATGGTATGGTCATCTATTATTGTGATAGAGTCTTCTTGACTAGGGCTTCTAGTCTCAAGGAGAAACTATTACATGCAACACATGAGGACTTTCTAGCTATGCACTTTGATGCATATTTTTCTTTGCTAGAGGAGTTCATTTGGGAGGGCATTCAGTATGATCTAGATTGGCATATGGACATATGCATAGCCTGGATTATCTTAGAGAGGTTGGCACAACCATTTCCCTACTCATTGGAGGTGAGGGAGAGCATTCAGATGAGCCATTTCAGCTTAAGGACCAGAGTACATGGTAAAGAAGGTATATGTTTTCATTTTGGTTTACCTTTCTTTACATTATATGAGCAGCTTGATGAGATAAGGATGATCAAATATCCTTATGCTCCTTATTATGATGTACTTGTGGCCCATTGCAGCAATGGGAATGGTTATTTTCATGATGGTTTGTGGGGGAAGCCACATTCTTCTTAGTGTGCACCATTGGCACCAATTTTTACTTTCATATTTTCATCTTATGAGATGTTTGTGGTAGCAAAAAAGTGGCTGGAAAAGAACTTTTTGATTTTTGTTTTGATGCAGGCCAAAGGTGCACTGCGCTAATTCCTCATGTGGAAATATGATTCACTCTCTGGTTGCCTCGTGGCAGCTTGTTTTCATTGTATTTTGCTTCCATATGTTGCTGATGTTTGTAGACTCATGGGAGGCTTTTCTTGGAGAGTGGGCTTGGAGATGAAGATGCCCATTGGGAGTATGATTCTCCCCTTTGTACATGTTGTATGTTTTAGGAGAAACAATCGGCACACCATGATTTTCATGTCATTACTTTTCTCTCCATATAGGAGGAGCTATTGGGAGAAAATACGTTATTGGAGGAGGCACTTCATGGTTGATACATTTTGTGAGGAGGCTTGGGCCAATTGCAGAGGCCATGAAATTTCAGCCCAATATCAGCAACCCCCTCACACTTATCATAAATGGAGGGATAAACTACTTGGATGGGAAAATATAAACTCTCCATTCATCCCCAACATGTTGCATAGATCCGGGGTTGAGAAATGCTTTGTTGAGCTACCTAGGATGGCTTATTTCATTTGGATGATTGCATGGGCGAAGGAGTCACTCATTGGGAATAAGACTTCCCATGTTTTTCATCACTCCTACCTTGAGGAGGCCATTGAACCACAAGGATATTTACACTTGCACCTTCTATTATCTCATGATGTATACTTTGGTTTTACACACTTGGAGGGATACATGGAGGACAGATTTATTGCATACCTTGATGAGCTATGTTGGGGTCTAATTGATGAGGAGGCCACAAGAAGAGGGGGAGGAATTTTGTTCTCTCTATGTAGTTGCTTGAGGACAAGCAAAATTTGGGAGGGGAGGATTGTAATGTTCCCAATTTTTAGCCTCAAGCTAAAAGGAACATTATAGTTTGCATATTTTCGTTTTGTTGAATAAAATGGGTAAGGGAACACCTTAACCCATTTAGATGGAGAAATAACACTCCTTGTGTGAAATAAGGAATAATAAAGTAGCTGATTTGAACACCACATGGTGTGAATAGGATTGGATCATGTTTGATCTAGTCACTTTGACCAAGTCAACTAAAACTGTCTAGATACATTGAACCTACTTGGACATCATAGTTTTAGTGGAGGCTCCACTTGCTTGAGCTAGGTGGAAAGTGTGAATTGGACCCATGGTGAGAGGAGTTATTTTTATTTATAAGGAGGAGATGGCAGCCCATTTTGATTATGCATTAGCTTATCATTTTCGTAGGGTCTGCAAAGACTTGCATCCCCGGGCTGTTTAGCAGAGTTGTAGTGTTCTTGAACCCAAGGGTGTTCCCGTTCGGGAATACCTTCCTCATCCTCAAGGAAGGAGAGGGTTTGAGAGTCATTTCCTCATTTTATGCATTTGGCTAAGATTATCTCTGTAGCTACAGTGTTATTTTGTTGGGCAGAAAACGTTGTGTTGCTGGGAGCAGCAACAGAGGAACTCATAGAGTCAATCTTTGGCTTGTTCTTCAGTGGAGATCTTGAATATTCTTTGGAGGAGCAGTATAGGAGACTCCCAAGCTTCATTTTAGATATTTGGCACCAGGCCAATCACTCATCATCTCTCACAACACAGTCTTGGGTAGAAACTATGTTATTTTATGCAGGCAGTTGCTGGGAGGGTCACCAGAGCTTGTCAGGAGGAGTGTTTTTGAGTCAAAAGGGATCAAACCTCTGCTTGAGAAAATTATCAGAGGAGGGCATGAGTATTTTATATCTGCCATAGCCTCATTCTCATTTTGGTTCAGTTGCAGTGACAAGTTATTTGTCACATTGTACATTTTCCAGCATTTCTAGCAATCTCTCCTAGATTGGCTAGAAATATTGTATTGGAGCCCATTCTTCTATTATTGGGTATTTATTTGTATATTTCAGTCATATTTAATGTATTCACATCTATAGCATCAGCTACACTCCTAGAGACAACGCTGTCACTGCTTTCCGGCATTTTATGCAGTTGCTGCATCTCTTGTATTTCATGTGTTAATATCTGGAGATTGATTCCCATTGCATGAGGGGATTATTCCTCATGATATTTCTGTATATTGTTGCTGATACATTAATTTACATGATGGCTGTAATATATTTCATCTTATGTTTCATTCATATTTGCATAGTTTAATGATTGTGTTCATGTATTGTTGTAAGCTCTCTCTTTGAGCATTCTTTACGGGATCTAGTTTGGGGAGATCTAAATAACCCAACTAGAGTCATTTCTTTGGGTTCAAATTCTAGAAGAGAAGTTTTTAGTGATTTAAAAAGGGGATCCAAGCCCCCTTTCAGCTTATTTTTACACTGCCTTTCTTATACAGTGTCCTTGAGGACCATATTGCATAATTTCCCGAAAAAGGAATATTACATAATACACATTTTAATTAATAACATATAATATAATTAAGAATTTATAAATTTATAATTATATTTTATTTTAAGTTATTTAAGTAAAAATGACAAATGCATTAGTTGTTCAATGATAATGACTTTTTCTTGAAAAACTCATTCTTATTTATAGTCACATCAATACAATTTTTTTATTAATTTTATTTTGGTACAACTCTTGAATTGAATTTAACTATGGTTACATGGATTGTGGTACAAAAAGTGAATTGAAAATTCATAAATATTATTTTATTGGTTTAGCTATTATTTTATTATTTCCTTAGGAGGCCTATTTTAGACCTCAAAATTACCCTAATGACTTTGTGGGACAAACTAGGGACTTTGTACCAATCTAAGCCTTTGGTGAATAAATTGTTCCTGCGGAAAAAGCTATATAACCTGAGGATGAAGGATGGAGCCTCAATGAAAGCGTATATGAAAGCCTTCAATATTGTGTTAAGTCAGCTGTTATCTGTTGATATTAAAATATCAGATGAAGATAAGTGCATCAGTTTGTTGTGTTCTATACTAGATTCATCGGACAGTCTGGTTATTGCATTAGGTAGCAATACAACTACCTTGAATTTTGATGACATCGTCTCAACCTTGATGTCGGGGGAAATGAGACAGAGAAATATGGAGGGCTAGAATGGAGATTCCTTATCTGTACGAGGAAGGTCCCGGAACATAAACAAGAATAGAGTTTTGAGTGGGAGATCTAAATCTAGAGGGAGATCTAAATCTCCAGGAAAGTTTGTAAAGGTGTGCTGGAAATGTAGAAAGGTAGGGCACTACAAAAATGACTGCAGATCTAAAGCTCCTGAGAAAGGAAAGGGATCTGATGATGCTCCTTCTATAGAGGCAAAAACCACCTCGGATGAAGGTGGGGATGTGTATTTGGATTCTTCTTCAAATACACATGTAGATCATGAGGCATGGTTGATTAACTCAGGTGCATCCTTTCACTTCACTCCCCATAGGGAGTGGTTCTGCGAGTATGAGAAGTATGATGGGGGTGATGTCTTCTGAGGGGATGATAGGAAGGCCAAAATTGTTGGACTTGGAAAATTCAAGTTGAAGCTGCAAGGTGGAAGGATTAGAACAATTCCTAGTTTTCTGCATATTCCTGCATTATCCAGAAATCTAATTTTTGTAATCAAGATGGATGATGCAGGTGTAAAAATAGTGTTCAAGAAAGATACCTGCAATATGGTTTGGGGAGCACTGGTATTAATGTGGGGAGTTCGGATTGGAACAATGTACAAGCTTTAGGGTAGCAATGTTATTAATGGGTGCAATAGTTCTGTGGTTCCTAAAAGTGGAGCGGAAAGCCTAGTGGTATCTAGAGAAAAGACCATGCTATGGCATCAAAGGCTTGGACATATTGGAGAGAAGGGCCTTCAGATACTGCATGGAAATGGTATGGTAGAAGGTATTCCTAATTTCTCTTTGGATTTCGATTTATGTGAACATTGTGTATATGGGAAGAAAAATCGGGTGAGTTTTCCTTCTGGTGCTAAGAGGGAGAACAAGATATTAGAGCTTGTGCATAGTGATGTGTTTGCACCTATGTCGGTTCCATCACTAAGAAAATATATGTACTATGTCTCATTCATAGATGACTTCTAAGGAATACATGGATATATTTCTTGAGGAATACATCTGAATTCTTTGACAAATTTAAAGAATTTAAGGCTCTGGTGGAAAACTAGACATAGAAGAAGACAAAGGTGCAGAGGACAAATGATGGTGGAGGGTTTTGCAGGAAGGAATTTGAAGAATTCTGTAATAAGTTTGATATAGCATGGAAGAAGACTAATCCATACACACCTCAACAAAATGGAGTTGCAGAAAGAATGAAAAAAACACTAATGGAAAAGGCAAGAAGCATGCTCAGTCGTACCGGGTTAGGATTGGATAGATTAGGATTTACACCTCATGAGCACTGTAAATCTGCGGTGCTCAATGGAGAAATAGGGGATAGGATAGATTAGGATTTTAATTTTCATAAGAAGTAAAATGTGGGTTTGGTAGTCTAAATGCATCCTTGGGAAGAAATAAAAAATGTTAGCTTAGAAAAGAAAATTGGAGTTAAAACGGTAGAAGGGAATAATTTTGTTTCAAAAATAGCCATATTTCCATTTTAGCCTAAGTTTCAAAATCATTATGTAAAGAGGCACAAAGGGATAATTTTATTTTTCATAAATATATTCTTATCCAAAGTTTGTTCAATCGAATTAAAAGTCATTAGTACATGACAAACTGATTTGTCGTGTTGTGATTAAAGTCCGCCCACCTTTCAGCCACACGATCATCTAACATAATAGATCAATGTCACAGGGTCGGTTTCAACCCCCCCCCCCCTCTCTATCCTATCTTTACCGTCGGGTGGGGGGTCTAAAAATATGGTATTTCACCGCCGAGTCCCATGCTACGTGGCACTTTCCTTTCATTTAGCACCCCCATACATAATACCACTAACCTCCCTCGACCCCCTCTGAAAACCACTTCCCCCTCATCTCTTTCCCACTGTCCCTACCCCATTCCTTCCGACATTGAATTTCCGTCACCTATTCCTAACCGTTACCCAATCAATTCCCTTCCCAGGATTTTATCGTTTGCACATTAAATTATCCTGGGTAATTGTTTGAATCTAATGGACCCATGCCTACCTCGAATGGAAAACCCACCAATCCCTTTTAGAACCTGTACCCGCCCCCATTACACCTTTCTGTTTCATAATTATCTACAAAATTAATTATAATTTTTGGGTTGTCCAGTGCACAATCAAAATCTCTAGCTAATCAAACTTGTGATCTAGCATCAACGTCTCGTTTTCCTCCCCTGATCAGCTAAAGACCTGCGAGCAGTCCCGATAAACCATTCATTTTCGTCATCCTTGATTTTGTTAAATTTATTCATTTATAAAGATTCCTCCTAAGAAGAAGAACCAGGAGGACTCTGTCAACCCCTTGGTTCATCCCCTAGTTGATCTAGATCACATCCCCTTAGCTGTTAGGGATTGTAAAATCTTCAAGACACAGTTTGAGTTCAAACTTTTCAAACTCTACTGTTGGCTCAAACACAAATTTGTAGATAAAACAGATGAAATTGGACTCTGGGAGTCCAATCTCCGTCACTATATTTTTCCTCAAACAATCCATTCTCCATAATTCACCATAAGATGAAAAGCCTGTTATGTCCCTAATCAAAGATAAATTGTAGCCCCTACTAGTGAAATCCTCTTCACCATTACTGCCAAATCCATAGATCAGATGATTTAGGCCCCCTATGGGGAAAATAGTACCCTATTCTCATTAGAAGCCTTGACATAACTATACCAAAACCTTTATTTTTCCAAGAGAGCCATGATTTTTGACCTTTTCCTGCTAGAAAACACCCGATTACCAAGAAAAAATCCACCATATCCTTCCTCAATCTTCCCTGATCAAGATAAAAAAATTATAACTATAATATCATATATTCTGGGTTATTTTTCTGATTAGTGTGTAGATGAACCCATCTTAGATTTCCTTTCTATATTTTCCACATATAGTAAGGCTTCTATCATCTTTAATTTCAGTCAATTTATGGTTGATATCATTCATGAACAGTTTATCAAGTTTCAAACTGAGGAAGTGTTCAAATACACTTCAATTTTGGTCTATATGTTTCTATATTATCAGGCAGACAGGTTTAAATTTGCGATGCAAAAATTAAATGAAGAGGGAAACCAACAATCAGCCATATTCTGAACTTCTCTAGTGATGAAGGAGCAGGAAGAGTTTACCTATAAGCATTATATTGAATAGTTTATCCACCCAACCATGAGTGTATTAAACAGTTCAGCAGAGACTAGAATCAGTGAGGACATTAAAAGAATCTTAAATCTAACATAACAAGAAAATACTGGAGATTGGTACTTTCACTAGAAATAAACTGAAATCAGAGTGTACGGGTGTGAGTTGGCACCATACAAACTGCCAAAATACCTCCCCATAAGGATTTCTGCACTGGAATACATCAGAAAAATGATAAATTCAGATGATATACACTTTTTGTTAGCAAAAATGAAATCATAGTTTAGGATCAAGACACAGATTGGTTCCTTTATATGTAACAACATATCATCAGGAGAAGAAGTAGATAAGGTTCTCAATGAGATGAAGTTCAACCTAATATTTACATGGTCTTATTACCCTCTCGGTATTATTTCCAGATTGAGAGTAGGAAAGAAAACTACTCCATACACTCATACCCAGAGGCCTGATATTGAGAGATACATGAACTAGCTAACTTGGGTAGAGAATACATTACAGGAAGTTGAGGAGTAGCTTGTTTCTACACCCACTTCACAAAATCTTGTTCCTCAGGAGAAAGAAGCCAAAAGACAGAGAGAATAAGAGTCACCTTCAGTGACTGACAGTGTAGGGAAGAAATTTAAAATTATGTACATGAAGAGGAAAAAATTGAAACCAAAAGCAAATGAAGAGAAGAATTCAGAACAAGAAGTGTCCATGATAGTCAAGGAAACACCATCTTCCTCTCAAGCAGATGGCGGGTTTGCTGCATCTCCTAGAGTATCATCAGTGTCCCTGGAGCAGCAAGACACTCTCCAAACTACAAAGGTTTTTCATGCAAATAAAGAAAAGAGTATTTTTGACATATTTAGAGAAATAAAACTTAAGAATGAGATTCTTAAGAATAATACATATGATTAGTTTTGGAAGCAGACTTCCAGCTCCCAAAGTAGGCTACCTTCAGTTTCTGATTCAGAGAAAGGGAAGATGCAGATGGCCTTCCTTGAGGCTCAAATCCCACAACGTAAATTAGCATTAGATTACAAGAAGACGACTTTCAATGTTGACACAAAATATATACATCCCATTGATCAAATGGAGATGAATAAACAAACAGGTAAAATTATTTGCTCCACTCTAACCAACACTACTATGAATGTTTCCAAATTGCAGGTCTCACTTTCAAATATTCAATCACAGTTGAAGATGGAGAAGATTTATTCTCTTGCAAAAGAAACCAGAATTAAATCCTTAGAGGATTTAGTAGTGAAGATGGGTTATGATCCACAGAACATGAAAGCTACAGAGGAGTTGATCAAGAAAAATAATGTCAACATTGCAGAATTGAGGAAGCAGCTAAAGTTACCAGCCACTGAAGATCCTCTCACAAAGGATTTTGAAGAAAAAGAGACTCATAAAAGTGACATGATGAAGAAAATCATGGAACATAATGCTCAGATTAGACAGATGGAAACTGAGCTGGAGAAAATGATCAAGGAAAAGGAACACAGTGAAAAACTATCCATGGTTACCCTAGATGTTGTACCTCTTACAAAAATTCCTACCACAATAGTTGCAACCTCAAGTACACCTTCTACACAGTCTACTGAGGGTACCGAACAATTGAAAAAAATTGTGGAGAATTTTTCAATTTAGACAGAAGAGATTAAAAAGTTGCAGGGTCAAGTCAAGGCACTACAGGGCCAGAAGACCACGAGTGAAGCTTCACACCTTATTGAAGCTCATAAATCTCAGAGGCTAATTGAGAGGCTACAGAAATCTAAAAGTGAATTAGCTATTGGATAGACCTTGGCCCAAGCCAAGGAAATTATTTGGAGTGATATTATGAATTCTATGGCTGAAATTTGGCCATATATTCAGATTGTTTTTGAGCAGAAGGATTTAATAAAGAAAGAAAAAGAGGCCATTATAGAGATCAAAGAACAGTTGGGTGATATGCCTGCCAAAGCTACAAGTATCATTAAGTTCCAGAATTCAAAGAATATCTATGAATTGGATGATTTAGGAATTGATGATAGAATAGAAACAATTTTGGAGGTAAAGAAGATTCTAACAAAAAAGAATCTTATTGCTCAGTTGGAGGAGAAATGTAAGAGTTTGGAAATAACCACTTACATATTTTCACCAGGATAGAAGCTCTAAATCAGAAAGGGTTACCCAGTTTGTTTGTAATTAATGACAATTTAATTACTCATGAAGATTATGTTATAAAACTGAAGGAGGTAGCCAGAGACAGTTCAAAGTTTGCAAACATCAAAGGCAACATGACGGGTAGAGATTTCTTAGAAGCAATGGGGAATGATTTATTTATCCAACATGAAGTAAATCATATTTTTGTAGTGAGGCCAAAATTTGCAAAGTATACTGAGGTTGATGAGATTTAACAAAAGGTAACTAAATTAACCATTCCATATGAAGAAAGATGGGACAAGATTTTTGAATTACTAGACTGCTTAGTAATTCAGATGTAGTAAGAGGATATGCCAGCACATTAGACATTACATCAGCCAGTGCAACACAAAAAAAGGCCAATTCATGAACATAATCCTCCAAAGCAGAGCTGCCTCTCCACGTAGTTTTCCACCTTGTCTATTACTTTCCAAGGATCGATAATGTTGTTTAGAATAGTGCTAATTATACATTGTCTATTGAGGCAACGATATTGTAATGATTTTGTAACTATCGTATAAATACTTCACATTTTGAAGTATTCGAGGTTGATTGTTGAATATAATTTTCTCAAAGTTATTGTAATTTTCTGGTTGCTGGACTCATCAATAATACAAAGACATTCTTCACAGGATTCAGAAATGGTGACGAATAGGATTTGTTTAAAAGAACACCCTATTCTGGATGTAGGTATTTTCTATGTTTTCTGATGGATTCAAAGTGAGGAATTCTTAATTTCTCCTCAGTTTCTACTGAACCTTTCATTTCTTCTGTTTCATATCACCTTAAATTATGAAATATCCAACTAGTGCAACCTAGCTTTCCCTATGGAATTGATTTAAAGTTTGATGCAGATCCAATTGCTTGTTAGACTCCACAACCCAATGGAATTATAAAGAATTCAATCAACCAAACAATACAAACAATCACAAACAAACAAACAATTACATAAAGTAATAACTAGCATAAAATTCATAAAAACAGAGCTAAATTTTATGGAGAGATCACTCTCTGAAGCTAGCAGGGCTAGAGCCCAACTTCCAAAGTGGTTTTGATATTTTCCTCTATGTTTACTCTCACAATATCAAAAATTACAGAACGATAACATAATGACGACTATACTGGGAACTAAATTGAAATTTTTTTCACTTTTTCGAATTCATTCTCCCTGGCTAAAAGAAAGGTATTTTAGGATTTTTTCAGAGATTGTTTACTTTTCACTTCTTTAAATAATAGTATGTGTGTGTCTTATTTTTCCACTCTGGATCCCAAAAGAGCTTATACCAAATCTCATCCAAATCCTAAACCTGTAACTAGTGTAGATGCCCCTGAGAAATTATTAAGGAGGAGAAGTAGAGCTGAAAGACAAGGAAGTAGTAGTCCACCCCCAAGGGAAAATTCTCTTTCAAAATACTTTGTCACTTTACAGGACATTGAATTTTATTTACCTTTTGAACATATTTTGTTTAGGAATAAGTCAGAAAATTGGGTGGACCAAACTGTGGTAGAGCAGTCTACCTTGTGGTGTCACTCATTTGAACTACAACTTGCTCAACCCCAGCTTGATATTAATATCTGAATCCTTTAAGAATGTGACAAAATACAAGATTTAGTATCTAGATTGGACTTATCTATCCATGAATCATACATCCAGAAGTCTGTTGAGCTTTCAAATTTAACTTCTTCTACTGTGTCATCTACTTCATCTCAATCTGTTCATCCAAGCTCCTACTCCTTCTATAGTTTCTACTACCACTCCTGTAGCTTCTCATCAAGCAACTCAAACTCCCTCTTCACCTAAATATTCACCCTAATCTCCACCTCTAATTCAGTCTCCACCTTTAATTCAACCTTCACCTTTAATTCAGCCTCCACCTTTAATCAATCCACTTTTTATCCATCCTCACATACCCATCATCATGGCAACACGATATGCTCCACTTGTTCTTCAAGGTCCTTTGGATAACATGCCACAATAATATCAAACTAGGATACCCCAATTTGATGGAATTGGACCTATAAATTCTCATCAACATGTAGACAGGATGAATGATAGTTTTGACCTTCAAGAAGTAGATGAAGAGAACATTAAAATTAGCTTATTTGATCAGAGTCTTACTAGAGAGGTTAGGAAATGGTTCTAAGCTTTGTCCCCTACTAGTATTAATGACCTCCTTGTATTCCATCAGTATTTCCTTAATAGGTGGGAAATTAAAAAGATCCCTCTTCAAATCCTATAAGAATATGAAAGCATCAAGATGGCACTTGGGGAAAGAGTGCAAGATTATTGCACTAGATTTAACAATGTTTATAATGCAATTCTTGAAAACATAAAACCCCCTCAAGGTATAGTCTTAATAAAATTACGTGATGGATTTGAGGTAGATATGCCTTATCAGATAAGAGAGATAAAATCTGCCACCTTAGAAGAAATGCAAAGAGATGCAGTGAATGTAGAAGCCAACTTATTAGCTAAAAGAGCTAGAATGAGAATAGAAAGGAGAGTAACTATGAAAGAGGAACCATGAACATATTCTGTTGATGCTAAAATTGATTCTTTAGTTAGAACAATAGAAAAAATCATGGAAAGAATAAATCTAACATATAGACTTCCTCCAAGAAAAAATCAACCTGGCCCCCAGAACCAAAACCAAAATGTTAGGAGAAATCCACCACAGATTAAACAGAGGGAACAAAGGTGACCAGACTAGTAAGTAAGACTTCTTTTCCCAGAAAATTACACTGATGAGGATGGCGAAATATTGGAAGAAGTAGAAGACAATAAAATTGATTTGATGGGAATACATGATGATGAAACAATTTTTCTTACTCAAGAACAACAAAATTATTTTCAGATTTCTCAAACAGAACTTGATTATGAAGAATCAAATGACTACAAACAAGGCTTTGAGAATGCCATAATGGAATTCCATAGATAATACAACCTTAGGAGTAATAAAACCTCATATACCCCTAGCAAGAAAACTTTTGACATTCCTTCTAAGAAGATATATGATACCGCTGTTAAGAAAATCACATATACTCCTCCAAAGAAAATTCATACCCCTCCAACGAAAACTGTTGAAGTTTCAGGTAGAAAAACAATAGAACAATCTGGTAAAAATATAGTTGATGTTGATTCAAAAACAACTCAGACAGACATTCCGACCATTAGTTGTTAAACAATATTTTGTCACCATCCCTGAAATCCCCATCCCAAACATTGGAGGACCATTTCAGTGACTTCTGTGTATTGTCATACCTTATTATAAGCATCATTGCATCCCTTGGCATGTCAAGAACATTTCCTCTGCTGATCATTCCTCAAGCAGACTCTCAAAAACATGTGATTTTGGGTCGGTGCTGGTAGGGAGTTATGGCCTTGCGCCCATGGAAAAATTAACACTAGACCCCATGTCCATTGGTGCTCTATCTCAGAAGGCCACCTGCGCTGAGCTATTTTTGGAATTTTTTTAAAATAGAAAAGAATTTTCCATGCCTAACAACTTTGTGAGTGGAGTCATCATGGTTTTTTCGACTGAATAACGTTGAGTTCCTCCCTTTGGCTTCTTATTTACTACAATTGTGCAACTCTCCAAAGGTGTATGTCTCTCCTCCACCTTATGAGGGATCCAAAAGCAATCCCTCCTCTCCTAAAAATATTTCCTTATCACATTGTTTCAGCTAGCGGAACAGTCATTACTATAGCTAGTGTGTAGAATAAGGTAGAGAAGAATCCATTGTTAAGAGAGAGTTTAGGCCCATTGCCTCATAGAATCCAATCCAAAATGAATGCTTGAGACATGCTTTACTAAACCCATCGAAGGAGGCTACAATGTCAAGGCATTAAGGTTGTGAACTTCTTTTCTCTATCATTAATACATGACTGGTTTTTTGGTTCCAATTTTGTGCTTAGTTATATGCAAAATGTTTGATTCTCCTTGACCAATCGAATAACTGTAAATGAAAGTATGTTTTTGTATGCTGTCATCGTTCACTTTATCTTTGTGTAGGTACACAGACATTATCACTTAAGGATTGTGATGTTTGAAGACAAAGATCGGAAGATCGCTGCTGCAAGCTACGACAAGAGTGTTGGACCAATGTAGGTTATCTATCCCAACTCGTATTTCATTTATAAAATAGGAGTATGAAAGTCCAACATGTTCCCTTGTTTCTAGACCCACCATAGGGCTAGAGGGATCGCCTCTGTCCACATAGGGGATTTTCCTGCTCAACATGTTGGCGACCATACGGGGGATTAGTGCATCTATCGTCTCTCATTGTTCATCTAGTGTTTTTCTTGACTGTTCAACTTTGGTCGTATTGCCGCTTTTTTGCTTTGTTTTGCTTGTCTAACTGTTTCCAACCATCATACCTAGTCTCAGAGTGTTAAGCCTGGCCTTTTCTTCAACTGATTTTTTCCTTTCCTTAGTTTTATAGCCCTACGCTTCTATTTCCTTGATAGCGGTGCCGATTTCCGCATGTTGGCTGTTTTACAAGTGCGCTTTCCTCTATTTAACACGGATTAAAAGTCACACCAAATCCTGTAGGTTTGGATTTGGGCTTCTTCCTTGATTTTTGCCAGTGTGTCTTGCCTCTGGATTGGTTTTACCCTCCTTAATTAGTCCACTTGAATTGCTTTGAATTCCCTGTATCATTCTTTTCAGTTGTTTGTTTCTCATCTGATTAGTGTGGCCTGTCATCCTAGGGTTTCTAGGTGTCATCTATTGCTTGTTCGACCACATCCTCACTGAGCTTCTGAGTTGAATATGAGTCAGTATAGTCTCTTATATTTTCAGCTTATTGACTGATTGGTTGGTCTCTTCTTTTGATTCTTTGTGTTGTTGGGTCGTTGAACTATCATCTTGGTGTCTGTTTGACCTTCCATCTGTCACCTTGAGCATAGATTACATTGCTCACTGAGTCGATTTGAAAGTCCTCTTTTTTCTTGAAGGAATGCGTCTACGTTTTGAGTGTGTTTTACATTTTCATTGGATTGGTCTCTTTGTCTTTGATCATTTCATTCGAATTTCTCAAAACTAGTGTTCATTTTGTCTTTTAGTGTAACAGTACATCATTTCTTCTCTTTCATCTAAAAGAACAAAATTTGCATTCTTTCTCTTGCTTTGAAAATGAAACATAATATTTTGCATTAGTAAATTTCTCATTAAAAAGTGAACAACAAAAGAAGATCCTTTCGTTTTCTACTTTGGTTGTCTTAGGAGCATTAGAAAAAGCTATTCTTGCATTAGATTTCTTATTGCTTTGTTGTGAACTTATATCCATCTCTTAGCTATCTATTCATTGAATTGAAATGATTTTCTTTCGCATATAGTTGTGCATTAGGGATTTGAGATTACATTCGGTAAGGCCTTGAAACTACAACATTAATTCAAGATCAACTTTAAAATTAAATCGATCAACCTAAGGAAGCATTGAAACTTAACACTCATATTTAGAGGTCTAGGCTAGTGACGTGTTCTGGCGTTGTTAAACCTAGTAGCTGTCGTTTTCCATCTGGCATTAGACAACACTAGCATGGACTTGTGATCCCCATAAGCTTGAGTAAATAAAGGGAGACCCTCATAGGTTGCAATACTTTATCCATAGGAAGCCGAGTCTAATGCTCTGTAACCGTGATACATTGAACATAACATTCGGGGAGACTGATAGCACGTACGTTAAGTCCTTGGTCATTTCTCTTTCATTTGATCACAAATATGTATATTGCAGTTCATGGAAGCTTGGTACACCCTCTTGCTTAGATTTCCTGAGTAGTCATTTTGATCTTTCCGTGACTCTCTAAAAATTTAAAAGATCATCGATCAATTGTCCTTTCAAGCTCGTCCAACCTGAAAGTGACTAGAGTCACCTTTTTCCCTTTTCTTGACTCTTAAAATATGAAAAGGCAGAGTTTTGTTTCAGTGTCATAAATTTGATTATCTACGATCACATGCCAATTAAGGTTATTTTCTTGGCTTGTTCTTAAGTAATTCCTTAGTGTTTCATCTTGAATCCTCGAATTGGTCATCTCTTTTCTCTCTTATTTTTGAGACAAAGTCACGGTGGTAGAACCACCAGTTTCGTTGTCCCCTTCATTACCTCATAGTGAAGCTCCTTCTACTAAAGTTTCTTCACAGACATCTCAGTCTGCTAGGCCTTTAGGTAACTGACGTTCTATTAGTTCGAGTGTTCTACCTCTTGCCACTTGATCTCCTCCTGAGGAACCATTTGATATCAATTGGCAACCACTAGACGTTTGGGCTCATTTAAGAAGAATATCCTCCTTTACCGTTGGAACCACTTGCCTCAGAACCGCTTGAATCACCGTTAACGCATGCTTTACTTGCCATTGCTCATTTCCTTTTCACCAAAAGCATCTCTTCATACGACATGGATGCTACGAGTACCATCAGTAGTGAAGAGACTTATGTTGCTACTGGAGAATATCAATTCCCTCTGGAGAATTTTCCTTATGTCTCGAGTCAACCTTCCTCACAACCTTCAACTCTCCCAGCTGGTTATCGTTCGTTGAGTTAGATGATTTATGGTGCTACATATTTGTATTAGAATCCCATATGGTCGAGTACATCAACTCCCTCGGAGGGGTGGTTTATATCGGGTCCATCCGCCTCGACTCCCATCATGTTGACGATCGTTACGTCTGTCCCAACCAAGCCCACTGTCTGTGTGGCTTCATCCACACCTTCTATTAGTGTGATTCTTTCATTACTGTTGACACCTAATCCTATGGATGGGTGTGCATATTTAATATTGTATATTAATTAATATTAGGAAATAAGGAAGGCCAAGAGTCATTGGGAGATGAATCCCAATAGCCTCACCTCCATGTATAAATCCATGTGCATCCTTTAGCTAATACACATTCTGATTTTGAGGAGTTACCTCCTGGTTTGACATGGTATCAGAGCCAACTCCACTATTGGCATTTCTACCTGTGGTGTAACTCCCTCTCCTTTGCTCAGTCATTTTTATTAATAGTTTTTTGCTACTCTTAATTGCTAGACTGTTATTCTGCATTTTTTTTCTCTATATAGCCCTGACATTTGCAGCTCCAGCTCCTGCAGCTCCTGAAGACACTGTAAATTGCAGGCTCCCCTGCCACTCTGCAACTCAGCACCTGCACACTGTCATTTCAGTTTATTTGTAACGCTCAACCCACCTGCGTTCTCTCCTCCCTGCGCTCGTCCCAACAACCACTCCCCGTCTACACTCCATCCCTCACATCTGCTTAACGCCTCCCATTCCCTACGTTGACCACGCTGCCCTCTGCATCGATTACTCAACCAACCAACTGGCCTCTTCACTGCAACCCGTGGGCTCTCTTGCCTATCTCTCTACCCGCGAGCCCCCTGCAATTTTGTTTTACATAACTCTGCATATTTACAGATCCGCTCTCCCAAGTTTACACTATTCCATAATATCGCTCCTGTCCACGCTATTCCATACAACGATTGTCCATATACAAACTATATGCAACACTGCCATATCAATACGCCATCCACGCACCTACGTTTACCATCGCTCCACCGCGCTCATTTCAAACGCTGCAATGTTGCTCCTCGGCCCACGAATTCCAAACGCCAGTCACCCATCTCATTTCCATTGTATTTAAACGCTGTCCATTGTATTTAAATGCTGTCATTTGTATATCCAGCGCTGTCTCCATATATATTCCACATATATAAACGCTGTCGTTTGTATATTCCAGCACTGTCTCCATATTTAAATGCTGTCTTATTTTATGCAGCTCACACCATACCATATATACCACATACCATATACGTTCAATACCATATACACTGGTCTGTCATATGATTCCGTCATTTAAAAATCCAATGCCCTGCATATATGGTAAAACGCTGTCCATTGAATAGTTAAAACATTGTCCATTGAATACGCTGTTCCGAGCTGGTTGCAAAACGCTCCATTCCATACATACAACGCTATCCACACCGGTTTTAATGAACGCTGGTTTTATTGATTACATGGTATATGGATCTGTATTGATTATGTAAAACACTGTCCATTACATATTTAACACAGCATTCCATATATATTTAAACGTTATCATTTAAATATCCAATGCTGTCTCCATAAAGCGTTGTCCATTGCATATTTAACACTTCACATTCCATATTCTATACCATTTCCGCCCTT
The DNA here is from genome assembly GCA_034641835.2 of Pinus albicaulis. Classification (NCBI taxonomy): domain Eukaryota; kingdom Viridiplantae; phylum Streptophyta; class Pinopsida; order Pinales; family Pinaceae; genus Pinus; species Pinus albicaulis. Next base: position 949,472,181 of record CM076580.1, on the reverse strand, counting down.
AATACCATTTCCGCCCTTCCCATATTCTATATCATTTCCGCCCTTCCCATATTCTATACCATTTCCGCCCCTCCCCAACCATATAATACATTTTTCCCCAAACAAAAAAATATATATATATATTTTTTTGGTGCAGAATTCAGTCTCTTAGCAAAGAGTTTTTTGTCCATTTAAATTCAGTCTCTTAGCAAAGAGTTTTTTGTCCATTTAAATTCAGTCTTTAGCAAGAGTTTTTGTGTAGAATTTAGTTTCCAGCAAAGAGTTTTTTTAAAAACTCAGAGTATTTTTCCAGCAAGAGTTTTTGCCCCTTTAATTGAGCAGATTTCAAGAGTTGAAAGTTTTTATAGCAGAAATTTTTCCTCTTCAGAAGATTTTTTTTTCCAGCAAAGTTTTTTTTTCTCTCCTCCTTCAAAAGAAGATGACAGTCCCTTCATCTTCTAAAGAGGCTGCCTACTTGGCACAGAGAGAAAAGAGACATGCTTCAGGTCCATCCATAGGAAGAGAAGGTAGAAGACGAAGAAGAAACTTCAGAGAAAAGGGGGGCAGACAATCTAAAGCTCAGCAGCAAACAAATCAAGACAGAGGTAAAACTAATGACAAAGACAAAGGTAAACCAGCTGAATCCGATCATTTTGTTCTAGCACATTGTAACAATGGAGTAACTGAAAGCCTATTTGATGTTTCATTTACTTCATGGAGAGATGATTGGTTGCTAGATTCAGGAGCAACATGTCACATGACATTTAGAAAAGATTTTTTTGAAGAATTCACTGACAAAGTTGATGGAGCAGTATATTTCGCAGATAAATCCAAACTCAAGCCATCAGGGCTTGGCACAGTCAGGCTTAAACTGCTTGGTCTTCCTGATCATATCCTACATGAGGTTCTATACCTCCTGGAGTTGAAGAGAAACTTGCTGTCCCTGGTCGAAATCCGGCAGCAAGGACACTCAATTTACTTGTTTGATGGCAAGGCAGAGGTCAGAAAAGCATTAGATCACTCACTTGTCATGGAGGGAATAGAAGAAGGGAGACTCTTGAAGCTGAAAGGTTCATCTGCTCATGCTCAAAACTTTGCATTCAGTTCACATCATGATGAAGGTACATTCCCATCAAGTCTTTTATGGCATGCTATATTTGGACACTTAAACTATGACAGCCTTCGTTTGTTGAAGAAAAATGGTGTTGATGGACTGCCTACAATTCCTAGAAAACCTAAGGAATTTGATGCTTGTATTCTAGGAAAGCATAGCAAACAACCATTTCATGATTCACACTCCAGAGCACATAGAAAACTTGAACTTGTTCATTGAGATTTATGTGGCCCTATGCCTATTGCTTCTGCAAATGGAAACAAATACATGATGACATTTATTGATGACTACACCAGAATGTGTTGGATTTACTTACTGAAGAATAAGTCTAATGCTTTTCAAACTTTCAAGAATTTTCATGCATGGATTGAAAATGATGCACAAACACATATTGGCTCTCTACATACTGATAATGGAAAAGAATACACTTCAAACGAATTTGAAAATTATCTTCGTCAACATGGAATCAAACATCAAACAACTGTGCCATATAATCCACATTCCTTCGGTAAAGCATTTCAGGGTCTTTGGGTCCACCTGTTATGCCTTGATACCCAAGGGTCAAAGGAACAAACTTGGTGTTAGAAGCATAAAATGTATCTTCTTGGGGTACTCTAATACCTCCAAAGGATATCGTCTCTATGATGAAGCAAACAAGAAGTTTGTGATAGCAAGAGATGTCATATTTCTTGAATCTTCCAAGAGTGACAAGGTTGTTGAGTGGCAACTTGATCGCCTGGATAGATTCACACATGCAAAGTATTTCCAAGAATTTGATAATGTGATTCCACATCTTGAAGGGGGAATTCCGATATTGAACCAAACTGTGGAATCATCTTCCCCACATGAAGAAATAACCACGGATGACACATTGGATGATGTGATTGACAGAATTGGGAGATTGAATCTTGAATCAATCCCAACTCAGTCAAATGACCAGCCTGGGCCATCTCAAAAAGGTCCTCCCAAATGGCTGACAAAGACACTGGAGAATGTTCATCCTGATGAGGTTGGAAAAACAGGAACAAGAAGTTCCACTCAACAAATTGAAGGTGATGTAGATAATTATGATTCCCCTGTTGATATGGATATTGCTTATAACTGTGAATTGAGTTTGTCTACAGATCATGAACCAACTTCCTTCAAAGAAGCCGCTTCTCATGATGAATGGAAAGAAGCGATGCAGAAGGAGTATGATGCCTTGATAAAGAATGGCACTTGGAAGCTGGTTGATCCGCATTTGGGAACGAAACCAATTGGCTGTAAGTGGGTCTACAAGAACAAGTACAAAGCAGACGGCTCACTTGACAAGCACAAGGCCAGGCTTGTGGAAAAAGGATTCGCACAAAAAGAAGGAGTCGATTATGAAGAAACTTTTGCTCCCACAACAAAATGGACCACCATCCGGACTCTCTTTGCCTTAGCAGCTCAGAATGGATGGAAAGTCCATCAGATGGATGTAAAAACAACCTTCTTGAATGGAGATCTAAAGGAGAAAGTTTATATGTCCCGGCCAGAAGGATTTGTGATAAAGGGTCAAGAACACAAAGTTTGCAAACTTGTAAAATCCTTGTATGGCCTCAAGCAAGCACCACGAGCCTGGTATGAGAAATTGACCGAGCATCTTCTGAAACTTGATTTCAAACATTTTGATCTTGATGATGCAACTTTGTTTGTCAAGAAAGTTGGAAAAACAGTTGTATATCTTGTGGTATATGTAGATGATCTTTTGATAACAGGAAAAAATGAGAGCTATATTGCATCCATGAAGAAAGAGTTGAAGAAAGGTTTTGAAATGACTGATTTGGGTCATGTTCATTACTATTTGGGTATTGAAGTAATTCAACATCCAAAATTCATATTTCTTTCTCAAAAGAAGTACATTGGATATATCTTGAACAAATTTGGCATGGATGACTGTAATCCCTTAACCACTCCATTGGAACAAAACTTGAGGCTCACATCTATTGAAGGGAAGGAATTTGAGGATGCAACTAAGTATAGAAAGCTTGTAGGAAGTCTTATCTACCTGACCACCACCAGACCTGACATTTCATTTGCTGTTGGAATCCTCTCAAGGTTCATGCAAAAACCTTGTGAAGGGCATTGGTCTGCTGCGAAAAGAGTGTTAAGGTACTTGAAGGGGACTCAAGACTTTGGACTCAAATATACACAGGTAGGTGACTTCAACTTGATCGGATACTCTGATTCAGACTTTGATGGCGACAAAGAAACAGGGGTGTCTACTACAGGTTACACCATGAGTCTTGGATCAGGAGCTGTCTCATGGAGATCATGCAAACAATCAGTTCCAGCAGATTCCACGACCGAGGCAGAATATGTGGCAGCAGCTGAAGCAACAAAGGAAATTGTGTGGCTCCGGAAAATCCTGGAAGATTTGCAGATGAAACAAATGTATTCCACTCCACTCATGATCGACAACACTTCTGCAATAAAGTTGGCCAAGAACCCAAAGTTCCATGATCGAACAAAGCACATCAATACAAAGTACCATCTCATTCGACATCATGTTCAGGCCAAAACCATCCATATACATCATTGTTCCACAAATGAGCAAACTGCTGACATCTTCACCAAAGCACTTGGAAGAGAAAAGTTTGAAAAGTTCAGATCGATGCTTGGACTCACCAACATCCCTTCGGATTAAAGGGAAGAATGTTGACACCTAATCCTATGGATGGGTGTGCATATTTAATATTGTATATTAATTAATATTAGGAAATAAGGAAGGCCAAGAGTCATTGGGAGATGAATCCCAATAGCCTCACCTCCATGTATAAATCCATGTGCATCCTTCAGCTAATACACATTCTGATTTTGAGGAGTTACCTCCTGGTTTGACAATTACCACCATCTTTTTCTGTTCGTAGGAGGATGCCTATCACTTCCACGATACCTGTTGAGCCCGCCGTGAGTGGCATTAGGGGAGTTTTGAAGTCTAAAATGGGCCTCCTAAGGAAATAATAAAATAATAGCTAATTCAATAAAATAATATTTATGAATTTGAAATTCACTTTTTGCACCACAATCCATGTAACCATAGTTAAATTAAATTCAAAAGTTGTACCAAAATAAAATTAATAAAAAAATTGTATTGATGTGACTATAAATAAGAATGAGTTTTTCAAGAAAAATTCATTATCATTGAACAACTAATGCATTTGTCCTTTGTACTTAAATAACTTAAAATAAAATATAAATATAAATTTATAAATTCTTAATTATTATATGCTATTAATTAAAATTTATATTATTTAAATTGTATAATAACATGTAATTAATATACTATATAAAAATAATATAATATAATAAATGTATAGGGATATGCATTGTTTCTTTCAAGAAATATGAAATGACAACAATATATTTTTATTCAAAAAATGTGAAATGACATTTATTATGAGTACTTTAATTTGAATTTAAAAGTACTTAGAGCCACCATTAATAATGTGACAAGTAGGTACCTTTAACTCAATCAATGCCACCTCAACCATTAAGGATGATGTCATCCACTAAAATGTGATTGGTTCTCATAAAGTGAATTTTGATTGTACATTTTCCTTAGGAGGCCCATTTTAGACCTCAAAATTCCCCTAATGATCATAGCCTCACGTATCGGGAGTCCATTAACCTACTGGTAGTGCACCTGCCTCCTCTAACCCGATTCCTTAAGGTTGGATGTACGATTAGTACATGATGGCCATTCAGAAACATAATTACTTCCCCCAGGGTTCGCAGTAGATGCAAGCTCCCATTGATTGACCACACTACTATGATGAGCATGGAACTCATGTATATTACCATGGGCCCGTTCCATGCGATGGTCCATTGTATGTTCAAATGGCTCAAATGTCGGTTTACCCCAACTAGTTCACATACCTACAAGGACAACCCTATGGTCCATAAGGACAACCCTTTCAGGGATAACCTCCGATCCAACAGGGACAACCCTATGGTCCTGCTGGTCAACCTCATGTTCAACAGGGAGTGTCTTATGTTCCTCAGGGGAAAACCTATCCATCTCAGGGACAAAATTTTGTGCAATAGAATCAGCCTTACGTTTAGCAAGGCCCAACTTTTATGCAACAAGGTCAACCCTCTACTGCTCAGCCGAGCCAACCTAGTTTTTAGGGGAAACTTGACTCGTCTCAGCCAAGACAACCTGGTATTTAGGGGCAACCTGGCTCATCTCAACCATTAGGCCAACTTGTGCCTCAGGGACAACTCGGTGGCTCTTAGTACCCAGGCCAACCTGTACCACATAAACAACCTGTCCAACCCCAACATCTAGGCCAACCTACACCCCAGGGACAACCTGCACCCCAGGGGCAACCCGTGCAGCCTCAAGGCCCACATTTTATTCCTCAAGGTCAATCTCAGATGGTACAAGATCCACCCCAAGGCACTGCTTACATTTTTCAAAAAAATCCATATGTTGCTCAAACAGGACCTTAGTGGTTCGCTCGGAATCAATATCCTGGTCCTCAACCAGTGTATGGGAAGATTATAAGAATTACAACCCTTATGGAAAAAATCCTTCGGGACAGAACATTTTGGGTCATGACTTCTCTAAACCTGGTCGGAATCCCAATAATGGTCTCTATCAAAGGCCTGCAATGCCTTTCAATCCACAATTTTCCTTTCTTGCTATGCTGGAACTTCCTGATGTGTCGAAGTTGATGAATGATACTATCCTTCATAATCCATATTTGACCTCCAGTTCCGACTAAAATCCCTGGCGATTGTCCCAAATTTGAAGGCATGTCTGGAGAAGACCCCCAAGCGAATATTATGACATACCATCTTTGGTGCTCCTCTAACTCTTGGGTTAACGATTCAATTTGAATACGTCTTTTCCAAAGGACCCTCACTAGTGACGCTGCCAAGTGGTACATCGAACTCTACCGTGGCATCTTTCAAGATATCAACTCTGTTGCCATGGCGTTTCTCACACACTTTCAGTTACCAGTTTGGTATGAAAATGGGATGCACCTCCTCACATCCTTGAAACAGGATCGGGCTACTCATATCTCTGATCATATTCATGAATGGAGGCAGTGTCGTTGTTTGATCAATTTTGAGATTCCTGATCAAATTCTAACTGATTGGTTCACTACCTCTTTTATCAGTCCGATTTATAAGGATGTTTCTATTGGTTCATGTGTAACTGAGGAACAAGCCATCGTGTGTGCCCAGTACCTCGATCTAGTGTACTCTCAATCCAACACGTTGTATGAAATATTGCATGATGCTCCATGACATGGAACTACCAAAGCACCGGCGACACCATCTGTTGATGGTATCATTGGTTCTGTGTCTCATACTTCTCGAAAGTCTTCTCCAAATCCTGCAAAGGAAAAATCTACTTCTTCCACTGATACTGCTTCTCAGCCACCTCCGAATCCTGGTCAGACCGTGGAAGTGAATGTCGTCCAGTCCACTTTGGTGGATAAATCTTCCAAGGTAAGAAAAAGGGTAAAGCTAAGGCCAAATTCAATACCCTGAAACAGGATTCTCTGAAACCTAGTGCTGATGATGGTTCAAAACGCAAACTAAAGTACCCTTGTCTGATTTGTGACGAGGAGCATTACACCAAGGACTGTCCACGATGCATTGAGGCAATTCAACTAATCAAAGGCACTCAAGGAACTCTAGCTGTTCTTAAAGAACCATTCCCATTGCAACAAACTCAGATGGTGGAGCAAACTTAGTCCTCCGCCCCATTTGGCTCATATTTTTTCATGATGAACGATCCTGCACCCATCTCTATTGCTACCCGATCGAAATATTATATTGAACTGCCTCAGGCAGCGGGAAAAGATATCACTGATGGTCCTCCTCTCTCGCCTGCTTCTAGCCCTCTTCACATTGAAAGGCCCAGTCCTGAGCCCATTGTACGACCACCTTCTAAAGGTGTACTCCGAAAGTCTTCCTATAACCCAAATGCCCGTGCCGCTCAACATTATAGTATTGTTGAGGATTTGGCTCAGGCTCCATCTACTATGTATGCATTGGAAGTACTTCAGAGATGTTTGTCACAACGGAAGGCTTTGCTATCTTCCATCAGAGGGGTTGACCCCGTCGATTGTAGCCTTATCACTTTAGATTCGGAAAATTTCGCTGCGCGTCTCCCTCACCAGCTTGCACTGATTATCCAAGTTGTGACTAATGGAAAGAACATCCATCGAGCGGTCGTGGATGAGGGTGCATATACTTACATCATGTATTATGCTTGCTAGAAAGCCATTGGTTCTCCAACCCTCAATCAATCTCCAAACGCTTTAGAAGCTTTTGACGAAAGGGAGTCTCACCCTCTTGGTGTTCTCACTAGTTTACCTATTACGTTAGAAGGGAAAACGGTTAACGTTGAGGTTGAATTCATTGACACCAAAATCAATTATAATCTTCTCCTTGGTCACAATTGGACTCACGCCATGCTATGTGTCCCATTCGCTCTCTTTTGTGTTCTTCGATTTCCACACGATGGAAAGATCATCATTGTTGATTAGTTGTCCTTTTTCACTTCCACGTCTTTCGAGAGAAACGTTCCATATGTAGATAGTATTCCTACACATTATGAGAGCATAGGACTAGGTCTTTTCAAATATCCTTCCCTTATGGGTATTTTTTCTCTTCGTCCGCCTAACACTACTCAGGTCAACATGATTTCCACGTCTTATGATCCATGAATCTTCCCTTCGCCTGAGTAGGTTGATTTGTTTGGTGATGCAATGCAATTAAGCCCAATAGAAATTTATTATTGTGAACTTCTTTTGGCTTCGGCTCCTCTTCCCTCTGATCATACTCCTCTGAGTGTGTCTCTTGACACGTATTCTCAATCCCCTTGGTTCGGTGCTTCAGATTTTCCCGATCCATTAAATGAGATATTTTCCACTGATGAGGCCATCGTGGAGACCATGTCTTTGAGGATCCTCCTTGGGACGATAGTCATCATCGTTCCTCTTTTATGCTTGACCTTGGGGTGATGTCTACTTGTCTCAAGAAATTCGATTCGCAAGATCCTTCCCATCCACTTCAGACTCCCATATTGACACATGAAGTTTTCACGAAGGGTAACCTGGGAAGCATTAAACAAACGATGCCTATAGACATCTTCGTAAAATTAGGGGTTTTCCAGAACATCCACATTGGGGTGACCTGTTATCCTGATTAGGTCAAGGTCAATACTAGTTTCTTCTGAGAGTTCCGAGACGTTTTTGCTTGGTCTTACGAAGAAATGGCCGTCATTGATCCAAGTATAGTTGTGCACAAGATTCCTACTTATCCTAACATGAAGCCTGTTCACCAATTTCTTCGTCCCGTGCACCCTAGAAAGGCAGCTGCCATCAGGGGAGAAGTTGAAAATTTTCTCAAAGCTAGCTTCATTTATTCGATTCCCTTGACATACTGGGTTTATAACATTGTTCCTATGGATAAAAAGTAGGGTACTATTCATGTCTATGTGGATTATCGTGACATCAACCGCGCTTGTCCTAAAGATAACTATCCCACTCCTTTTATCAATCAGACCATTGGCGAATGTGCTGGGAGTGAGATATTTTCCCTTATGGACATGTTTTCTAGTTACAAGAAGTCAATATTCTTCCAACTAATCAATACAAGACCACCTTTATTTGTCCTTGGGTTACCTTCACCTACAAGAAGCTCCCTTTTGGTCTTAATAATGTTGGGGCTAAATTTCAACAAGAATTATTGTATGCTTTCCATGATATTAAGCACATTTTTCAACCTTACCTGGATGACCTTATAGCTCATTCTGCTAAGCGGAATGACCACCTAGATCACCTCCATCAAATATTTCTTCATTGTAGACGCTATAGCATTCGGCTCAATCTACATAAGTGTGTCTTTTGCGTTGATTCCTATAGACTCCTAGGGTTTATTGTCTCTAGAGACGGGATTCTTCTCTACCCTCTTAAGGTCGAAGCTATTGTCAATATCCACTCCCCTTCCTCTTTACATCAGTTACAGAGTCTGCAAGGGAAATATAATTTCCTGTGCCTTTTTATACCGAATTATGCTGAAGTAGCCAAAGGATTCACGCGATTTCTCAAGCAAGGTGTCTCGTTCCTCTGGGATGAGATCGCCCAAAAATTTTTCGATGCACTGAAGACATTGCTTATCAATGCTCCTCTCTTGCGTCCTCCTAATTATCATCTCGACTACTCCATCTACTTGGCTGTCACATTTAGCACTATTGCCATGGTTCTGGGACAGGACGACGACAATGGTGACAAGCACATCATTTATTATTTGAGCCACAATATTCTCGATACCAAAACATGTTATGCACATGTTGAGAAATTGGTGTTGACTGCTGTTCAATCCATCCAAAATTTTCGCCATTATATTTTACTTCGCACAATATCTGTGATTTATGATTGCAACCCCATGACCTATATATTGATTCGAAAATTTCTAGGGGGAAAATACTCAAAGTGGATCGTTATCCTCCAAGAGTTTGATTTGGAGTTCACTACCACCAAATCAAAGAAAGAATTGGTTTTTTCTGATTTGATTTGATCTTTACCATCTAGCTATGCTCCCTGTGGTTCTGAGGAACGCATTCCAAATGAATCCCTTTTTCTCATTAGCACCCTCAATCCATGGTACGGTGATATCATCGTTTATCTACAGACTTCCACCTTTTGATCCGAATTGACAAAGGATGATCGTCGAGGCATCTGCCATCATTCACAACCTTATCACATAGTCAGAGATACTCTATACTGCATCAGAGCTGATTCTGTTCTCCGCCGGTGTTTAACCCTCGAGGAGGCTGAAAAATTTCTCAATGACTGCCATTTTGGCACCTGTGGTGGTCACGTGTCTGGATATGCTATTGCAAAAAAAATCCCTCATGCTGGATATTTCTAGCCCACCATTTTTAAAGACTGCATTGTTGCTGCCCGTAAGTGTCACGATCTCAAAATTTACAAACACAAGATGCGCGCACCACCCACACACCTCCATCCCATCATTACCATTGGTCCTTTTGCAAAGTGGGGCATCGATTTTATGATGTGTAATCCTCACTCTGTGGGGGGGCATGTTATCAAGGTAAATCCTATCTGCGGACAGAGACGATCCCTCTAGCCCTAGGGTGGGTATAGTAACAAAAGGACATGTTAAAGTGTTTCTTCCTAGTTAATGAATGAACAAAAGACATGTTGGATTAGCCTACCTTGAATCCAACGCTGTCGATGTTGCAGAAAGAGTAGTGGTCTCTTTCTCTTGTCTTGACAAGTCACGATCCGTTCGCTATCATGCCCAGATACCTGCACATAGGACAAAGAACAAGAAAAACATATAGCAGCGTAGTTTCACTCACAACTATTAGCCAGTAAAAGAGGGCTAAACATATCATATCAAATAAAAATCATAACACAATAGTGGAACCAAACAGTAGTCATGTATATTAATGAGTAGAAGGAAGAGTACAACCAATGCTTTGACGTCGTGATATCCTCCAGTAGGGTTCAGACGAAATGCGTCTCAACTGTCAGTCAGGGAATTCAGATTCAAGCTCTCTTAGAATTCATCGACTCGAACTCTCTCAATACTATATTTCTTACTCTATCTCCTCTAGCAGCTTAACTATAGTATAATTCTCTTGTTCAACTATTCAACCATTTTTCTATAATGTGTTCAGCTAGCTTCTACTAAACGAGATAGTTTCTTATATATAGGAAAGAGAGGAGGTTGGGATCCCTACAAAGGTGGGAGGGATTCCTATCCTTTAGGAGAGTTCCAAGGGAGGTGGAAACTACTAACTAAAGGAAGGAGTCCGTGGTTGTTTCAGTTCAACCACTCCCAATGAATCATCCCCGAGGTGGTTGGAATGGAACCTCCGCCTCTATTTTTAAAAAACATTCCATAAACAGCTTGGCACGGGTGTCTAACTATCACAAAGCGCTAAGTGGTGTGGGATTAGTGTTAAATTTCTAGGTCGGTGCGAGGATGTAATGGGCTACTCGCGCCAAGGCAAAAATAGGGATTTTCACAGCTCTGATTAGGGAAATGTCAACAAGAAGATTGTTTATTTCATAAAAATGGATGAAAGGATGGTATTTGCAAAGCATGAAACTGTGTATTGGTCGCAAAAACTACCCTCCAATGTGCGAGTTTGGGATTTCAGGGACAGTGACAAAATGCTGTGTAACAGATGCCCCCTAAAGTATGAAGTCCGAGAGAGAGGGATGGGTGAAATGATTTATGAGAACGCGTTCGAACCAAACACCACTGTTGGATGACCTACGATTAAAAATACAACTGGTATCTATGATACATGAATCATGTGGCATGGGTGCAACCATCCATAATAGAGTATACAAAAACTGAGATCAAAGGTATGGACACAACCATCTAGCAGGAAGGATCAATAAATAGACTCAGGTATTGTTGTAGCCATACAATCAAGAGATTCATGAAATAAGTCATAATAATCCATAAAAATCCGTAGCCTGGAGTTTATCAGACAAAATCCAGGGTCTTGCGCTCCATCTTGACCCGAACAAGTACAATTTTGAGCATGCGAATGTATGGGCTGAAGTTGAACATGCAGGAAAATCGCCTGATTACCAGCCAATGATGAAAGCTGCTAACATATGCGAGAGAAACCACCAATAATGATGACGGCCCTCAAGGTACAAAAGGTACAATCTACGGAATGTGAAAAGTGATTTGACATCGAACATCCGCAAAATCACGCGATCGAAGGCCAATGATGTGAACCTTGCATCGAATGCGAAAAACCTTCCATTGAGGCATACAGGCTCAAAGGTACTAGAAGGGAGTCTCTAGATCAAATTCCTAGATAATGAGTTGAAGTCGACAGGAAGTGACCTGGTCGAAGGAGGGCCATAATGTTTCCCACATCATCGACACGAGACAGAGGAACATGATGAAAGTGGATTAGGACCAACAAGAGATCAGAGGAAGGTTGACAACTTGTAGAGGAAAACTTCTCTTGAACATATCAACATAACGACACTGGATTTGGAAGTGTTTGACATCAAAATATTTGAGGTCATGATGACATGGGAAAGAGAAGATGAGAGGTCAAAAGAGATTACCCAAACCAATGGAGGAAAAAATGACAAAATGAGATGTCCCCAATCCCGACACAAATGCAGACAAGTGCCATGTTCAAGAGCGACATACTGCCAACACAACTAAAACTTGGTTCCATTTTCCCCCACCATTTCTGGTGAATACCCCAATTATTTTTTAAAACAAGCTTGAAGGGGATAGCATATACTTGTAATGTAAGTTTGTCCTTTGAAAAAATCCATCCATTACTTTTTATGAGCCCTAGGAAGGAGGAAATCGAAATAGCATCATGGCGACGAAGTCCGATGTCACCAAGGTTTAGCAAGTCTGAGAAAGGGAGAACTCGACATATTTTCATGTTTCGAGAGTTTGAAAATAAGGCAAAAAGTAAAACTCCAACAGTCCCTTTTCGTAGGTAGTCTCACAGATCCGAAAAGGTAGAAAACTATGTCTGAGAGAACCTCTTAGTCGTGATAGGCTAAGGTATTCCTTTTTCGTAAATAATCCATCCCAGCCCGAAAAAGGGTTAAATGTATACTGGGTGGATATCGTTTCGCAACCATTTATCGAGTTCAAAATGACAAGAATATTGACTATCTTTTCAATTTTAGAGAGTCAGAAAAGAGTTGAAAGATGACTCCAGTAGTGACTTTTTCGTGTTTTTACTGAGTCTGAAAAATTATAAAATATAACTCATTACTTCATCATTGTCGCATGAAAAACCCGTTGTTGCACAAGAGACATGTGTAAAACCCATTTTTCGAAAATAATACAATAAAATAATCGTAAAACATGCCTTAAAACCTAATTAGGGTTGTGAAAAAGCTATAAATGCCAAAAATGGTAAAAATAATTACTTTTCACTTTTTACCTCTTGTGGAGCAATAGTTACCCATTTTACTGTGCAATCTTGCGGCGACGATAGCGGCCAATATAGTAGATCAATCACAAATCTGTCAACTCCAGGTAAGAGCTGAGATCCCCCTTGTCATTTTAAGCTCTTCCTTGCTTCCTGCATTTTTCAATTTCAAATTTTGGGGGGGGGGGGGGGGAATGTAAAGTGGTTGCGTGGTTGGCGCGGGTTTTCGAAGATAGAGTCGCGCCAACCGCCGTTACCAGCACTTCGTGCCCCTTATTCACCGCGACTATTTTGGAAAGCTGATCACCCTTTTTTTCCAAACCATTTTCCTGGCAAAGTATTAAATAGATATCCCAATTGTTTACAAATTTAAGGGTTAAAATTGACTAATACCACTCATGTATGTGTGTTTGCAGGTAGAAAGAGGAAAAATGGTTATTGAATGGAAAGAATGGGAACATAGTGAAGAAGATGAGCTAGCCATGGAAAATGAGGGAGTTATGGAAGCCCTCAGAAACTGTGGTTTGAAAAAATTCTTCCTAACACCATGTCTCCGAGCCCAACCAAAATTACTATAGTATCTGATCAGTATATGGGATGAAAATCAAGAGAATTTCATCATATGGGATCAAGAACTTGAGATTTATGTCTCTGAAGTGTACTTCATCACAAGATTATCGCAGAGGGGTGCAACACCACTCCTAACCGGCACCCGGCCCTGCATGGAAAACATGACCATGGTGATAGATAGGGTATGTCGAGGAGCGCGAAAAGGTTCAGGTAGTGGGAAAGTTGATATACAAACTATCCTAGATTTGACACTACGTGTGGTATTGCATACCATTACACGGGTTGCGGAATCACAAGCACCGTACGAAGAAACAAAGACACAGTTGCTTCTTGCTATAGACTGCATGGCACCGACCATATACAACTTGGCAAAGGCCATGACCATAAACATGAAGTGCCAACTAACCAAATGCAAGAAGACCAAACTGAAACAATTTGGTTATGCATCTATTCTAGTATCATTCTTCCTAGAACTATTACCAATTTCTCAGCAAAAGGAGGTTATATTCCCATCACCACTAACAAGAGAACCACAGATGGCTCGATGGGCAGATTTGATGCCAAGGGTAGGGGGTGGCCAAAAAATGTCCTGGAGGCCAAAATTATTCGATTGGCTCTGTCAAAAATTGATTGTCGTGGAGGACTAGCCCTACTCTGGCACAGATTTCACTAATGATCCATACCTCCCACTCTCGGATGGAGAATATTGGGATGAATATTTGGGTGAGACTAATTTTTTAAGTTTTATGAGTATTATGATTTTTTTTATTTATGCATGTTCTGAAATTAAATTTATGTAAATGCAGATGTTGGCCCAGAGAGACCTGCCGATATGTCACTGATAGCGAGGCGAATCCCTCACGATTTTGACCCTCAAGGTGAGGCCGGTGAGGAAGATGAGATAGTGCGCAACCTAGAGGGGATCACATGAGGAGTTCCAGATTATGCACATTTTGATGATGTTCCTCGCGCGTACCAGAGGCATACCGTAGGGGTGCCCAGCTGAATCCCTTTATGGCGAGGCGGCTAGTACGAGCCATGACATGTTATCACAAGCACCATGTTGATTAGACACCTGGGTTTATTTTATCTTCATATTTTGTGAGACATGATGTACGAGGATATAATAAGCTCATACATATATTTTTGACGTTATGATGCACACGATTTACCCAAACATACGTATATATATATATATATATATATATATATATATATATATATATATATATATATATATATATATATATATATATATATATAGATATATAGCTATATATATATATATATATATAATGTATATGTATATGTATATGTATATGTATATGTATATGTATATGTATATATATATATATATATGTATGTATGTATGTATACACACACACACACACACACACACACACACACACACACACACACATATATATATATATATATATATATATATATGTGTGTGTGTGTGTGTGTGTGTATATATATATATATTTCCCTACATGGATCTTTTACATATAATGATGCTTTTTCAAATGATGCAAATGTCTATCTAATACAATGTTAGCCACTGTATCAGTTAACGTCTTCATTCGTCTATGAATATGTTGATAAGTAATAAAATCAAAATGTCTTTCCAACAAACGAATACATAAATACAATCTCATAATGTGCGGATTTCTAACTGAATAATGATTATTGAGTTGTAGAACAACAAGTTGTGAATATATATTTACAAGCAATGCATGTATGCTGAGGTTGATTGCCTCAGTTAATAGCTCAATGAAAACACTATATTCAACGACATTGTTTGTAGTTCATCCTAGACAAATACCTTGAAGATCTATCAAATCACCAGCAGGATCATAAATTACCCAGGGTGCCGAAGACAAATTCCTGGTACTGCGGGAAGCACCATCCGCGAAACCGACATAAGGGGTAATAGACATCTGCACAATAAGCAAGACCCAATAAGCAGGAAAATGCTCACAAAGCACACCAAACCCAAAAACATGTACAAAAATGAAAACAACAACTATGTACACCTATTATGCATGAATGACTCACAGATAATGTTTTTTGAGATACAACCCATTTTTGGGCTGTTCAAGAGGATGAAATTCGTAGTCAATTAGTTCATAGGCCCCATTCTGCAACACATGTTTGACGATGTAGGGCCCATGCCACATAGGTTGAAATTTTCCTGCTCCTAGCTTATCATGAGCTTGGTCATACAGGAGGACGAGATCTCCTTCAATGAAAGAACGAGGCGAAAATGACTGATTAAAATGAGCTTTGACCCGCTTTTTCTGTGCTTCGATAACGAGAGCAACAAAGTGGCTGGTTTCATCGAGCCTTTCTAAATAAAGGAGATGTTATTATTCTAGCGAATTATTAGGCAGTAATTGAACAACTAAGTTGAGCGAAGGTATTTCACATTCAATTGGGAGAGTAGCTTCTAGGCCATAAACCAACTGGAAAGGAGTGAACCCGGTTGCGTTCTTCACTTAGGTTCGGTATGCCCAAAGAGCTGAAAATAACATGAGATGCCAATTTGATTTGTGGATCCCAATCATATGCTGAAGCATTGTGACAAGAACTTTGTTCACAGCTTCAACCTAGCCATTGGCTTGAGGATAGTATGGCGTTGAGCTGTTGTGACGTAGACCCAACTTAGAAGTCAACTTCGCCACCATATAATGCTGAAAATGGGAACCATGATCGGTAACGATGGGTTGAGGGACACCAAACCTAGAAATAATGTGATTGAATATGAACTGAGGAGTTGTCTTACCATAAACAGAAAGTGTAGGCATTTCTTCGGCCCATTTGGTGAAGTAGTCCACGGCTACGATGATATAAGTATGCCCCCCCTGCCGAGTGAGGGTTACACGTCATAAAATTGATGCCCCACTTCGCAAAGGGACCAACGGTAATGACAGGGTGAAGAGGAAAAGGTGGCGCACACAACTTGCGTTGATACATTTGGAAATCATGGCATTTACGAACGATGACAATATAGTCTTTGAAAATAAAAGGCCAAAAATAACCAGCGCGAAGAATCTTTTGTTCAGTAGCATAAGTAGAGATGTGACTGCCACAAGTGCCATTGTGGAAATCATTCAGAGCTTTATCAGCTTCCTCAAGGGTCAAACATCATCGGAGTATGGAATCGAATCCAATACGATAGAGAGTATCTCCAACTATATGATAAGGTTGCGACTTATGGCGGATGTGTCGGCGGAAATCCTTCGTCAACTCAGATCTAAAAGATGAATTTTGGAGATAGATGATGATATCACCGTACCAAGGATTGAGGGTGCTAATCAAGAAAAGCGAATCGTTTGGAATGAAGTCCTCAGAATGAGGAGGAGTGGGGTCGGAAGGGAGAGAACAAAGTAAATCAGCAAAGATTAATGATTTCTTAGATTTGGTAGTAGTAAATTACAAATCAAACTCTTGGAGGATGACAATCCACTTTGAGTATTTTCCCCCCAGCAATTGTTGAGACAATATGTAGGTCATGGGGTTGTATTCATAAATCACAGTCACTGTACGTAGAAGAATATAATGATGAAAACGTTGAACAACTTGAACAACGACCAACGCTAACTTCTCAACATGAGCATAAGGCATTTCGGGGTCGATAAGGTTATGAGACAAGTAATAAATAACATGCTCATGATCGTCATCATCATCTTGTACTAAAACCATGGCAATTGTGCTGAAGGCGGCAACCAAATAAAGGGAAAAATCACGATGATAATTTGGAGGGTGTAGGAGAGGAGCATTTACCAACAATGTTTTCAACGCATCAAAATATTTATGAGTGATCTCATCCCAGTAAAAAAGAACGCCTTGCTTTAAAAACCATGTAAATCCTTTAGCTACTTCGGCATAGTCAGGTATAAAACGATGAAGAAAATTAGCTTTCCCTTGTAAACTCTATAACTGATGCAATGAGGAAGGAGAGGGGAGATTAATAATAGCCTCAACCTTGAGAGGATCCAGGCGAATTCCGTCTTCGGAAACGATAAAACCTAAGAGTCTACCAGAATCAACGCAGAAGACACACTTGTGCGGATTAAGATGAATGTTATAGTGTCTACAACGAAGAAAAATCTGACGAAGATGGTCAAGATGATCTCTACGCTTAGCTGAATGAGCCGGAAGGTCATCCAGATAAGGTTGAAAGACGTGAAAAATATCATGAAAGGCATAAGACATCGCATGTTGAAATGTGGCCCCAAAATTCTTCAAACCAAAGGGAAGCTTCTTATATGCAAAGGTACCCAAAGGACAGATAAAGGAAGTCTTGTGTTAATCAGCCAGGAGAATATTGATCTGATTATAACCCAAAAAACCATCCATAAGGGAAAAAATCTCATTCCCGGCACAGTCCTCAATGATTTGATCGATGAAAGGAGTAGGATAATTATCCTTAGGAAAAGCTCGATTGATATCATGATAGTCAACACAGACAAAAATAGTGCCCTGTTTCTTATCTACAGGAACAATATTAGAAACCCATTCTATTAAGGGAATCAAATAAATGAAACTAGCTTTGAGAAGCTTTTTTACTTCGGCCTTAATGGCAGCGGCTTTCCTAGGATGCACCGGACGAAGACGTTGACGAACAGGTTTCGAACCGGGGTAAGTAGGAATCTCATGTACCATGATACTAGGATCAATACAGGGAATTTCTTCATAGGACCATGCAAAGACATCACAAAATTTGTGAAAAAGGCTAGTATAGACTTGCACTTCATCCAAAGAAAAAGTAACCCCAATATGGATGTTCTCGACGATTCTCGGTTAAATGGAAATGTCGAAAGGCATCGTATGAGTGATGTTACTCAAGTTACCTTTCAAAAAAAATTCATGGACCTGAACAGGTGTTTGAAGCGGAGAAGAGGGAACCTAAGAGGAAAAACGCTCAAGACAAGTAAACATGGCCCCGAGGCTTGGTAGAAACGAGGAACGATGATGACCATCATCCCACGGCAAATCGTTGAGAGACAAGGTTTCCACAATAGCCTCATCAGAAGGAAACACTTCTTTCAAAGGATCTGGTGAATCAAAATCACCAAGCCAAGGGGATTGAGAATAGATGTCAAGAGTTACGCTCAAAGGAGTAGAAACATGATTAGAATCCGATGCAGCAATGAGTTCACAATAATCAATTTCAATCGGGCTCAAAGGCATCGAATCGCCGAATGAATCAATTTTTTCAGGAGAAGGGATAAGTCATCGGTTCTAGAAATCATGTTGACCTGAACAATATTTGGTGGTGGAAGAGGTAAAACACCCATGAGGGCAGGATCCTTGAAAAGGCTTGGCCCTACACTCTCGTAACGAGTAGGAATCTTATCCACGTACGGAACGTTGTTCTCAGAATAAGAAGTGAAAAAAGACAATTTCTCAACAGTTATAATCTTTCCTTCATGTGGAAACTTCAAAACATGAAAGGGAGTGGATGGAATGCACAACATGGCGTGAGTCTAACTACATCCGAGGAGAATATTATAATTGAGTTTTTCATCAACGACTTCAACCTCGACATTGACTGTCTTCCCTTCTAACATCATCGGAAAACTAGCGAGAACACCAATAGGTTTAGATTCTCTTCCATCAAATGCTTCAAGGGCATTGGGTGATGAAGTAAGAGCTAGAGAACCAATGGATTTCCAACAATTAGAGGACATAACACAAGTAGATGCACCCTCGTCCACGACAGCGCGGTGAATATTCAAACCATTAATACCAACTTGAATGATGAGCGCAATTTGGTGTGGAAGTCATGGGACAAAATTCTCTAAATCGAAATCAAGCAAGCTAGTGTTGGCATGATCAATCCCACCTATCAGATATAGCAAAGCTTTCCGTTGCGAAGGACAACACTGAAGTACTTCTAACATAGACATTGTAGATGGTGCCTGAGCCAAATCTTCAACAATACTGTAATGCTGAGCGGCACGTGTGTTGGGATTGTACGAGGACTTATGGAGCACACCTTTGGAAGATGGTCGCACAACGGATTCAGTGCTAGGCTGTTCAATATCAAGAGGGCTATAAATAGGAGGAGGAGGAGGACCATCAGTGATCTCTTTCCCCGCTGCCTGATGCGAACCAGAATAATCTTTCGATCAAGTAGCAATAGAAATGGGTGCAGAACCGTTCATCATGAACACTTGCGAACCAGATGGAGTAGAGGACTGAGGATGCTCTACCATCTGAGTCTGCTGAGGGAAAGGTTCTTTAAGAATGGTCGAATCTCCTTGGGTGCCTTTGAGCAATCGACTCACTTCATACCATCGAGGATAGTCCTTGGTGAAGTGCTCATCATCACAAATCAAACAAGGATACTTCGGTTTGCGTTGAGAACTATCAGTAGAATGAGGTTTTGGAGAATCCTATTTCTGGGTATCGGCTTTAGCTTTACCTTTACCCTTCTTCTTACCTTTGGAAGTGTTATCTGTAGTATTGAACTGAAAAAAATTCACTTCTGCTAGTGGACCAAAATTTGAAGTTGACTAAGAAGCTACATTATTGGAAGAAGTAGAATTCTTCTTCCCAGAGTTGGATGAAGGAGACTTCTGAGAAGTATGCGATACGGAACCAATAATACCATCAACGGATGGAGTCATTGGCAATTTAGAAGTTCCAGGTCTAGGAGCATCAGGCAAGATATCGTACAATGCGCCAGACTGAGAATAAATGAGATAAAGGTATTGGGCGTAAGAAATGGCTTGTTCCTCGGTTATATATGCCCCCATAGCTATGTCTTTGGAAATCTGATTGACAAAGGAGGTTGTGAACCAATGAGTTAGAAGCTGACTAGGTATCTCAAATTTGATCATGTGACGAAGACACTGCCACTCATGAATATGATCCGAGATATGAGTAGCTCGGTCCTGTTTCAATGAAGTGAGGAGGTGCGTCCCGGTATCATAGCGGATCGGTAATTGAAAATGTGTAAGGAATGGCATGGAAAAAGAATTGAAATCTTGGAAAACTCCACGAGACAACTCAATGTACCACTTTGCAGCAACACCAGTAAGAGTTCGTTGGAAAAGAAGAAGACGAATAGAATCGTCAACCCAAGAATTAGAAGAAGACCACGAATGGTAAGTCATCACATGCATTTGGGGATCTTCACCAAGTTTACCCTCAAATTTATGACAATCACCAGGAATCTTGGTCGGAACTGTAGGCCAATATGGATTATGAAGAATAGGATCATTTGTCAACTTCGACACATCGGCTAATTCCAGCGTAGCAAGAAATGGTAATTGAGTGTTAAAAGTCATCAGAGGTCTTTAATAAGGACCTGTATGTATATTCCATCCAGTCCGAACAGGATTTTGTCCCCATACATTCTATCTTGAAGAATTCAGATCATATGGATTAGAAACAAGATAATTTGATTGATACTGGGATTGAGGACTAGAATATTGAGTCAAAGCAAACCACTGAGGTCCTTGCTGAGTAGCATAAGGATTTTGCTGTGGAATGTAAACATGGCTTTGAGGTTGCTGATACGTGACAGGTAGATATTGAGGTTGCTGGTATACCGGTTGATGTTGAGGTTGCTGGTACACCGGTTGATTTTTAGGGTAAGGAATTTGAGGTGCACTATATACTGGTTGATGTGAAGCTTGAGGGTAATAAGCGCCCTGCGGTTGTGCAGGTTGACCTTGCGGAGCAGGTTGAGCAGGCTGCTGGGCAGGGCAAATAGGTAAAAATGGCTACGGAACCGAAGGAATCTATTGGTAGGCAGGTTGCAATGGCTACGAGCTGGTTGAACCGGTTGTTGAGGGCCACCAGGTTGACCTTGTGGTAAAGGTTGGCCAGATGGTTGAGATGGTACAAATAGACCTTAATGACCATGTTTACCTGGAGAAGGACCATAAGATTTTCCTTGTGATGGATAAACTTTCCCCCCAGGACCAAAAGATGATCCGGGTTGAACCAGAGGTTGATCCGAGAGACCAGAGGGTTGTCCATGTTGGAACAAAGGTTGTCCTTGTGGACTGTATGGTTGTCCCTATGGACCAAAATCAGGGCCTTACTGAGCTGAAGGTTGTCCCTAAGAGGGTTGTCCTTGTAAGCTAGAGGGTTGCACAGGAAAAGTAGGTCCCAAACGAGTAACAAATTGATAAGGATCATAACCGGCCTGATAAGGATCATAAACGGCCTAATAAGGATCTATAGGAGGCATGTAAACCCGATTCCCACAGTCATCATAATGATGCAGATATTCATATATGGGAGTACCAACAACATCATAGTCATGAAAACGAGAATTTCTAGGAGGTGGAGGCCATTGAGAATCCTGAGAATTCTGCTGCTGAATAGCCAACAAATATTCTTCAAAAGTGAGACTGCCAGGAATCACCGGAGTAGTGGAAACTGAGCTAGAAGCCACACATATTATAGGTTGGATTGGAACAGATGTAATAGTAGTCAATGGATCTAATGCTGAGGGTAATGGTATTGATGAAGATTAGATTGAACTCCGAGGAGGAGTTACTGTGCTGGACTGTGCAATGGATGCAACACCAGAAATAATCTGACTCAGAGACCTATAGCCAGCCGGAAGTGACACCGACGGTGAAGAATATTGAACAGAAACATGAGAAATATCTTTAGGAAAGAGTTGATATTTTCCTGTGGATATAGGCATTCCTTCACGCCAATAGGGCGGAGGAATCCATGTCACAGTCTCCCGAATAAGATATTTGAAAAAGCTACGGGGGACTAGGAGGTACGAAGTAGCGGCCAATAATTGATCCCAGACGTAAGAGGAGGAAATTCCCCTTCGTCCCCAAAACCAGACCAAGCACTTGAAGGAGGCCAATTGAATTCAACTAGCTCGTTAAGTGGAGACTAAGTGATTCGGATTTATGCAGGAATGCAACAGAATAAACACATAACCATAAATACAGAGATGCAGCGGAAATAACGCTTCATTTCATTAATATCAAAGAACTGAAATTTGCTTACAGACAGAATGGAAATAAAACTAGCTAGGGCACTGGTAGCTATCTCTGAGAAGAGATGTGGCGGCTACAGGCCTCTGAACTCTGTTACAATGAGGCTTGAGGGCCTATTTATTGTTGAGAAACAATATAGAATCTAAAACGTCCAAAAACCTAACCGTAGGAGATGAGGCGCCAAAACTGTGGGCGCCCGTTTGGGTAAATTGGTGGTTCAACTTCCCGGGGGCATAACTTTGGCACCCGATCTCCGTTTGACGCGTTCAATAGCTCGTTAGAAAGATCTATCCGAGGAATTCAATTTTTGAATGAGCAACATCGGTCCATGGACCCATGTTGCTCTCCGTTTTCCCAAAAAATGTCGTTTAGGGCCTCAAAACGGCTCCGGAAGTTCAGGACCCGAAAAACTACTAAAAATAGTAAGTTTTGTTGCAACTTGAAAATTGAAAGAACTGAAGATGGGGGTTCAAATGGAATAGGTGGGTGGCCACCAATATCCACCTAGATCATTAAGCCCCCAAAACGGCTCCGAGAGTGGAGGACCCAAAAACCTGCTAAAAATAGTAAGTTGTGCTGAATGTGAAAAGCTGCAAGAATTGATGGTGCTGGTCCAAATGGAATAGGTGGGTGGCCACCGATATCCACCTGGATCACTAAGTAGCAAGGGGTTGGATATACGGAAGAAGAGGTTGCGAGAACTCAACAGACCTAGTGGATTGAGGAGTTTTGAAAGAAGCGTTCGAAAATGAACTACCACTAGGAGGCAGTGAAGACGACGAAACTGGAGGTTCCGCCACTTTGACTATAGATCAGAACAGGAAGGAAAAGAGATAACCAATCGAAAGTGAAAAAATAAAGAACTAAGGAAATCAATCAGACCAAGTAACAAACTTTAATGGGTGTGTAGTCGTAGATGATTAATTTTATAACACTGAAACCAAAATTCACTGTTTCATGTTTTAAGAGTTGAGAAACAGGAAAAAGATGACTCTAGTCACTTTCAATTTGAAATGAGCGTGAAAGGACAAGTGCTTGATGACATTTTACTTATTTAAAGAGTCACGAAAAGATCGAAATGACTACTCAGGTATTCTAAGCAAGAGGGTATACCAGGTTTCCGTGAACTGCCATATACACCTTGGTGATCAAATGAAACAGAAATGACCAAGGACTTGACGTATGTGCAGGTAGTCTCCCCGAATGCCGTGTTCGGTGTATCACGGTTACAAGGTGGCAGATTTGGCTTCCTATAGATAAAGGATTGCAACCTAGAGGGGTCTCCCTTTATATACACGACTGTACGGGGAGCACAAGTCTGTACTAGCGCTGTATGAAGCCAAGAGGCGAGCGAAAAATACTAGGTTTTAAGACACCAGAACACGTCTCTAGCCTAGACCACTAGAAATGTTTTGTTAGGTTCCAATGCTGCCTTAGGTTCATTGAGTAAATTTTAAAGTTAATCTTGAATTATGTTTCAATTTCCAGGCGCTATCGAATGTATAGCTCAAATTCCTAGATGCAAAATATATGCAAATGAACACCATTTCAATTCGATGAATGCTAGTGATAAGAAGGATAGAAATCTTTCAAACAAGCAAACAGAGAAAACATGCAAAGAAATTTTCTAATGCCCTTAATGCAATCAATTGAAAACGAATTTCCTTCCTAGATTGACAAATGCTAGTTATGTAAAGGAATGTTTCATTTTCAATGCAACAAAAGAATGCAAAGATATTTTTTGATTTTTTCAATGAAATGAAGCACACATTGTACTAATTCAATGGAAAACAAAATAAACAATAGTTTGAGTTTTACGAATTTAAGGTTTTGAAATTGAATGAATCAACTAAAGCGAAACAGACACAAAAACATGCAAACTAATGGAGCAAACTTTCAAACGAGAAAAAGAGTTCTAAAAATGATCCAAACAAGAAAAACAATAGATGCTCAAAGTGTTGAAGAAGAAAGACTAATTGAAAAAACAAAAAGACCATTCAATCAAAAAAACAAAAGGATCAATAAAACTCAATCTAAAAACCCAAAACGAGACTGACAACAATCAAAGAGACTCATTCCTGAACAGAAGGCTCGGTTTGCAAGAACACCTAGAAACGCTAAGGTCTTAATTGACACCGATAAGAAAATGGACAAATGACTGAGGGAAAAAAGTCTACAGTAGTCTACACAGTCTCCAAAGGCTTTAAACACACTAAAAAATAACCTAGAGGCAAGAACAAATGATCAAAAAATGCATTAGGGGGTTCAATCCAAAACCTACAGGGATGGGCGTGACTGTAAGGCTATAATCCGCGCCATACAGAGGTTGGCACGAGTGCTAAAAGAGAAACATGCACCAATCGACACGACTGTCTAGAAAAAAAACGCTCCAAGCTGGAAACCTATGGACAAAGAGGAAAAAACCCTAACCTAATGGGCAGAAGTCAACCTTGACTCTCTGGAGCTGAACAGAGTATGGAAACTCAACAAACAAACCAGAAAAAAGATAGATAACTAAACCAATAATTAAAACTGACCCAACAAGATGACACGACAAATTCACACAGTTCCCCAGCGGAGTCGCCAATTTGTTATGAAGGTAAATCCTATCTGCAAACATAGACGATCCCTCTAACCCTAGGGTGGGTCTAGTAATGAAAGGACATGCTAAAGTGTTGCTTCCTAGTTAATGAACGAAAAAAAGACATGGTATATTAGCCTACCTTGAATCCAACGCTGTCGATGTTGTAGAAAAAGTAGTGGTCTCTCGCTCTTGTCTTGACAAGCCACGATCCGTTCAATATCAAGCGTAGATACCTGCACATCGGAAAAATAACAAGAACAACATATAGCAGCGTAGTTTCACTCACAACTATTAGCCAGTCAAAGAGGGCTAAACATATCATATCAAATAAACATCATAACACAATAGTGGAACCAAACAGTAGTCATGTATATTAATGAGTAGAAGGAAGAGTACAATCGATGCTTTGACATCGTGATCTCCTCCAGCAGGGTTCAGACGAAACACGTCTCAACTGTCAGTCAGGGAATTCAGACTCAAGCTCTCTTAGAAGTCATCGACTCGAGCTCTCTCAATACTATCTTTCTTACTCTATCTCCTCTAGCAGCTTAGCTGTAGTATAATTCTCTTGTTCAACTATTCAACCATTTTTCTATAATGTGTTCAACTAGCTTCTACTAAAGGAGATAGTTTCTTATATAGAGGAAAGAGAGGTGGTTGGGATCCCTACAAAGGTGGGAGGGAGTCCTATACTTTAGGAGAGTTCCAAGGGAGGTGGAAACTGCTAACTAAAGGAAGGAGTCTGTGGTTGTTTTAGTTCAACCAATCCCAATGACTCATCCCCGAGGTGGTTGGAATGGAACTTCTGCCTCTATTTTTACAAAACATTCCATAAACAGCTTGGCGCGGGTGTCTAACTGGCACAGAATGCCAAGTGGCGCGGGCTTAGTGTTAAATTTCCAGGTCGGTGCGAGGATGTAACGGGCTACTTGCGCCAAGGAAAAAATAGGGATTTTCACAACTCTGCTTAGGGAAATGACAACAAGATGAATGTTTCTTTCATCAAAAGGGATGTAAGGATAGTATTTGCAAAGCATGACACTGCGTATTGGTCATAGAAACGACCCTCCAATGTGCGAGTTGGGGATTGCAGGGATAGTGACAAAATGCTGTGTAATAGGGCATGCTTATATTATCGTAGCCATGGAATACTTCACTAAATGGGCTGAAGCAATGCCTACACTTACAACTGACGGTAAGACGACTGCACAATTTATGTTCAAACATGTCATTACTAGGTTTGGTGTCCCTCAATCCATTGTCACCGATCATGGCTCTCATTTTCGCCATTACATGATGGTTGTGTTGACTTCTAAGTTGGGTCTGCGTCATGACAGCTCAATTCCATACTACCCTCAAGCCAATGGCAAGGTTGAAGTTGTGAACAAAGTTCTAGTCACTATGCTTTAGCGTACGATTGGGACGCACAAGTCCAATTGGCATCTCATGTTGTTTTCAACTCTTTGGGCTTACCGAACCTCGGTGAAGGATGCAATCGGATTCACTCCATTCCAGCTTGTTTATGGTCTGGAAGCTACCCTTACAATTGAATGTGAAATCCCTTCTCTCAAGATAGATTTTGAATTACTACCTAATACCTCGCCAGAGGAAGAACGTATTCTATATTTGGAGATGCCTGATGAAACTCGCCGCTTTTTTTCTCTAGTTATAGAAGCAAAGAAAAAGTGGGTCAAAGCTCATTTTGATCAGACAGTTTCCCCTCGTACCTTTGTAGAAGGAGACCTAGTCCTCTCATATGATCAAGCTCATGATAAGTTAGGGGTAGGAAAATTCGAACCCATGTGGCATGGGCCCTATATTTTTAAGTGCTGTGTTTTGCAGAACGGGGCTTATGAGCTAATTTATTATGAAGGCTATCCTTTGAATCAACCCAGAAATGGGTTGTACCTCATAAAATACTATGCATGAGTTTTTCATGCATGTTCTTTTGTACATAAGTGTGTTTTTAATTTTTGTACATTTTTTGGCTTGGTGTGCTTTGCGATAAATTTTTCCTGCTTATTATTTCGTTGCTTACTATGCAGATGTCTGTCACTCCTTATGTTGGTTTCGCGGATGGTGCCTCCCGCAGTACCCAGAATTTGTCTTCCGCAGCTTGGGTGATTTATAATCATAATGGTGAGTTGATAGACCTTCAAGGTATTTGTCTAGGATGGACAAAAAACAATGTCGTTGAATACAATGTCGTCATTGAACTCTTAACCGAGGCCATTTCTCTTGACATTCGTGCATTAATTGTGAACCTAGAATCTTAGCTTAATGGGCATTACTCTATTAGAAATGGCGTTACTCTATTATAAATCCTCAAACTTTAAGGTTCTATTTGTGTGTTCGTCTATTATATAGGAATTTTGATTATATCACATATCAACATATTCCTAGAAGAATGAATGCGTTAACTGATGCTCTAGCCAATATTGTATTAGATAGAAATTTGTGTAATTTGTAAAATCATCACCATAACATAATAAGATTTATACAGGAAAATAGGCACACACACACACACACACACACATATATATATATATCGAGTGTTTGCATCCATTTGCATCATAAGTTCAAAAAATATGCAGAAATAAAGCCTAGTTGTCTAATCAACATGATGCTCATGATAGCATGTCACTGCACGCACAAGCTGACTCAGTAAATGGTGGATGCAGTTGGACACCCCCGTGGTGTCCCTATGGTATGCACGAGGAACATCGTCGAATCTCCCGTAATCTTGGATTCCGTTGGTGAGTCCCTCCAAAATGCACATGATCTCCTCTTCCTCCCTTCCCTCACCATGAGGGGCCACCTTGAAATCACGTGGGACCCTCTGTACTATTGGAGACATTCCTGTAGGTCTCTCTGGGCCAACATCTGCAAATACATGGATAAATATCAAAACACATATAATAAAAAAATCATAATACTCATAAAAATCAAAAAATGTGTTTTTACGCAATGCTTCATCCCAATCCTCTCCTTCCAGGAGTTGGAGGTCTGGATCACCCATGAATTTGGTACCAATATAGGGCCAGTACTCCACGAAAATGAGTTTTCAGTGGAGCCAGTTGAAGAATTCCGTCCTCCATGACATGTGTTGAGTGCCTCCCAATCGAGGAATCAACTCCACCCGACGGACCATCCATGGCTCTTGTGTTGGTGGTGTAGGTAATATTACTTCCTGGCATTGAAATATTGGCAACTGTTCTAGGATGAACGATACCAAAATGGACCCGTAACCAAATTATTTTAGCTTACCGTTCTTTCACTTTTTTAACTGTCTCTTCAGGTTGATTGTTACAGCTTCCGCCCAGTTGAAAATGGTTAGAGTCATACAATCCATGGCAAGCTGAATCTATGTTTTTGTAGCTTCGTGAGGGGCTTGAGATCCAACAGCTTATGTTATAGTATGCAACACTACTTTTAGTGCCAAGTCAGGTATTGAATGGATATCTATTTTTCTGCTCTTCGATCCTTTCTTTTCTCTTGGGAAAAATCTATCTATGAGAATGCCCATGCTCTCCATCCTAGGACGGGTACCTGTCAAGATCGGTGCTGCTCCCCTCCATGAAAATTCAATGATGAAATATATGTTAGAGACTTCAATCTCCAACTTTGGATCATGATTCATAAATCTTTCTCGATCGGTGTCTCACACACTGACTAGATATTGTAGTAACTCCCGCTGAGCTCGAAGACACAGTGCCATGAAATTTTTTAAGAGCCCACATTCCCTTAGGGAATCCATGCTTCTTACATTTCTCATGGCTAGTTCATCTTCCTCCCCGTGCTCTCTTTCCTTCCATTCAATAACCATTTTGGCTTTCATCACCTGCAAAAATAACATTGGGACTTTCATTCGTTGAATATTTCACTATTGAAATTGTTTAAATGAGACTATTTGAGAGAATTTTCAAGAAAATTGGTTGCGGCGATTGGCGCAACTATTTTAGAAACAACAGTGCCAATTGGAGCCTCCCCATTAGGATTTAAAGTGGGTTGGCGCGACTCCGTGCCCGGAACCTGTTTGGTCTCAATCTAGTCTCCTAAACTGAGTTCATTTAATTGTCAACCAGGATTTGTAAACTGCTGAAGTGAAGTGTACTGTATGTACCTAGGTACTTGTTTCCTAATGCGTTGTGTGTAGTGTTTTGTGATGTTTTTGGTCTTTTGTAATGATTTATGATGTTTTTGGTCTTTTTGGTGGTTTTATGTTTACAAGGGGAAATGCCTAGAAAGCTAATGGAAAGGAGCTGGCGATCAAAACAGAGTTAAGCCTAATTGATGGAATGACAAATGGCAAATGCAATTGGAAACACTGAAGCATAATCAAATCTAAACTATGACAAAGTAAAAGCAAAGCTTGATAATGACTTTTAAGCAAATGATTCAAAACACAAATTAAACTTGAGAAATGATCACTAAGTATGCAAATCCTCTAACTAATCAATTAAACAACTAACTTACAATGATGCAACGTTTTGTCCTTGATTAGAGATTTGAAACATATTTAGAGGAAAACATTGTTATCATCATAAGATCTTCTATTCTAGAACTAGTTCCTATCTCTATTCTGCAATTCAATTGAATGTCACAAAACCTTTACTCAAAAGTTATTGATTTCTTTTCAAAGTAGGCTTTTGAGGGAGGACTCTGTTTATGAAATGATGAGGAAATTGCAGAGGTACTTCAGGCCTTAAAATGATGTTGTCTTCTGTTCATATAGTTATAGGTCAATTATGGATTTTAGAACAAGAAGAGGTTTGTGAATAATGAAGGTTGTTTTGTTAATCCTAACAACTGAAGTTAATCTAATGTGCAGTGGATGACAATCTAGATGTGGAGTGCAAGTGCAATGAGTTAATCTAAGAATGAACTTAAGATGCCACTAATCTAAAACAATGCTAAACTACAAGTCATTATCAAAATCAAAATAAAATAACTCAATCGTGAATTAAGTGCAATGAAACTCCGAAGTATCCTAACTATGCTATCATGCATTATTCTATGAAGTTACACAATCTGTTTGTCCATCATTAGTGATATTTTGGAAGAGTTCCTTCTTTTGGAAGAGGTATTAGGACAATTCTGACTGTGTAATTGAATGCAAATGCAAGCAAAAGACTGAAAGCAATGAAAAACTAAGATATCATATCCATATCCTACTCGTCATTATGATGTTTTGGACAAGCGTTTAAGAGCAAGAACAGAGATGATACTTAGTGAAAACACACAACTAAATCATTCATTATCACGGCCATGTCTTGAACTTCTTAAGAATTTCTTGGAAGAGTTTCTTCTTGTGGAAGAGTGATTAGAACAAGTGTAACTGTGATAGTGAACAACAAAAACTACAACTAAATCCTACGGTACTATAGCCATTCATCATTCATCATTATAATCTTTTGGAAGAATTTCTTCTTGTGGAAGAGTTAGAATGAATATAACTACAATAGCTAATTAAAAACAACTATGAATTCAACTCCTAATCCTACAATACTATAGTCATTTCCCATTCATCATTATAGTCTTTTGGAAGAGCTTCTTCTTGTGGAAGAGTTCGAATGAGTACAACTACAGTAGCTAATTAAAACAACTATTAATTCAAATGCAAAGCGTAAAGGCAGCTAGAAGACTTATCTAATTTACGCAAAATAAATCCGTGCAAGAGGCAGGGGCCCTCTACCACCTGACAAAATTCAACTCTAAATCAAATCAACGCCTTCACAATAACACTGTCTGCTTCATTAAAGATGAAATAACTTGAACATAACACTCTGCGTCTTCAGAAATGTAGCACAGAGTCTAAACAAAATCTAGTATCAAATCTAACATAAAATCTCCAACATAGCTCTCGGTCTCCCAAGTGTTTATAAAGCAAATGCACATAACAATACTTGCAACAATTCAGGAACACTGTCTTTCCTTATCGGAATCACGTTAGGACTCTTTGAAGTGGCTGCGTGAAGAGGAAAAGACATCTGGACTGAGACAATCCTAATAGAAGTCTTCCTTCTTAAATGTGTTCCCACGTTCAAAACCATACCCAGAATTCGTTTCTTCCTCCATGATGAGCAACGAACCATGTAGACATGACGTGGATCATGCCCATATGCGGTTTTTCTCAAGAGGCCACATGGAACATACTCAAACATGAAGGCAGCTGCAGAATTGCCGGTTAGCTACGGAATGTCTGCATTCTGCAGCTAGTTCCGGTCAAAATGCTTTACAATGGAAAAAATCACAAAACTTAGCAAGTCAGTCATGTAAATCATTCTAGAAGTAATTTTAACTACATTCATTGATCAATTGGGTCTAAGATAGCAATGGACAAGGGAAAATGAGGTAAAATGAGGTGAAGGAAAGCACAATTTTGAGGCTCAACAGAACCCGCGCCAATCGTCGCGCCCAACCTTGAACAAAATTCCCCCAAAAGAATAAAAAATTGGGAATGAAGGAAATGAAATCGAGCTTAAAATGCAGGCAATGATAAGAGCTCTTACCTGAAGAAAATGGATTTGAGATTGGTCTCCTGGATTGTCCACTGCCAGCTCTGCAAGATCATAGTTAAAAATGGTAAAATGCTCATAAGAAGTGAAAAAGGTGAAAAGTAATTTATTTTTACTATTTCTATCATTTTATAAGATTTTTGAAACCCTAATTAGGTTTTTGAGCTTATTTTTTTATTATTTTAATATTTTTTATCTCTAAAAATGGGTTGTATGTGCATTTCTTGTGCAGAAACAGGTCCTAAACATGATGATGATGAAGTGAGGAGTTGTATTTTATTACTTTTTCAGACTCGGTAAAAACACGAAAAGGTCACCCCTTGGAGTCATCTTTCAGCTCTTTTCTGACTCTCGAAAATTGAAAATATTGATGAGACTCTTATCATTTTGAACTCGTTAAAGGCTGTGAATCGTCATCTGCCCAGTATACGTTTACCCCTTTTTCAGGCCGGGACAGATTATTTATGAAAAAGGAATACCTTAGCCAATCGTGACTAAGAGGTTCTCCCAGATATTATTTTCTACCTTTTCAGATCTGTGAGTCTACCTACGAAAAGGGACCTGCTGGAGTTTTATTTTACGCTTCTTTTCAAACTCTCTAAACGTGAAAAGATGTCGAGTTATTCCTTTGTCAGACTTGTTAAAACCTAAATGACATCAGAAATCGTCACCATGACGTAACCAAGTTCCTCCTTCCTAGGGCTCGTAAAATGTACTAGGATGGATTTTTCCAAAGGAAAAAATTATATGATAGGCATATGCTATCCCCTTCAAGATTGTTTCTAAAAATAATTGGGGTACTCGCCAGAAATGGTGGGGGAAAATGGAACCAATTCTCAGTTGTGTCGGCACTATGTCGCTCTTGAACATGACACTTGTTTTCAATTCGTGTCAGGTTGGGGACATCCCATTCATCATTTTGCCTCCATGGGTTTGGGTTATTTGTTTTGACCTATCATCTGATATTTTCCACGTCATCATGACCTCTGATCCCTTGATGTCAAATACTGCCAAATTTCAGAGTTGTGTCGCCAATATGTTCATGAGAAGTTTCATTCTGCAGTTTCAACCTTTGATCCTATGTATTCACTATCATCTTATTCCTCTGTCTCGTGTCAATAATGTGGGAAAAATTATGGCCTTCCTTCGACCGATCACTTCCTGTCGACTTCAGCTCATTATCCAGGAATTTGATCCAGAGACTCCCTTCCGGTACCTTGGAGCTTGCATGCCTCAATGGAAAGTTCTTCACATTCAACGACAGGTTCTCATCATTGGCCTTCGATCGATTTATTTTGCGGATGTTCGACTCCAACTCACTGTTCACATTCCGCAAATTGTATTAGTTGTACCTTGAGAGCCATTTTCATTATTGGTGGTTTCTCTCACGCCTATTAACAACTTTCATCATTGGCTGGTAATCAGGTGACTTTATTGCATGTTCGACTTCAACTCACTAATTCGCATGATTTAATTTGTACTTGTTTGGGTCGAGATGGAGCACAAGACCCTGGGTTTTTTCTAATGAAATCCAGGCTACGAGACGATTTGGTTTATCATGACTATATGCATGACCCTTCTAATTGGATGACTATGACCATACCTGAGTCTATTTGATTATCCTTCTTATTGGATGGCTGCGTCCATACCTCAAATATTATTATTGAATGTACTCTATTATGGATGGCTGCACCTGTTAGAGTCGGTCTTTACAGCCCTCCGTCAGAGATCGTTTCGCTTTTGCATATTCATTCTTAGGTGTCTCGCTTGTTCCACTTCGTTGCATTTCGCTAGGAGCATGCCACTGACTGACGAGGGGGTCTGGTTGTCATGTGTTTCCTCATGCTTGTACCTGCAGGGCTATTTAGAAATTCTTAAAAAATTACTGAAGTTCATTGTCATTTCTTTCATGGTCATTAAATGTTAGTTTCGTTAAAAAGAGTTGTTAGTCCTAGAGTCTAGGGTTTTCGAGTCTTTGAATATATGTCATAAATCCCGCAGGCCATGAGGTTGGTTTCGCAAGTTTTGATTTCATATTTTTATTATCATAAGCATTTGAAAACATTTCTAGTCCAAAACTCTGTTTTGGAACTAGAAATTGTTTAATTCCATTTTTGTAATAATTGTATTCATTTCACCATGAGAAGCTTCACTGCAAGCCTCTGATCTTTTCCTAAGCTAAAGTGCCGCATCCCTGCAAAAGACAACAAAGTTATCAGTCCAAAAACTCAGAAAAGCCAAAGAGAAACATTGTATTAAAAGATCAAATGACAAAGTGCAGAAACATTATGAAAGTGGGTTGTCAAATAAATTTGAAAAGAAATCTGATTTGATGAGATATTTATTTCATATATAAACATGACAATCAAACTCATTTGCCAAAAATCCGCAAGGCAGAGGTCGAAGTCAAGTTTTTGAAGGCCGTAGGCAAGTTTTCATAGTTCTGGACAGTGTTTGGAGGGCGCGCGACCCACTTGAACGGGCGAGACCCACTTGAGGGGCGCGACCCACTTGAGCGCCACAGCCAGTGTAAAGTTGAATGGGTGAGACCCACTTGGGGGTGCGACCCACTTAAACTAGCGTGCGACCCACTTAAATCAGAACCCAGAAAATTCGTTTTTTGCGCCCAGATTCGATTCTAGTCGACTCCAAAAGCTTCCAAACAGGTTTTAATCATTGCTCATTCGATTTTTAATATGGTTGTGATGTCATTGATGTTGGGGAAACAAGCCATCCTTGGAGAAAATATATGAACCCTTCATTCACATGCAAGTTAATTTTGTAAGGGTTTTGAAATTGTATGGGCAGTTTTGTGGAAAATTTGAAAACCTTCAAATGGTGGATATGTTCACACCCTAGCACGTTGTATAGATGATCCTCACGCCCTCAGTTATCATCTTGTCGCTGCTGTTCATGCTCTTTCATATTTTGCACAGTCTTATGTCGACTAATTTATAGCCCTCATTACCATAATATCACCATTGCTGTTGTTATCATTATATTACCACTGTGATAGTAATTTGTGTCACAATGGTCATGGTATTCTCCCTGTTCTCCAGTTCATGAACACCATCCTCTACTTGTTTGCTTCTTTGACAAACTTTGCCCATCATTACCAAAAGCTTTCCCCATACCTTGCAGCTGGCATTCATTTGTGAAACTCACTTATAGTCAAAACAGTGATAGTTTTCATGCCACTAAAACAGAGCCATCTTCATTGTAATTTTGTTTTCCTATGATACTTTGGCAATGGGTGATATCTATTGGGTGTTGAAACATACATTATAACTTTGTTTTCACTGCATCTATATCAGTATACATATTGCAAATATCTTGTTCAAAGCCATGTCAGAGACAGAGTCAGATTATGAGCAGGAGTCGGACAGTGATTCCACGACGGAGGGTAATGTGGCACGTAGGCCTCACCAAGGTGGCAAAGGTGGTGATCATCACAGGGAGGAGCCTAATTCTTTGGCTCAGTTGCAGGCATGTCCATTAGCAATGGATTGTTTTCGGTATCTGTCATGTTTTCGATTTTGTGAGATGATTTCACAAACCCAGCTTCATCGTGAACTAGCTCGCCTGTTTGTTCTTCATTTACGTAATGGCCCTGTAAATCTCGCTGGAGTAGATTTCTTTTTGTCACCAATGACTATTGCTCAGGCCACTGGTATACCAAATGTAGGAGAGGTTGGACTCTTGGGAGACTTTTGGCACCATTGTACATATTTTTTCATATTTTGGCTAAGGAAAGATCAAAGGTTTTGCGGAACTTGTTGGGATCCTTGTGGTGTTTTGTTCTTGATGGTGTTTTCTCTCTGTTTACTGTAATTTATTCATGTTTAATGTATGCCATTCCTTTCATATGCTTCTGAAATAAATTGAATGAGTAGATGAGGTTGAATCCATTGTTTACCGTGCTCTGCCTTTGAATTCATTTAGTTCTATATGTTTTCGACTGTTTGGAGAGGATCCAAGTTCTTCTTTGCCCTCTTCAGCTCCTCGTCGGTCTGATCTGTCCGTATATCCAATCAAAAGCATCAAGACATTCACCTACCTCACCCCAACTCGAAATCTGCAAAGCTCTGACCTTATCCCCGGACCCAAAGTTTGTTTTTCCCATTTCTCCAATGAAAAATAAAAAATAAAAAATCAAACTTACCTATCTCTACTAGCCTAAAATCAGCTCCTATCGTAAGTCATCTCGCACCCTATTGCTCATTTTATCAAGATTGACGGAGAGAGCCCTCTCCTGCCCTCGTAGGGCTAGCTACGAGGCTAAGCGTGGTTTGATGTAGCCTTGAGTTTTATCTCATTTCAGCCTGAGGTAGATTTGAGCGCTAACATAGTGGCGACCATACTGGGGAAAAATTAATCTCAATGGTTTGCTTGTTGATGTGTTCATTTCATGAGTCTTAGACGGAGTCTGAAGTCACGCCAGGTAGCTTTCGAAACGCTTTTGCCATGCATAAGCGGTAGTAGATAAACGCTGCTTCAGTCGATCTCCGGTAAGCTTGTGAGTGCAGCACTTGATTTGCAAATCACCCCAGTATACTTGTACGTTCTAGACCCTTTGGATGATTGAGTCTAGAAGTCGAAAGGCTGAAGATAATTGATTGTGTTCCTTGAAATTTATCCCGAGAAGATTAATACACTGGCTTCAAGAAGGAATACCAGATCGAATGCTGACCCTGATCCACCAACGATTTTTGAAATTCCAAATCTGATTCCTAGGATCCTTAGAAGACAAGGAAGTCAAGAAAGTTCTGAAAGAGAAAGTCAAGTGAGTTTTGGGAGTTCCAGATTTCTTTCTAGATCTGCATCCTGTCCTGTGAAAATTATATATGTTGACGAAATTCCTTTTGATGCACGATTTGAAACATCCTTATTCGTAAATTTTTCTGAAACTGAATTGTCAAGATTAGTTCTGGATCCATTGTTTGCTGAAGATTTTCAATACAGATTTGTGTCATATCACTTGGATAGACAGTTGCAAAATTCCGTTGTGGCTACCAATACTCCCGAATTCACTGAATCTGCTTCACAAACTCTTGGACCATCTGAATTTGCATCTAGTTCACGGATCCCCACTGAACCTCCCTTTATCCCTACCATTCCGGTTCAGCCTGAATTTTCTGATCAGCAATCAACAGTAATTTCTCCTCCGTCTCCACCGCATACACCTCGCACACCTACTGCTCCTAGTCCTCCTGTTTCTCCTAGATAGCAGATTATCATCAATCCGCCAAGAGTCATGGCAGCCAGATTTGCACCTCTTGTTTTGCCGGCCAATTTAGATGCTATGCCTGCTGACTATTAGAGAAAAATTCCTATATTTGATGGCACCCCACAAAGTATATCAGCTCAACAACATATTGTTCGAATGACAGACTTCTTGGATCTGCATGAAATTGATGCAGAAAATGTTTCAATGAGATTGTTTGCCCAGACATTTGGAGGAGAAGTTCGCAAATGGTTCAGAGCATTACCGGCCAGAAGTATCAATACGTTGCAAGACCTTCAGACACAGTTCTTAGATCGATGGGAGATGAAAAAGGATCCACTGCAGATCACTTCAGAGTATACAAAAATCAAGCGTAATCCTGGTGAGTCCATTCAGGATTATATCATTAGATTCAATACAGTGTACAATGCAATCCCAGATGACTTAAGGCCGTCTAAAAATTCAGCTCTTCTTAAATTCCCGGATGGTTTTGATCCAGAGATGGCTTATTCGCTGCGTGACAGAGATCCGCCTACCTTAGAAGATATGCAGAAGATTGCCGTTAGTGTTGAGGCAAATCTGAACGATAAAAGAGCACGTTTGAAAGCAGAAAAAAGAGTGACTATAAAAGAAGAGCCTTCCACATCTACATCCGAACAGCACTTGATTCGTGAGATGGAAAAAATGTTCAAAAGAATGAATCTTGAAAAATCAGAAACGCAGATTCGGAATCCAAATTACCATGGCCAGCAGCAGCCACAGTTCAGAATAAAGCAGCGTGAACAAAGACCACCAGAGCCAGCAGCCCAACAGCAGATCAAGACACCTCTTTTGCAGAATTTTGTGAGTCAAGATTCAGACGATGATGATGATGTTGCAGGTGAGAAAAATCATTTCTTCACCCCTGACGATTTGCCTATTTATATTACCAAGGATGAAGAATATGGAGAAAGTTCAGCTGTTCAGAAAGATGAAGATTTCATTCTAGCTAATGATGCAGATTTAGAGGAAGAGTCAGATGAATACCAAGGAGGGTATTTGAATGCTTTGTCTGCCCAACAAAAGCAATACTCATTGAGAAACCGAGATGTGCCCATAAATCCAATTCAGAAACGAAAAGAAGCTTCAGCACCAAAGACGGATTCACCGATACCACAGAAGAAAGGAAAAGAGACAATTGATCCCGCAGCTAGTAAAGTATCATCAGCAGAAAAGGTAAATCGGTCAAACATAGTGAAAGACAAGGCTGAAAAGAAGGAAGTTCCGGTCAAAGAGGTTGAGAAAGTTTCAGCATTTAGTTTGGAAAATGAAATTTCCAAATTAAAAATATCTATTCCTTTGACAGAAATCATGAAGAACAGCAGCTACTGAGGTCAAGTCTCCAAAATTCTGAACTTTGATCCAATGTTTGATACGGTAAATGTTGAGGATGATCAGCCGTAATTGATTTTTGGGCCTGCATTAGATGGTGAGTCTCCTGACAGTGATGTTCCTCCATTTTATATCAGTTTGAGGCTGCATGAATATGTTTTGCACAATGCCATGTTCGATTCGGGTGCTTCGCACAATTTGATGCCAAAGGCATTCATGGAAAAGTTGGGACTAGACATTACAAGAAAATATCATGATTTGTATTCATTTGATTCCAGCCGTGTGAGGTGTATAGGACTCATCAAAGATTTGGTTGTAAACTTAGATCAAATTCCAGCAAAGAATGTTTTAATGGACGTGGTGGTGGCCGACATTCCTCTGCGATTTGGTATGCTCCTTTCGAGATCTTGGGGGGCAAAGTTGAAAGGTACACTTCAGTTAGATTTCTCTTATGCTACAATTCCAGTCTTCGGTAAAATGAGAAAGTTATATCGAGAGCAGAAGATGAAATATATGATAACTAGCAAAGATAAGCCAATCAATCATCCTGTAAATTATGTACATACCGATTTAGAATCGTTTGTGTTGCTTGCTGATAGTTTTAATGATATAGAAAGTCAATTAGTTCAGGCAGAAGATATACCAGAAATCACTGAAAATTTTAGAGAAGTTTTGCAAAAATAAAGGAGAGAAAAACAATCTACTGTGGAGCAATCAGCTGAAGACAATGGGCAGCAAACAGAAAAAACAGAGTCGGCGCAATTTCAGCATTTAGAGGACGATGAAGATGGTCTTTGGACCATGGATTTTGATGGCGCAGTGGGCAGTGATGGTGCTGGGATTGGTGTGTGGATTCGTAGTCCGTTTTCCGCTCCGGATAAGGTTCCGAGCAATGTGAGGGTGTGTTCCTACAAGCTTGCATTTGATTGTTCTAATAATGAAGCGGAATATGAGGCTCTAATTGCTGGCCTTAAGATTCTTAAGAAGTTGAAAGCGAAAAAGATTGCAGTATATGGTGATTCAGAATTGGTGATAAAGCAGGTTAAAGGTGAGTTTCAGGCCAAGCATCCTCGCATGAGGGCTTACCATAATGCAGTTTTAGACATTCTGAAATTATTTTCTGATCATACCTTGACATGTGTGCCTCGCATACAAAATGGTATTGCTGATGGTCTTGCTAAGGCAGCAAGAAATCTTAAAATTCCAATGAATTCCAGCAACAAATTTGAGATTCATGTGAAACACCGCCCCACCGTTCCAGACAATCAGCGATGTTGGCAAGTCTTTCAAGATGATGAGGAGATTAGTGATTTTCTGCAGAATAAGGGTAAGTTTAAAGATACCTCCATAGATACAGAACATGATGATGGTAGTGATGACATACAAATAAACCAAATGGAAGTGATGCAACTTAAGGATAACATCATTCCTAAGGGATTGATTCCATTGGAAGAATTGTTTGATCAAGATGATGTAGCCCGCAAACCGACATTGAGGCCCACGGAAAAAGGTGTGGAAGAGGTAAATATTGGGACAGCTGATAATCCCAAGATGGTTAAGTTATCAAGGTCATTGTCACCAAAGGTAAAGGCAGAATATGTGAAATTGTTGTCTACATTTTCTGATGCATTTGCGTGGGATTATTCAGATCTAAAAACATATGATACTAACATCATTCAGCATACT
The DNA here is from genome assembly GCA_034641835.2 of Pinus albicaulis. Taxonomy (NCBI): domain Eukaryota; kingdom Viridiplantae; phylum Streptophyta; class Pinopsida; order Pinales; family Pinaceae; genus Pinus; species Pinus albicaulis. The sequence goes on along the minus strand of CM076580.1, from coordinate 949,432,195 downwards.
ATCCCCATCAAACCAAATCAGAAGCCTTTCCGTCAAAAGTTGAGGAGAATCAATCCAAAGTTTCTACCATCGATCGAAAAAGAGGTAAACAGGTTGTATAAATCAGGAATTATTGTGCCTATCCGATTTTCAGATTGGATATCAAATTTGGTGCTCGTGAGAAAGAAAACAGGTGAGATCCGTTTATGTATCGATTTCAGAAATTTGAACAAGGTATCATTAAAAGACAATTATCCGCTGCCAAAAATGGACCATATATTGCAGTGAGTAGTTGGAGCATCAAGGATGTCACTACTCGATGGATACTCAGGTTATAATCAGATTTTAGTGCATGAAGATGATCGTGATAAGACTGCGTTCACCACTCCTTGGGGAACGTTTCATTATGCAAAAATGCCGTTTGGTTTAAAGAATGCAGGTGCCACCTTTCAGCGTGCCATGGACATGGATTTTGCCAACAAGAAAGACGTATTTTTGGTTGTTTACCTTGATGATTTAACTGTGTTTTCAAATTCTGATGAAGAACATTTATATCATTTGAAATTTTTTTCCCAGAAGTGCAGAAAATATGGCATTTCGCTGAATCCGAAAAAGAGCCTTGTTGCCATGGATGAAGGCAAGCTCCTTGGCCACATCATATCGAAAGATGGCATTCGTGTTGACCCTGCACGTGTTGAAGCCATACAACAGATTGAGCAGCCCCGGAACAAGAAAGAAATACAGTCATTTAATGGTAAAATGAATTTTCTGCGTCGTTTCATTCCAAATCTTGCAGAGCATCTTAGAGAAATCACGAACATGATGAAAAAGGACAGTCAGGTAAAGTGGACAGAAGAGGCGGTGAAATCATTCAATTTGGTAAAGATAGCTCTTTCTTCAGCCCCTATCTTAATCAGCCCGGATTACACACAGGACTTCATTTTATTTTCTTTTGCTTCTGAGCACACATTGGCAGCTGTTTTGATGCAAAAAAGGGATGGAGTTGAGAAGCCCATTGCTTTTTTCAGTCGGATCATAAGGGATGGGGCATTGAAGTACAATATTATTGAGAAACAAGCGCTGGCACTTGTAAAGGCCTTGAAAGATTTCCGTGTGTATATACTGCATTCCCACATTATAGCATACGTTCCTAATGCAGCAGTTAAAGATGTTTTGGTACAGGCAGATCCAGAGGGAAGACGGGGTAAGTGGATCGCTGCGTTGTTAGAATACGATGTGGAGATTAAACCAACCAAGCTGATCAAAGGACAAGGACTTGCCAAGCTCATGGCTGAAACAAATCTGCATGCTCTAGATATAAATTTGATCGCTGCCATGTCCGATGAAGATGAGGAAAGTACGTCAGTTCAGGTATCCGATATTTTTGTTTCTTCCCCTTGGTATGCTGACATTTTATACGTGCTTCAGAATTTGTCTCCACCTCCCAGGATGCCTAGAAATAAGAGTAGAACATTGAAGTTGAGAGCTGCTAAATTTTGTATTCTGAATTCTGCATTGTATTGGAAAGACCCTGGAGGAGTGTTGTTGAATTGTTTGGTAGAGGAGGAAGCTCAAAAAGTTTTGGAGGACTTTCACAAAGGTGACTGTGGAGGCCATTTGTTTTGGAAGACCACATCAAATAAGATTCTAAGGGCAGGGTATTATTGGCCTTCTTTGTTTTCTGATGTATTTAAGGCTGTTAAAAATTGTCACGAGTGTCAAATTTTTGAAGGGAAGCAGAAACTACAGCCTTTGCCTTTAAAACCAATTGAAGTTAGTGCACCATTCCAACAGTGGGGATTGGATTTTATCGGGGAAATCCACCCAGCATCTTCCGGACAACATAGATGGATATTGACAGCTACAGACTACTTCACAAAATGGATCGAGGCGATTCCCACTCGATAGGCCACGGATGCGGTAATTATCTCTTTTCTTGAAAACAATATTCTATCACGTTTTGGGTGTCCTAGTAAAATAATCACAGATAATGCAGCAGCCTTCAAGTCTAAAAGGATGGTTGAATTTTTCTATAAGTACAATATCAGTTTGGGACATTCGACGGCCTACCATCCACAAGGGAATGGCCTGGCGGAATCTTCAAATAAATCCTTGGTGAATATTATTAAGAAATTGCTAGAAATCAACAAAAAGGGCTGGCACAAGAAGTTAGTGAATGCACTGTGGGCTGATAGGGTAAGTCAGAAAAAGTCTATTGGCATGTCTCCTTTCGAGCTGGTGTACGGAACAGACACGGTATTTCCTACTTCACTTGCTGTCCCGGTGGTCAAATTGCTTTAGGAAGCTGGTAGTGAGGAAGATCCCATGCAGCGGAGGATTAATCAGATGATTCATTTACAGCAGACATGGGAGGAGGTATTTCAAAATACTTTCAAGTTGCAGGAGCGCATAAAAAAGATCTACGACAGAAAGGCAAAAGCGGATAAGTTTCAGTTGGATGAGGTAGTTTTGAAATGGGATGCTCGGAATGAAGATAAGGGAAAGCACGGCAAATTTGAAAACCTATGGAAGGGTCCTTTTAAGATCGCAGCGTATCGGGGTCAAAACGCCTTTCTTCTCAAAGAAATGAATGGGGATGATTGTCCTGGAGGACCGATCAATGGTCGGTTGCTGAAGCAATATCACTTCTGAGTATTTTATGCTGATTTCATCATAATTTTATATATCATTTTACTTCTGTTTCATTGCAAGTGTGTACTGATCTCTCATCTTCAGTCTGGGGCCCGGAGCGAAGGCTATAATTCTGGAGATAGAGGTTGGTTTGTTTGAAGTTTGTCAAGTCAGTTATATCAGTCTTTTCAGTTTTAAAAGTCGCGTCGGTTTTGGTCAAGTTTCAGTCTCTTTTCAGTCAAGTCTTCAGTCAATAAATATGTCAAAGGTTTTTGTATTATTAGTTGAAATAATGACTCCATCGCCCAATGGATGAAGGCACTGTCAGACTTCCCCAGAGATCTGTCGTTCTTGGCATCTCCATGGAGCCACCATCCCCATTGGAGCCAATGTTAGAGTCGGTCTTTACAGCCCTCCGTCAGAGATCGTTTCGCTTTTCCATATTCATTCTTAGGTGTCTCGCTTGTTCCACTTCGTTGCATTTCGCTAGGAGCATGCCATGGATTTGGTAAACGAAGTTACGGTTGGCCACAATAGGCAATGTGCTTGTACAAGAATACTGAAAATTCTTAAAAAATTGCGAAGTTCATTGTCATTTCTTTCATGGTCATTAAATGTCGGTTCCGTTAAAAAAGAGTTGTTATTCCTAGAGTCTAGGGTTTCTGATCTTCCATATGTGTCATAAAGCATGAATACATAGGAGTTGTTTGTAAGTTTTTGATTTCACATATTTTTATTATCATAAGCATTTGAAAACATTTCTAGTCCAAAACTACGTTTTGGAACTAGAAATAATTTAATTCCATTTTGTAATAATTGTCATTTCACCATGAGAAGCTTCAGTGCAAGCCTCTGATCTTTTCCAAAGCTACAGTGCCACATCCCTGCAAAAGAAAACAAGAATTTTAGTCCAAAATTCAGAAAAGCCAAAGAAAAGCATTGTTTTAATAGATCAAATCTCAAAATGCCAAAAACATTATAAAGTGGGTTATCAAACAAATTTGAAAAGCAATCTGATTTGATGAGATATTTATTTCATATATAAACATGGCAAACAATCTCATTTGCAAGAGATCCGCAAGGCAGAAGTCAAATTCGTGTTTTTGGAGGCCGAAGACAAGTTGCAGAATCGTTGACAGCGTTTGGAGGTGGGCGCTACCCACTTGAGGTGCGCGCTACCCACTTGGTGCACGCTACCCACTTGAGCGCCATAGCCAGTGCAAAAATTACATGGGCGCTACCCACTTGAGGGGCGCTACCCACTTGAGCAGGGGCGCTACCCACTTAAAAACAGAGTCCAAAAATTCGTTTTTTACACCCAGATTCATTTCAAGTCGACTCCAAAATCTTGCAAACAGGTTTTAATCATTGCTCAGTAGATTTTTAATATGGTTGTGATGTCATTGATGTTGGGGAAACAAGCCATGCTTGAGAGAAATATATGAACCCTTCATTCACATGCAAGTTAATTAAATAAAAAAGTTTTGAAATTGTAAATGGAGTTTGTGGAAAATTTGAAAACCTTCAAATGGTGGATATGTTCACACCCTAGCACGTTGTATATAGATGATCCTCACGCCACTGAAGTTATCATCTTATCATTGCTTTGTTCATGCTCTTTCACTATTTTGCAGTCTATTAATAGAGCTAATTTATAGCCCTCATTACCATAATATCACCATTGTTGTTGTTATCATTATATTACCACTGTGATAGTAATTTGTGTCACAATGGTCATGGTCTTCTCCCTGTTCTCCAGTTCATGAACACCGTCCTCTACTTTTTTGCTTCTTTGACAAACTTTGCCCATCATTACCAAAAGCTTGCCCCAGACTTTGCGGTGGCATTCATTTCAAACTCATATAGTCAAAAGCATTGATAGTTTTCATGCCACTAGCGGGCATCTTCATTGTAATTTTAACCACTATATGATAACTTTGTGATGGAATTGATGTCTATTGGGTGTTCGTATACATTATAACTTTTGTTTTCTTTGCATCTGTGGTATACCAATACCAAATATCTTGTTCAAAGCCATGTCGAGAGAGGCAGAGTCGGATTATGAGCCTGGAGTCGGACGGTGATTCAGCGGGAGGGTAATGTAGCACGGAGAGCCTCACCACGGGTGGAAAAGGTGGTGACTCATCATGGGAGGAGCCTACTTGTTTGGCTCGTTGCGGGGACATAATATACTTGTGGATTGTTTCGGTATCAAAGGGTGGAACGCTATTTTGTGAGATGATTTCACAAACCCAGCTTCATCGTGAACTAGCTCGCCTGTTTGTTCTTCATTTACGTAATGGCCGTGTAAATCTCGCTGGAGTAGATTTATTTTTGTCACCAATGACTATTGCTCAGGCCACTGTTATACCAAATCTAGGAGAGGTTGGACTCTTGGGAGACTTTTGGCACCATTGTACATATTTTTTCATATTTTGGCTAAGGAAAGATCAGAGGTTTTGCGGCACTTGTTGGGATCCTTGTGGTGTTTTGTTCTTGATGGTGTTTTCTCTCTGTTTACTGTAAGTTATTCATGTTTAATGTATGCCATTCCTTCATATGCTTCTGAAATAAATTGAATGAGTAGATGAGGTTGAATCCGTTGTTTACCGTGCTCTGCCTTTGAATTCATTTAGTTCTATATGTTTTCGACTGTTTGGAGAGGATCCAAGTTCTTCTTTGCCCTCTTCAGCTCCTCGTCGGTCTAATCTGTCCGTATATCCAATCAAAAGCATCAAGAAAATCACCTACCTCGCCCCAACTCAAAATCTGCAAAGGTCTGACCTTATCCCCGGACCCAAAATTTGTTTTCCCATTTCTCCAGCGAAAACCCAAAAAATTAAAATCAAACTTACCTATCTCTTTACTAGCCTAAAATCAGCTCATATCGTAAGTCATCTCGCACCCTATTTCTCATTTTATCAAGATTGACGGAGAGAGCCCTCTCCTGCCCTCGTAGGGCTAGCTACGAGGCTAAGCGTGGTTTGATGTAGCCTTGAGTTTTATCTCATTTCAGCTTGAGGTAGATTTGAGCGCTAACAGCACCCATACCACATATTCATCTATCAGAGATATCAGTTGTACTTTTTCTTGAAAGTCTTCCGACGAAAAAGTTTTGGTTTGGGCATGTTCTCATAAAGAATTTCAGCCCTCCCTCTCTGCTGGACCTCATGCTTTATGGGGCATATGTTACACAGTATTTTGTCACCATCCATACAATCCCCATCCTGAACATTGGAGGACCATTTCAGTGAATTCTGTGTATTTTCATACCTTTCTATAAGCGTCATTGCATCCCTTGGCATGTCAGGAAAATTTCCTCTGTTGATCATTCCTCAAGAAGACTCTCAAAAACATGTGATTCTGGGTTGACGCTAGTAGGAAGATATGGCTTCGTGCCCATGGAAAAATTAACACTAGAACCCATGCCCATTGGCGCTTTGTCTCAGAAGGGCACCCATTTCAAGCTGTTTTTGGAAAGTTTTTTAAATATAAACAATGTTTCCATGCCTAACAATTTCATGAGCGGAGTCATCATGGTTTGTTCGACTGAATAATGTCGAGTTCCTCCCTTTTTGTTCTTATCTCCTACAATTTTGAAACTCCCCAAAGGGATAGGCCTCTCCTCCACCTTATGAGGGATCCCAAACCACTCCCTCCTCTCCTATAAATACTTCCTTCTCACATTTTGTCAGCTAGCGGAACAATCATTACTATAGCTGGTGTGTAGAATAAGGCAGAGAAGAATCCATTGTTGAGAGAGAGTTTAGGCCCATTGCCTCATCGAATCCAATCCCGAACGAATGCTTGAGACGCGCCCGACTGAACCTGTTGAAGGAGGCTACAATGTCAAGGCATTAAGGTTGTAAACTTCTTTTCTCTATCTTTAATACATGACTGGTTTTTTGGTTCCAATTTTATGTTTAATTATATGCAAAATGTTTGATTCTCCTTGAACAATCGAATAGCTGTAAATCTAAGTATGTTTTCATATGCTGTCATCGTTCACTTGACCTTTGTGCAGGTATACAAACATTATCACTAAAGGATCACGACGTGTGAAGACAAAGATCGGAAGATTGCTGCTGCAAGATACAACTAGAGCGTTGGACCAAGGTAGGTTATCTATCCCAACTCGTATTTAATTTATAAGATAGTAGTCCAAAATTCTAGCATGTTCCCTTGTTGCTAGACCCACCCTAGGGCTAGAGGGATCACCTCTGTCCACAGAGGTGATTTTCCTACTCAACACTAGTCAACAAAAAGAGCCTATTCCAAAATATATTACTGATAAATCCAATTTCTTAAACATAAATAAGGGCTAAGCAACCTTCAACATTGAAAATGATTTGGAAAAGCTCAAGATACCAATCCATTTAACAGAGCTGATGAACAAAAACATATACAGATCTCAGGTAATGAAAGCTCTAAATATAGGGGAAAACACACACACTGTCAATTTGAATGATGACCAACCTGAACTCTTATTTGGCCCATAAGTAGATGGTAAACCTTAGGAAGGAGGTGTGCCTCCCTTCTATGTTAGTCTAAATGTTCATGACAAAATCCCGCATAATCTTATGCTAGATTCAGGTGATTCACATAATTTAATGCCTAAAGCTGTCATGGAAAAATTAGGACTTGAAATTACCAGGCCATATAACGATTTATATTCTTTTGACTCTAGCAAAGTAAGATTCTTAGGTCTTATCAAAGATTTGTTTGTTACTTTGGCTCAAATTCCAACCAAGAGTTTGGTGATGGATATAATGGTTTTTGATATACCCCCCAAGTATGGCATGATGTTATCACGCTCGTGGGGAGCTAAGTTGCAAGGAACCCTACAACTGGATATGATCTATGCTACCATACTATTCTTTGCTTAGAAAAAGAGATTATATAGGGAAACGTTGATGAAATTCATGGTAAGTAGCCAATAAAATCCACATAACTATCCTTTGTACTATGTACATTTAGACTCAGACTCAATCATTCTTTACAATAATGGAGACATCAACACTCAAGTTGCTAATTCTGAAATTGATATCTGTGAAATTGATGAAAAAAAAAAAAAAACAGTGAAACAAGACATTCAGCTGGAACCTATTTGGAACATGGACTTTGATGAGGCCTTTAGCAAAGTGGGTTTTGGATTTGGAGTGTGGGTTTCAAATATATGAAATAATCATGCTGAAGGGCATTCATACAAGCTCAACTTTCAATGTACTAATAATGTAGTTGAGTATGAAGCACTTATACTAGAGTTACTGTTAGTGAAAACACTGGGTGCTAAAAGAATTTCCATTAATGGATATTCTGAGCTAATAATAAAAAAAATAAAAGGAGAATACTCTGAAAAACACCCTAGACTAAGAGCATACATAAATGTTGTGCTGGATTTTCTAGAGATTTTTGTGGAATATGACCTTTATGCAATCCCTAGGAATCAAAATATTCTTGCTAACAATCTTTCTTTTTCTTCCAGTGCCTGTAAAATGCCACACCCTAATCGAAAATATACAGTGGAAGTGAAACACAAGCCAACTGTTCGAGACAATGTTAGATATTGGCAAGTATTTGGAAATTATAAACAAATAGAGAATTTTCTGCAATCTACAGATGAGTTTTAAGAAGATAGTATAGATGTAGAGTGTGAATTAAAAGATAAAATAATTGTTCATTCTAATTTATAGAAACAATTAGACAACAAATATGTAAATAAAATTGTAAATAGGCTATAATTCCTTGAAATAGATCCAGAAAAGAGGAATTTGAAGTACTTCAGTTAAAAGATAATGTTATGCCTAGAGGTTTGGTTCCACTAGAAGAATTGTTTGACTACAATGACGTAGCTAAGAAACCTAAGATTGAGCCCACAGGGGCAGATGTAGAAGAATGCAACATAGGTAGTGAAAAAAAACCAAAAATGACAAAATTATCTAAGTCATTACCACTCGCTGAAAAGCATAAATACATTGAATTGGTTAAATAATTTACTGATGTGTTTTCCTGGAGCTATGAAGACCTAAAATCTTATGATAATAGTATTATACAACATAAAATTTCAATTAAAGAGGATCAAAATCCCTTTAAACAAAAATTTCAGAGAATAAATCTTGTACTGATGCCTTTAATTGAGAAATAAATCAAGAAAATTTATGATGCTAAGATCATTGTTCCCCTTAGGTACTCTAAATGGGTTTCAAATATAGTGCCAACAAGGAAGAAAAATGGTGAAATCAGATTGTGCATAAATTTTAGAAACCTTAATAAAGTATCACTAAAATACAACTACCATTTACCCAAGATGGATCACATTTTACAAAAGGTAGTTAGATCTAGTAGGATTTATTTCTTAGATGGTTTCTCAGGTTACAACCAAGTTTTGGTTCACCCTGATGATCATGAAAAAACAACTTATACTACTCCATGGGGTACCTTCATGTATGTGAAGATGCCCTTTGGGTTAATGAATGTTGGAGCCACATTTCAAAGAGCAATGAATATAGATTTTGCTGATGAAATTGGAAGATTTATTATTATATATCTAGACGACATCACTGTTTATTCCAAAATTGATGAAGAACACTTGTTACATTTGAGAAGAGTTTTTGAGAAATGTAGGAGGTTTGAAATTTCACTTAATCCTACGAAAACACTTTTTGGCCTTGAACAAGGAAAACTTCCAGGTCATATCATTTCCAAAGAAGGTATTAGGATTGATCCCAGTAGAATTGAAGCTATCTTGAGGATCAACCATCCTAGAAACATTAAATAAATTCAATCATTTATTGGAAAAATAAACTTCCTAATAAGATTCATTCCCAACCTTGCAGAGCTTCTCAGAAATATAACAAACATACTAAAAAGAGATTTAGAAATAAGATGGAATATTGAAGCTAGGCAATCCTTTGATCAAGTAAAACAAGCATTGACAAAAGCACCGGTCTTGATGAATCCAGATTTTACCAAAGATTTTATAATCTTTTCATTTGCATTTGAACACACAGTAGCACCAGTTCTGTTACAGAAAAACAATGAAGGATATGAGCAACAAATTGAATTCTTTAGTAAGGCCTTATGATATGTTGCATTGAAATATAACATAATGGAAAAACAATCATTTTCCCTAATAAAAGAAATCAAATATTTCAGAATATATATTATCCATTCTCACATAATTGTTTATGTACCAAATTCTGTGGTCAAGGATATTTTGAATCAGGGCGGGCCACATGGTAAAAGAGGTAAATGAATTACTATTATTGTTGAATATGACATAGAAATCAATCCCACTAAGCTCATCAAGGGATATGGACTAGCGAAATTGATGGCTGAGTCCAGTTTTCACGCATTGGATATGAGATTTATAGTTGCATTAGATGATCGAGAGGAGCAGGGGATTCCACAAATTGATGAGGATTTTATAACCTCACCATGATATGCATACCTCATTTTTGTTTTATTCAATTTAAATGCTCCTCCTAGTTTAACTAAAACAAAATCTAGATTTCTAAAGCTAAAAGCAGTGAAATTTTGCATCATAGATAATTTTTTATATTGGAAAGATGCTAGTGGTATTTTACTAAAATGTCTGTTGGAGGATGATGCAGAAAGAACTATGCAGGAGTTTCTTGAAGGTGACTGCAGTGGAAATCTGTATTGGAAAACCACTGCTAACAAAATCCTTAGAGATGATTTATACTGGCCTACCCTTTTCCTTGATGTTAATAAGAAAGTAACCTCTTTCCACAAATGACAAATATTTGAGGGAAAAAGAAAACTATTTCCCCTGCCTTTAAAACCCATATATGTTGAAAGCCCTTTCCAACAATGGGGTTTGGATTTCATTGGAGAAATCCATCCAACATCCTCTGCCCAAAAAAAATGGATCCTCACAACCACTGACTATTTTACCAAATGGATTGAGGCCACACCTTCCAGACTAGCAACTGATGATGTGATTATCAAATTTCTAGAAACCAATATACTGTCAATATTTGGATGTCCAAGTAAGCTTATAACAGATAATCCAACAACCTTTAAATCAAACAAAATGGGATATTTCTGCTGTAAATATTACATCATTCTTGGACATTCAACTTCTTATTACCCTTAGGGTAATGGGTTAGCTAAATCTTCAAATAAAAGTTTGGTCAACATTATCAAAAAACTGCAAGAAGATAAAAAAATTCATGGCACAACAAGCTGATAAATGCACTTTGGGTTGATAGGCTTACCACAAAGAAATAAATTGTGATGTCACCATACCAATTGGTTTATGGGATGAATGCTAGTTTTCCATGTTCTTTAAGAGTTCCAGTTATGAAGACAATTCAACAATTGCAGGTTAAACCAAATGATACACAAAGAAGGATAAAACATACCATTCAACTACATCAATCCAGGGAAGAAATCTATAATAAAGCATAGGCTATCCAAGAGAATGTCAAAAATATTTTTGAGAGAAGAACCAAAGAAGATGATTTCAATTTGTGTGACAATGTTCTAAAGTGGTATTCTAGAAGAGAAGATAAAGGCAAGCATGGAAAATTTGACAATATGTGGAAAGGACCATATATAATTTATGCTTTCAGAGGTCACAATGTATTCTTTCTCAAAGATTTAGATGGAACGAAAATCCCTGGAGGACCTGTGAATGGAAGAATGCTAAAGCGTTATTTCTCATAGCAATAAAGGTTTTTCTTAGATAAAATAATTGTAAATATCATTCTATTTACTATTTTGATTGGGTGACATATTGACAGAAGTTGAAGCCCGCAGAGAAGGCCAGACCCTAAGATTTTGATTGATATGCTACCATAATTAATACACCAACAAAAAGAAATCATATGCAGACGTTGCTGAAATAGAACATTCAAGGATAATGATCAAAGGTTCTTGTCACCTCACATGGAGAGTGCCATCCCCAGATGGAGCCACTGTTAGGGTCTTATAATTTATAGGATCTCGAGGTGATTGGATATTTTATATTAGTTATTTTATATTGTAAATAAATTTTCAATCTGTAATTGATTTAAAAAAAAACATATAAAATAAAATAAAAATAGGGTATTTAAAAAAATGAATAAAGAGACAAAGGAAAAAGAAAGAAAAACTGTTAAAAAGAATAAAAATAAGATGAGAACCCCACAAAATAAAAAACAAAAACAAATAATACTGAAAGTGCTGCAAATCTAAATTCCAGTACTGATAGATAGTTTTTTTTGGTCAAATAAAGTAAGATTGTGTGCATATTGTTTAAAATGCCACAATCGCTAGTCATTTTTTAATAATACATCTTAATCATGGTTAAACAAGTTTAAATTTTTGTTAATTATACTAGAGAATAAATATTATCCAAACTGTTTAATCTTGGTTAATGAATAGTTAGGTGGAAAATGACATTGATTCAATTGTTTAAATTGAATCAAAGGATAAATAAGGGATAGGATAGATTAGGATATTACTTTTCATAAGAAGTAAAATGTGGGTTTGCTAGTCTAAATGCACCCTTGGGAAGAAATAAAAAATGTTAGCTTAGAAAAGAAAATTGGAGTTAACAGGGTAGAAGGGAATAATTTTTTTTTAAAAATAACCATCTTTGCATTTTAGCCTAAGTTTCGAAAGAATTATGTAAAGAGGCGCAAAGGGATAATGTTATTTTTTATAATATATTATTATCCAAAGTTTTTTCAATCGAATTAAAAGTCGTTAAACGACAACCTCCTTTATCATAATGTGATTAAATTCCACCCACCTTTCAGCTGCATGATCATCCAACATAATAAATCAATGGCATAGGTTTGGTTCCTCCCCCCTCTCTATCCTATATTTACCGTCGTGGGGGGGGGGGTTTGAAAAGATGGTATTTCCCTACCAGGTCCCACGCTACATGGCACTTTCCCCACATTTCAAACCCCTTGCCTAATACCACTAACCGCCCTCAACACCCTCCGAAAACCACTTCCCCCTCATCTCTTTCCCACTATCCCTACCCCGCTCCTTCTGCCATTAAATCCCCACCACATATTCCTAACCATTACCCAATCAATTCCCTTCCCGAGAGTTTAAATTTTGGACATTAAATTCTCTAGGGTAACCGTTTGAATATAATGGACCCGCACCTACCTATAACAGAAAACCAATCAATCCCTTTTAAACTCAGTACCCGCCCGCATTTCACCTTTCTATTGCATAATTCTATGTGAAATTAATTATAATTTTCAATTTTTCTAGTGCGTAATCGACTTATCCAGCTAATAAAACTTGTGATCGAGCATCAATGTCTGTTTCCCTCCACTAATTAGCTATAGGCTTGCAAGCAGTACCGGTAAACCATTCATTTTCCTCATTCATGATTTCGTTAAATTTCCTCATTGATAAAGATGCCTCATAAGAAGAAGAACCAGGAGGACTCTTTCAACCCCTTGGTTCATCCCCCAGTTGATCTAGATCACATCCCCTTAGCTTATAGGGATTGCAAAATCACAGTATCATAAAACAATGTCGACGTTTCGAATCCCAATGGGGATCCATCTTCAGGACAAGAAGTGAATGGAGATTGAAAGAAGGTCACACAGGTCAAGGCTTAAATAGTGAAGGATTATGAGAAGAGCCGACAAGAACATATTTTTTTAATTTTCTTAAATTTAATTCAATTTTAATTGGGATTCGAAACGTCGACCATTGTTTTATGACACTGTGGATAATCCGGATTCTGTAATTAATGACAACCACATAAGTTTAAAAACCATGACTATAAAATCTTTGAGACACAATGTGAGTTAGAAATTTTTGAACTCTACTATTGGCTGGAAGACACATTTGTAGATAAAAAATATGAAATTGGACTTTGGGAGTCCAATCTCCCTCACTATATTTTTCCTCAAACATTTCGTTCTCTAGAATTCACCAGAAGAATCCAAGCTTGTTATGTCCCTAATCAAAGAGAAATTATAGCTCCTATTGGTGAAATCATCTTCACCATTACTGCCAAATCCATAGATCAAATGATGCAGGCCCTCTTTGGGGAAAATAGTACCCCATTCTCATTAGAAGGCTTGAAAAAAATATACCATAAACTTGATTTTTCCAAGAGAGCCAATATTTTTTTACCTTTTCCTACCAGAAAACAACTAATTAAAAAGAAAAAGTACACTTGCATATCCTTCCTCAATCTTCCCTCATCAAGATAAAAAAATTATAGCTGTAATATCGTATATCCTGGGTTATTTTTTTGTTCAATGGGTAGATGAACCCATATTAGGTTTCCTTTCTATATTTTCCACAGATAGTAAGCCTTCTATCATCTTTAATTTTAGTCAATTTTTGCCTGATAGCATTCATGAATAGTTTCTTAAGTTTCAAACTGAGGAAGTGTTCAAATACACTTCAATTTTGGTCTATATGTCCCTATATTATCAGGAAGATAGGTTTACATTTTCCATGCAGAAATTAGATGAAGAGGGAAACCAACAGCCAGTCATATTCTAGACTTCTCTAGTGATGAAGGAGCAGGAAGAGTTTACCTATAAGAAGTATATTGAAAATTTTATCCACCTAGCCATGAGTGTATTAAAATTTTTAGCAGAGCCTAGAATTAGTGAGGACATTAAAAGGATCTTACAGCTACCAAAATAAGCAAATACCGGACACTAGTACTTGTACCAGAACTACACCGAAATCAGAGTGCATGGGTGTGAGTTGGCACCATACAAACTACCAAAATACCTCCTGATGAGGATTTTTGCACTAGAATACATCAAAAAAATGATAAATTCAGATTATATACACTTTTTTTCAGCCAAAAATAAATCACATTTCATGATCAAGACACAGATTGGTTCCTTTATATGTAACATCAAATCAACAGGAGAAGAAGCAGATACACTTCTCAAGGAGATCAAGTTCAACCTAAGCTTTACATGGTCTTATGAGCCTCTGGGTATTATTTCCAGATTGAGAGTAGAAAATAAAACTACTCCATACACTCATACCCAGAGGCTTGAAATTGAGAGATACATGAATCAACTAACTTAGGCAGAGAATACATTACCTGAAGCTAAGGAGCCGCTTTTTTCTACATCCACTTCACAAAATCCTTTTCCTTAGGAGAAAGCAGCCAAAAAATAGGGAGAGTAAAATTCACCTTCAGTGACAGACAGTGCAGGTAAGGAATTTAAAATTATGTACAAGAAGAGGACAAAATTGAATCCAAAAGCAAATGCAGAGAAGAATTCAGAACAAGAAGTGTCCATGATAGTCAAGAAACACCATATTTCTCTCAGGCAAGTGGCAAGTTTGTTGCATCTCCCACAATATCATCAATTTCCCAGGAGCAGCAAGACACTATACAGACTACCAAGGTTTTTCAGGCAGAGAAATAAAAGTGTATTTTTGAAAAATTTAGAGAAATAAAACTTAAGAATGAGATTCTTAAGAATAGCACATATGCTCAGTTTTGGAAGCAGACTTCTAGCTCCCAAAGTAGAATACTTTCAATTTTTGATTCAGAGAAAGGGAAGATGTAGATGGCCTTTTTTGAGGCTCAAATACCACAGTCTAAATCAACATCATATTACAAGAAGAAAAATTTCGAGTTTGACACAAAAGATATACATCCCATTGACCAAATGGAGATGCATAAAAAAGCAGGTGAAATTATTTGCTCCACTCTAACTAACACTACTATTATTATTTCAAAAGTGCAGGTCTCACTTTCTAATATTCAATCATAGTTGAATATGGAGAATATTTATTCTCTTGCAAAAGACACCAAGATTAAATCCTTAGATGATTTAATAGTGAATATGGGTTATGATCCACAGAACATAAAAGATGCAGAGGAGTTGATCAAGAAAAATAATGTTGACATTGTAGCATTGAGGAAGCAATTGAAGTTACCAACCACTGAAGATCCTCTCACAAAGGATATTGAAGAAACAGAGACTTAGAAAAGTGGCATGACGAAGCCAATCATGGAACATAATTCTCAGATTAGACAGATGGAAACTGAGTTGGAGAAAATGATCAAGGAAGGAGCAGAGTGCAAAACTATCCATGGTTCCCTTATATACTTTACCTCTTATAAAAACTCCTACCACATCATCTGCAACCTTAATTTCACATTCTACACAGTCTACTGAGGGTGCCAACCAATTGAAAAAAGCTGTGGAGAATTTTTCAATTCATACAGAAGAGATTAAAAAGTTGCAGGGTCAAGTCAAGGCATTATAGGACCAGAAGACCAGGAGTGAAGCTTCACACCTTGCTAAAGCTCATAAATCTCAAAGGCTAATTGAGAGGCTACAGAAATCTGAAAGATAATCAACTATTGGACAAACCTTGGCCCAAGCCAAGGAAATTATTTGGACTGATATTATGAATTCTATGGCTGAAATTTGGCCATGTATTCAGATTATTTTTGAGCAAAATGATTTAATAAAGAAAGCAACAGAGGCCATTACAGAGATCAAAGAATAGTTTGGTGATATGCCTGCCAAAGATACAAATATCATTAAGTTCCTAAATTAAAAGAATAGCTATGAATTGGGTGATTTAGGAATTGATTATAGAACATAAACAATTTTGTAGGTAAAGAAGATTCTAAACAAAAAGAATCTTATTGCTCAGTTGGAGGAGAAATGTAAGAGTTTGGAAATAACAATAAACATATTTTTCACCAGGATAGAAGCTCTAAATCAGAAAGGGTTACCCAGTTTGTTTGTAATTAATGAAAAATTTTTACTCATGAAGATTATATTAGAAAACTGAAGGAGGTAGCTAGAGATAGTTCAAAGTTTGCAAACATCAAAGGCAGCATGACATGTAGAGCTTTCGTAGAGGAAATTGGGGATGATTTCTTTATCCAACATGAAGTAAATCATATTTTTGTAGTGAGGCCAACATTTACAAAGTATGCTAAGGTTGATGAGATTTACCTAAAGGTAACTAAATTAACCATTCCAGATGAATATAGATGGGGCAAGCTTTGTGAATTACTAGACTGCTTAGTAATTCAGATGTAGTAAGAGGATATGCCAACACATTAGAAAACACATCAGCCAGTGCAACACAGAAAAAGGCCAATTCATCAATAGACTCCTCCAAAGAAGATCCACCTCTCCATGCAGTTTTCCACCTTGCCTCTTACTCTGTAGGGATCAATAATATTGTTTAAAATAGTGCGAATTATACAATGTATGTTGAGACAATGATCTTGTAATGATTTTGTAATTACTGTATAAATATTTCACATTTTTAAGTATTTGAGGTTGATTGTTGAATATAATTTTCTCCAAGTTATTGTAATTTTCTAGTTGCTGAACTAATCAATAACAGAAGGAAATTATTCACAGGATTCATGTGGTGTATGATTTGGTGATGTTTTTTCTCTTGTTCATGTTTTTTTTCATTGTTTTATTTCTCCGACATCTCTTAAAATATTAATTACATTACAGAAACGACGATGAATAGGATTTGTTAAAAAGAACACCGTATTCTGGATGTAGGTAATTTCTTTAAAAAAAATTTAAATTTTTTTTTTTCTGCTAAAGTCAAAGTGAAGAATTATTAATTGCTCCTTAGTTTCTACTGAACCTTTCATTTCTTCTATTTCATATCACCTTAAATTCTGAAAGATCCAACTAGTGCAACCTAGCTTGCCCTGTGAAACTCCTTTAAAGTTTGATGCAAATAAAGTTATTTGTTACACTCCATAGCCCAATGGAATTATAAATAATTCAATCATCCAAATAATCCAAACATTCACAAACAAACAAAAAATTGCACAAAGTAATAACTAGCCTAAAATTCATAAAAAACATAGCTAAATTTTACAAAGAGATTCCTCTCTGAAGTTGACAGGGCTAGATCCCAGATTCCAAAGTGGTTTTAATGTTTTCCTCTGTGTTTACTCTCACAATCTCAAAAATTACAGAACGATAATAGAACCCATGGTTATTACCCCTCCTGTCATGTGTATCCAAGAACCTACCATCTATGGCTGTGTCATCCATGTCAAACCGACATCCTAATTGAGACTTGCTGCCATATTCTCCATCGGTACTTTCCTCCTATCCATGATTGATCCTAATTAGTCCCTATTGCAGCAAATCTGATAAACTCTGAATGATGACTACATTAACTTCTGCTTACTTCTCCTGTGCCATGGAAAGTCTTTATTGTGTCTAAATGATTTTGTCACTATCTTCCTTACAAATTTTGATTTCTTCCTTTAAACTTCTTAAGGTATCTGTTATGTCACGAGAGTACTCTTCACCATGTTTTTCATTTGATCTATAGGGAGAATCACGTGAACTACAGTCCACCATTCTACTAGTAATATTTATCTCATGCTTTATGAAAAAATACCATGTCAGATAAACCAAATATAAACATGATCAAACATACCTTAGTGAAGCTAAGGGGAGGCGATTTCATATGCAAAATCAATCTAAATCAACACAACATATGTATATAGGATGAAATCAACATATAAATCATCTCAACATAAACATCATGACGACACAAGAGCACAACAATGACCATCACAATGCATGCATAACAAACACATGGAAAACTGATATGAATGCAAAAAATCACACCTATCCCATCCAATCCAAGTGTTTGAACTTGGAAGCTCTGATACAAATCTATAACGTCCCCTCCCACATTTACCTCCTTTTACAAGCCCTCTGGGTAAATGTGAAATGGAGCGCCATGATGACATGAACCGACCTCCTAGCTCTAGTTGAGGAAGTGGGGCCTACAACTGAGACTTTCTAACCACCAATTGACATCTTGTAAGGACTATAGATCACTCGAAAGTTGAAGAAACACCTTAGGTGGTCAATCCCTGAGCTATAACTTTGTTTTAGTGACCTAGACTCCCAACCACACCCTTGACACTACTTGATTGTGGTCTAAGGCCTCCAACCGTACTCACAATCCTTGCTCCATGTGGTTGTGACCTAAATTGATTAGTTCAACGCCTATGGTCCCGATATCTGAGCCAAAATTCCAGGCCAACCTCGAGACCCCTGCCCAAAACTACCTGAGACTTCTTAGAATGATAGATGACATAATGGAAATGCTATTCATACAAAACTTGAACAAGAAATTTACCTAACCAGGCCTAATCATGATAATCATTTAGTCAAACATATGGTGAAAATGTAAGCTGTAGGTCATGAATTCATATATGATCATAGGATTTTGAAACTTATAGGAGAATCACAAAAAGGTCTATTCCCCTCTCATAATAGTTGAAATAACATTTGTTAGTCCATGCATTCATCAACCATTCATACATTTATCAAAACATGTCAAGATACTTAAGTAATATGCATCACATAACCAACATATAACCAACAAATAACCATAATAAAAACCATGGCAACTTAGCCATAATATCTCTAACATAATTGCTACAAATTCTCATAGATCACAATAAGGAAATGTCTCATATTAACACATGGAAATACCAACCAAGTCAAGGACTTCCCTATACCAACTGACCAACATTTGGCTGAACCAAATATCTCTTTAAAACAATCACCCCAGCGCCATATTCCAAGCATGAATGTGGGATCTCATGGAATTAACCAAAGAAAATCAAGCTAGGGCTTTCGGAGACCAAACCACCACCACCCTCAACCACCATTATTTCACCTCCACAGTTGGACATCACTAATCACCAACCAGATTGGTATCTGCCCAGGTTGTCCAGGGCTCCATGAACTAGTAACTCAACCCAAAAGCTCTGAGGGATTCAGAGAATTTTTCTAACTTGACTCTAGGGATCAGTAATTCAACCCACAAAGGGCGCCATAACGTTTTTCTCAACCTAGGCTCTAGGACTAGTAACTCAACCCAAGCTATTCCAGGGCTTCTAGAGCATTTGTTCCAACCCAAAAAAATAAGGAATTATGAGCACCAATTAGAAAAAAAGCAAGTGGAAAACCCATAACACCTTGGCTATCTACGAAATGACATGGAAAGGATAAAACCATTGTCAATCCAGGGAAATATCCATGAGAATAACAACAAAAAACCAGAAAATCACATACATATAGCATGCATCCATAAATAAGCAAGGAAAATACACATGCAGCCTATTACCTACAAAGAAATCTAGTTGTAGCTACTGATCCATCTATTCCCTTGTTTTTTATTGCTTTCCTTCGCCTTCTTTATCCAATCCAAGTTAAACTACAATGCTCTAATCTTGCTCCAATAATTCTCTAAGTGTGCAAGAGTATGAGAGAATGAGAGAATGGAAGAGAGCTTGTTATAGTTCAATTTGGGCACCATTCTCAATGATCTGATTAACTGGACATAGACTCCAGGACCAATGAATAGGGTCTATCATCCCCTATCATTTCAGTTGTTATATGCCCTAAGACAAAGAACAAGACAAATCATTCAAGACTTTCATTTGCAAAGGTTTCCAATATTCGAAGTTTATAATATATCATATGAGAAATCATCAACGCTGCCTCTAAAGGGACTAAGTGCATTTCATATGCATGTAGCCCCATGCAAGGCTGCTATGCAAAGCACTTCTTGACACTCATAGGTGCGTTGGTCACATTGGGAGCGAAATTCTCATTGTTCCAGAATCTCCACTTGGCCAGTGCCTTCTAGAAGAGTTCACATGTGTCAAAATTTGAATCAATGTGTCCAATTGACATCTACAAGATTGGGAACATGTCTTGCCTTTTATTGGAAAGTCATTGATTGTAAAACTACCTTCATCTCCTCTATAAATTGAGCACAAAGCTTAGTGTTTGAAGAGGAAGAATTTGTGTAGAGAAATGCTGGTGGAATTTCAATTGAGGATTTGATTTGAGTGACATATTGCTGGAGATATCTGCATTGTGATGAGGCTGGGATGCTGCTGGAGATGGTGACACTAAATCAATCACTGGGTTGTAACCTCCCCTTCTATCATTAATAAATATTACTGCTTATTTTTCCCTATATGCATCTGTATAAGCTTTGATTTTCCATATCATGATTTCTTATTTGATGTACATGGTTTAGGATTTATTGGTTTAGCTAAATAACTTGAATATACATCTGTATTATTGCTATCTCTTGCCTTTTAGTGTTCATTCTTGCAAGAAATATTTTGCACAGTCGGCTGGAATTTGAAGCTACAACAAAAGCGACAGAAGGAGATGTTAGAAGCACTTGGACTCCAAGTAAGCTTCTTATTTCATTATGTGTGTCTGTTTATAGTTAGGAAAGATAGTTGTAAAGTCGTTGACCTGTTGTTCTAGATTAGCACCTGTCTAGGGAAGAATGATTTATCCATAATTCATAATTCTGCATAACTGAGCTCAACCCAAAAACTGTCAAAAGGATAGAAATTTCTCCTCAGAAGCCATTTTATCATTGAGGCCTCTATTTTCTTAATTTTCTTTCATTTTTCCTTCAATTTCCTTAGCATGCAAACATGTGTCTCTTCACCTTCCTTTTCTCCTATTTTCCTTTATGTAATAAAAACAGTTTCAATTATTGCCACTTTTCCATTGCCAATTCCTTTGCTAATTTCCATAGCCATTTGTTAATCACTAGTGATACCCATTACTATGTTTTTCCCAACATTCAACTTGGAATACATGTCCCATGACATTGATTGTATTTTTTTTACATAGGAAATCAACCATGGGTTGTTACAAAATTACCGCTAACTGTCATATTTGAATCACAACACAATTGAGCATAGTGGCTAATAAAGAAATTGGATACTATGTACCTATTTAAAAATATATTTAATCCAAAGAAATGACATGATAAAAGGAATAATTTATAAAAGGAATGATAGCATGAATGGCTATTTCACCTTGTCCAAATAGAAATATCAAAATTAAATTTGTCAGTAGGGAAGCCAATATTGACATGCTTTTTAATCTCATAAGTGATTCCTTAAGTTTAAACTATTAAATGTCCATGAAATATCTTTTCAAATTGTTTCAATTAACCCTTACAGATGTCAGTTCTGATAGTTGGTTAGATTTTAGACTTATTAATGAGGCTTTGACTTGCTTCAATATTATTGTATTTGGCTATGGGAAGGTATGAATAGCTAAATTTGGTATTAATACCAATACTTACAATTATTTGTTTCTCTTGATTATGACTACTCTTGTAGCTAGAATCTGTCCTGAAACATAGTGTTGGGTGTGGAGCCTGATTATCTTCTTTATGTATCGCCATGTTGGATCCCTGTCCTTAACGGGGTGACAATGTTTCCCGTTTTTTAATCGTCGTTGCCCCCATAACAAGGGGTTCGGGGGCAATGCCCCAGAAGCTTAAAACAAATGTAAAATTGCCTTGTAAAATATTATAATTTCGTAGTCAATCTGAGCCGTTCAGTAGGAAGATGATTTGACGGTAGAAGATATGTTTATTTTAAGGTTTTTTTTCCATAGAAGGTAATCCCCTCTGTTGTATGAGGGTATTGTATTGGGTTGTGTATTGGGTGTATACTCAAAGCAACAAATATCAAGGGGGAATGCCTGAGAGAGTAGAGGATATTGCAGCAAATCTATTGTAGGTTGTATCTCTTCACTTTGTTGGATAATATAAAGGAAGGACTGGCTATTTCCATGGACGTAGCCCAAGTTGGGTGAACCACATATATATTTGTCTCTCTTGTTTTATATGTTATTTTTGTGTTTGCGTTTCCACATATTTTATGTGTTCCATTGCTGTGTAATATATAATTTTCTAACACATAGTATGATCATACACATCATATATGCAGTTGTAGAAATATGAAGACTAATGAGTTACAAGTAGTTTGTAACTAAACTTATAGATATGCCAAGCCACTTTTTTTTTAATTTATTCAAATGTGCGTAATCCTTCTTGTCATGAACCTTATATGGACAATATTTTCTATAGGAGGAAAGGGTAAATCAATAATGTGTTATTCATCCTTGTTCATGTAATAAACACAATAACTTTTATAGCTGACCCAACTAAGTTTTTTATTTTTCTATTATGGTTTAGGAAAAATACATAACATTGAAGATAGATTGAGTTCTAGTAGATTTCAAATTGTTGGTTGATATGTACAAATAATTACAAATAAGGGTTATAATTATGTTATGGTTCTAGTTTTTCCAGTGGATTAGTTGGTTGGATATAAAAATTTTGTTTGCAATAAATAAACCTTGTGTGCACTGGTTGTGTTTTCTATCATACCCGATGTGTAACACCTTGGTGTTCTAGAACACTGTTAGAGTTGTGAGAGATTACATACTACAAAGTGCTAGTAAAAGTTGACCTAGGTATTTGCTAGTCACATGTAGCAAATACTAATCTAGAGTCATGACAAACTTCTGGCTAGTTGATTGAGTAATGAGATCCCATTGAAGTATATGTTGCATTTATTAATACTACCTTAGTGTTAGGGTTTCCTATGACATAAATTTCCTTGCAATTTTTCTTGTTGGACATTGGTTGAGTTAAATATGATTGGTTGTCCATTAGGGAGGGTTTAACGTTAAGGGGAATATCATCACCTACTTGCTAGTATGCCATTAACGAAATTACATCTTGATATATATATACCCCCAAAAAATAAGGAAAGGTATCCCAATGGTATATTGTTACAATAACCCAACATTTTTGCTGCTCTTATGAAGATAATATTTATTTCAATAACTATTTAAGACTATCATGATATTTTTTTATCTTGAAGTGTCTTACCATTAGGTAAGGGCACCATTTCTCCAATGCATGTAGGATTTCCAACATTTCCTTCTCATAATTTTTTTTTTTTTGTAAATATGTGTCCTTGTTTTCATGACTTTCAAAAGCAATGGGTCTTCCTTCTTCCATTAAAAAAACACCAATCTTATTTCTTGAGGAATCACATTCCACAATAAATGATTTTGTGAAGTTTGGTATAGATAATACTAGAGCTCGACACATTGCCTTTTTTATATGTTCAAAGGACTTAGTTGATTATGGAGTCCAAGAAAATGCATCATTATTTAGTAATATTATTAGAGGTGTTGCTATCTTCCGATAATTCTTAACAAACTTGCAATAATACCTTGTCAACCCAAGAAGATGCCTTAATTTTGTGGGGATTTTCCTTTCCTTGATGGCTTTAATTTTGTTAGGGTCCGCCTTAACACCCTCATGGGATACAATATGACCCAAATATTCCACTTCTTGTACCCCAAAGAAACATTTGGAAAGTTTTGTATACAATTGTGTTTCCTCCAATAGTTTGAGCACCTTGTCAACATGTTGAACATTGTCTTTCTAAGACTTGCTATAGATTAGTATATCACCAAAAAGTACTAACACAAATTTTCTAAGGAAGGGTTTGAAAATGGAATTCTTTAAACCTTGAAATGTGGAAGGTGCATTAGTAAGGCCAAAAGGCATGACCAAAAATTCATAATGAACTTCATGATTTCAAAATGTTGTTTTTGGAATGTATTCTATCTTCATTATACTTTGATGATATTCTGAATGAAGATCCAGCTTGGTGAAGTAAATTGCTCCATGTAGTTCATCCAATAATTCCTCAATGATAAGAATGGGAAACTTATATTTAATAATGAACTTGGGTATCTCTCCATAATCCACACACATATGTCATGACCCATCCTTATTATGCACCAATACTACTGGAGAAGAAAAAGAACTATGGATACGTTGAACTATACATTCCTCTAGAATTTCTGCAACCACACATTTAATTTCACTCTCCTAGGCATAGGGATATATGTAAGTTATAATGTTTGGAGGAACACTTCATGCAATCAATTGAATAACATGCTCATTATTGTGATTAGGTGGGAGATCTTTTGGTGTCTCTTATACCTTGGAATGATTTTCAAGGACTCTTTGGAGATATGGAGACATGGATTACCTAGATGTTTGAAAATCTAGCGAACATAATTGTGTAATTACCCCTCATTGTTACTTATTAAAATTTTTTATCATGCCATTAGAGCTTATTATATTCCCAATTTTCTTTGCGATAATCCTTAATTCAATTTCCTTTCCTTCTGAGAAAAATTTCAAGAAAATTTCTTGAAAATTAAAGGATATCGTCTTGAAAGATTGTAACTATTCGATTCTTAATACAACATTCCACCACCTATTGAAATGGTAAGAATTGGAATATTCAATACATATTCCCCCATGGTTATATTGATATTAGGCACTTCCCTAAGAAATTTATAGTTCCTCCATTTGCAACAATCACTTGAGACTCTAGTGTTGGATATAGAAAGTAATTCAAATTCGTGGCCATCTTACAATGAATAAAATTATGAGTACTGCTTGAATCAATAAACACTATTACCTTTATTTTATTGATATATCCTTATACCTTGAGAGTTTTAGGAATGGCATCTCCTGCTAATGCATTACAAGATATGGTCATATTCATTTATTATTTTTTAACCCTTGGAGTTGGTTCTTGGTGTATATTCCTCTTTTGATGTTTCTTGTTCCTTTTCTTCATCCTCTTCACAATCTATGTAAAATAATTTCTTCTTAGCACACTTATGACCTTTAGTGTATTTTATATCACAACTATAACACAAACCTTTTCTAGGAGTGACAATACTTCTATCTTTATAGTTGTGAGTGGTAGACCTCCTTGTTGCCATAATTTTCCTTTCAACTTGTCTTGCCAACCTGGATGAATTTTCCAATGAATTAGGTTCCCAAAGAAGAACCTCATGTTGGATGTTATCCTTTAAATTCCCTAAGAAAACATCAATGAAATGCACCTCTGGAATATCAATTACCTTTATATTTAAACTTTGGAAGTCCTCAATGTTCTCCCCAACTAAGCCCTTTTTGCTTGAGATTTATCATTTGGCTGAATAAGGTATTTCTCTTTGTATCCTCATAACGTGCTATCAATTCCTCCGTAAAATTTGTTTAAGTAACTAATGCTTTGTGAAAAATTATCCATTGATACCATACAAATTTTTTGGGTTCTAAATATAAATATTTAAGGCATACCTTTTGTGTGTGTTGCACATCGTGTATATCAAAGAACCACTCCATATGTAGTATCAATGTTATTGGATCCTTGCCATCAAACTTATACATATCGATCTTTGGAATATGGTTGGTATTCATCACAAAGTTGCAGTCTCTAAAATCATGATTCACATTCTATTTGTTCTCTTCATGAGTTTCATGAAATACCTTATCTCCACTAGGAAGCCTTTATTTTGGCAACTTTGCCAAACATTCCTTAAAACCTTCCATGTCTATTTTTAAACTGTTCACATCTCCTTTTATTTATGCTTTTAAATCATTATTCAAACATTTTATGTCCATTTTTATTTTTTATTCTAAACCATCTATGTCAACTCTTAAAAAATCCATATTAACATTCATCATTGCTTCTAATTCATTTTTTCTTACTGTTTGTGAGAGCGAAATTTGTTGCACTTGGTCTCATAATTTTGATATATCATGTTACATTTCTTCCTCTTCTTCATGTGTTATAGAAGATATTTTTGTCGGCTTACTGGGTGTATCCTTTTTTTTTTGTTTCAAGGAATATTAGATTGAAATATTGATATCTATGCTTCAATATGCCCTTTGAATCACTTCAAATTGATTTTTCGAACTTATGAAATTAAAACAAAATACACCTTTTTCTTGCTTTTAGGAGCTCAATCTTGAAATTGTTGTATCTCCATAATTTCAGCCTCCTAAGGTCTAAAACTTCGTCCCGAGATAGATTTTTGTGTCCTCTTTCTAACCCCACAAGTTAGACCAAAATTGGATTCTTCAAGGAAAAATTATACCAAATCTCCCACGACGACCTTATTATGAACTAGTTTAGTATAGAGAAATTGTATAGAATGAAACATATCCCTGTTTCGACCTTCAAACCTAAAATTCCTCCTCACAAAACTATAGTCGGTTCACTTTCAGGAAATGTTTACGAAATTCAATTCCAATTCTTGAAGTGAAAGTTATGGCAATTTTCTCTAGGTCACTTGTTTGAGAATGAATTTTGGAGCATGTATAAACCATAACTTCTTCGAAGCATATCTCAGAAAATATAGCAAACCAAGACATGAAATTTTTATAAAAAGTTAACGAAGATTTCAGATACACGTGGTAGAAATTTCAGTTTCTAAAGCTTCGTAAAAAACAGGTTATAGTGAAAATTCCAGGTTGATCTATTTGAAGCAGTGAACCTCTAGGATCCAAAGCTTTAATACCAAATGCTATGTAACCAGATTAAACAAAAATAGAAAAGATAGATCAAAAAATTTAAAATAAACCTCTTTGAAGGGGAAACATCCTTTTACATCAAATAAATAAGCAATTATTGGATGATACTATTGAAAACACCTCCTTGGTATATATAGGAGTCTAAATGGTCACAATATAATTAGGGCCTACATAAAAATAATAACATGAGGGCTCAATAATAACATAGTGGGCTTCTATGGGGCACAACAATAATAATATGGGGGCTATATGGGGCACAAAAATAACAATATGGTGATACACTAGTATTATACAGACCTAATAGTAATGTAAGAGGTCTGAATTAGTCATGTAAAAAGATTAACTCATATTACATTTAGTCTATTCAATAAAATTTTCCTTGCTACTTGTAATAATGATGTCATCTAATTAACTAAATAGTAGAATTTTATCATTACAAATTGTTTTGATGTATATATTGGAATATGAAGGACTCCACTAGAAACCTAATTCATCCAAGTACTTGAAAATATTAACATAGCATGCCAAAGGTGCTTACTAATGGGCTTTAAAAATAAGTAAATTATAAGGCCCATCAATCCACTCTTAAGCACATAAAAACTATATTGAACCGACCTTTTTGTAACAACCCTCGTAAAAAATCCATGTAATAAAGTTAATAAAGGCAAAATAAGACCAAGGTCATGGTAGACATATTCCAAGCTGAATGTTGGGGAAAAACATCCTTGTATGGGTGTTTGTTTAGTTTATTATGGCTAATGAAATTGGAAAAGGAAATGGCAAAGGCTTTGGAAAGTCAAGAGGCATTATTTGGCATTTTATTTATGAAAATGATGGAAATTAGGAGAAAAGGAAGGTGAAGGGTCACAAGTTGCATGTGAGGAGGAAGATAAAGGAAAATAATGGAAAATTAAAGAAATTAGAGGCCTCATTTATAAAAAGGCTTATGAGGATCAATTCACAGCTTTTGTCAGTTCAATTTTGAGCTCTCTCTCTATTATATCTACTCACAAATACTCTTGCACACTTAGATTTTTCTTTGAGCACTCTAGAATTGGATCAAGGAAGGCAAAGGAAGGAAAAAGAAGGAAAAGGGAAGAAAAGATAAAGCAAGGAAGAGTTGGATCAAGCAATTACAGTGGGATTACTTGCATGTATTGATTTGCATGTGTGATTTCCTTGCTAGATTTGGCATGCATGTATTTGGTTCTCTTGCTATCATTGACATGGGTTTTGCTAGGTGTGACAATGGTTTTCATCCTTATTTTTCCATTTCTGGATAGCCATGGTGTGATGGGGTCTCTCTTACTTGGTTGAGTTGGATTTACCGATGGTTTCGAAATTGAGTGGGGTAGTCTAAGGAAAAACCATGAGACCTAGGAATCCCTTGACCAGTTATGGCGAGATACATGGTAAATCCTATATAGTGGAGATAGACAAATTCCTCACGGTTTAGGTGGATAAATTGAGAGGCATCCATAAATTTTTAGGGCCTAATTATCCCTTGATTGGTATATGGCAAGATTGCAGTATAGCCTGCACTATATGTTTATTGTTTGGGCCTAAGAATCCCTTGGCGGGATACACTGTAAAGCTTGGTTGTGGATAACCTCATTAGGCCTAGGAATCCCTTGACTGATTATGGAAAGATACATCATAAAGACTAGAGGTGTATACTCTCCTTAGGCCTAGGAATCCCTTAAATGGTTATGGTGGGATACACAAAAAATATTAGAGAGTGGAGACAAAAAAATTCCTCATGGTTTAGTGGAGAAATCTGAAGGCATCAATGCTTTTTTAGGGCCTAGTGATCCCTTGACTGGTATATGGCGGGATTGTGGTAAAGCATGTATTGTATGTTTATTATTTGGGCCTAGGAATCCACTTGAAAAGATACATGATAAAGCCTGAGGAGTCCATGATTGGTTTTGTTGTGAGTCACACATTCATGCTTGGAATATGGCATGGGGGTGATTAGATAAAACAAATATTTGGTTCAGCCCAATCTATGGTCGAGTGGTACAATTATTTCATAACCTAGTTGCATTTTTCATATGTTAATAAGAGATATTTTACTCTTGAGTATTATGTGAAAATTTGATTTTTATTATGTGATATTAATGGTTGTTCTATCATTGTTATTTTGTTGGTTATATGCTCATTATAAACATGGTTTTATGGCAGAACTTACTCATGTCTCTCATTATGTTTTGTTTGGTAAATGAATGAATAATGAATGCATGATATAATATATGGTAATGAAGCTATTAGTGAGGACATAAATTCTTCTTGGTGATTCTTAGATAAGTATGAAGTCCCTATTCTCAAATGTGTTTATATGACTTGTATATCACATGTTCATGATGTGTTTGAGACAATGTTTTTCATGGTTAGGCCTTGTTAGGTTAGGTACTTTTTCAAGTTTTGTAATATATGCCGTATCATCATGTTATTTATCATTTATGGAAGTTTCTTGAAGCCATGGGTAAGGGAATGAGTCCTGGCCCAAAAAAATTGTCTTAGAATCTTGGGTCGTTGGCATAGAATTGCCTGGAAAAGTCTGCAATTGCATGGATGTGGGCTTGTGCATTTGACTAGAGGGATTTAGCCACATGGAGGGGTTGTCATCGGTGCGAGTGGGGCTCTATATCAGTCAAACAATAAGTTGTCTAAGGGGTTGGACACCTATAAGCACTGGTTAGCTCCTGAAGGTTCTGTAGCATATGAAGAAGGTCATATTGTTCTTGTCTTGTCGGTTCCACTTCCTTAACTGCACTTGGGGAGTTGAATCATATCATAGTAACTCTTTGTCAAAATTTTACTCTAGTGGACCGGTTAGCTAGGGTAAATATGCGAGGAGGGTGTTACAGATTGGTATGAGAGCATGGCTCACCCGTTGGATTGGATAGGTGGAATATGACTGCCATGCATGCATGATTTTTGTGCATTTTAGTTTTATGTATACATGGTGATGGTAATTGTTGCAATTGTGTTCTCTTATAGAAGTTAATAATGTTGTTGGTGGGATGTGTTCATCATGAATGCATGCCGACTGTATGTGTATTTATTGTGTATGCCGATTGTCTATGTGGATATATTCATGTCATGTTCTGGTTATGACTATCACACATAAGGTCATAGTATGCAGTTGGTGTTGTCATTCATGATGTTGATATATTTTTATCATTATGATTATACATGTATCATGCTAATCTGGTTGATCTTGCAAATGAAATATCCTCCCCTGAACTATACTGAGGTGTGTTGGTTATGTTTTTGTTGTGGTTTAGCTGACATGGTATACTTGCAGGAAGAAGATAAAATATGACTACCAATATGGTAGAATAAAATTCACGAAAATATCCCTATAGATCATATGAGCAACATGGTGATAGGTACTCTCTTGATATAGCAGATACTTTGAGAAGTTTGAAGGAAGAAATAAGAATTTGCAAGATAGATAATGAAAAGATCATTTAAGCACAAGAGAAAAAAGTAAAGGTTAAT
Source organism: Pinus albicaulis (assembly GCA_034641835.2). Taxonomy (NCBI): domain Eukaryota; kingdom Viridiplantae; phylum Streptophyta; class Pinopsida; order Pinales; family Pinaceae; genus Pinus; species Pinus albicaulis. The sequence goes on along the minus strand of CM076580.1, from coordinate 949,401,826 downwards.
GCATTCATCCTTTAGATTTTTTCATATTTGTAGAGACAAGGACCGCTTAGGATCAATCATGGAGAGGAGGATCGGACCATTGGAGCATATGGAAGTCAGTCTCATGGTGGTCACATGTTGGATAGAGATGACATGATAAAGGGTGGTATGTTATTGGATACACCAAATAGGAGAGATGATGGACACAAGTTCTATTCTAGTTTTGGTTATGACAGGTATCAACATCATCATTGCTATCATCCTTATAGGAGGAGTGATAGGGGATAATTTCTAGATGATTTCAAGAAATCCAAACCACCTACATTAATTGATGGATATTTGAAGAAACAGGAAGATGCAGAGCCATGGTTACCCGGGATGAAGAAATATTTGAGTTGCATGATTACACAGAGAACATGAAGTCCAAAATAGATATCTTCAGACTCATAGGGAAAAAAAAATTTTGGTGGGAAGATGTAAAGCGTGTCAGAGACATTAGGATAGAGGATTTGAGTTGGCATGAATTCAAGAGACTCTTTAGGAAGAATTACTTGTCAGAAATGTACTACAACAATAAGGCCAAGGAGTTTTATGAGCTAAAGATGGGATCAATGGCAGATGAGGAGTAAAAAACTAAGTTCTTGAAGTTATTGAGGTATGTACCATATCTTAAGGATGAGAAAGAAAAATTTCACAATTTTTTCAGTGGATTGCCAATAACATTTAGATATTGGATTGAGTACGATGAGCCTCAGTCAGTTGATGAATTCATTGGAAATTTGAAGCACTGTTATGAGAAATAAAAGCGTAAGACAAAATTTCAACAAGGATGGAAAGGAAAAGACAAATCTAAAGGTAAATGGAAGCTCCAAAGAACAAGGCCCCATGATGCAGGTGAGAAAGATAATGTTGTTCCTTACAAGAAGTTAAATGTAGTTAGACAGGGATATGGGTCACAACTTGGAGGGAAGCAAAATAAAGGTGATGCTAAGGTACAATTGCAATGTTGGATATGTAGCAAGGAGCATATCGAGAGAGATTGTCTGTAGTATAAGGGTGGTAGGCCTCAGATCTATAGTGCACAAGAGGCACATACTATTGGGTATGTTGGGAAGAACATTCCTTGTATATATGCAACATTGGATAACAAGAAGGAATATCACCAGGCATATATTATCGAGATGGATGGTAAGCTTTGTGATAAAGTTGTTTTTATTTTGATTGAACTTAGATTTAATTATAATCATGTCAACCTTGAATTGGTGGATTAGTGTGGTTTGAATAAAGAAGTGCATGCAGAATCTTGGCTAGTGCCATTGGCTACAGGTACAAATAAAAGATTTCATCATTGGGTAAGAGCTTATGCATTTGAGTTCAATGGTATGCCTACATCAAAAAAATTGAATGTGATTCCATTGGGATCATATAAAATGTTTTTGGGTATGGATTAGCTATATCTTCACACGACCAAGGTGAATTTTTATGACAAGGATATTGAGTGCTTAGATGATAATGGGGAAAAAATAATATTGTAGGGTAAGAAAAGAGCAACATCAGTCAGAATGATTACATCTATGTAGGCAAAGCACAGTCGCAGAAAAGGGTGTGTGTTATTTTCAGTATATATCCCAGTGATAAAGGTAAGGATGTTAAGGATGTAGAGGTATTGAACATCTACCTGGTTCTACAACAATTTCAGGATGTATTGTGTTATGCTAGAATTAATGTTTCATATTTTTAGAAGAAATGGAGTTGGTTCCTCTCTTGCTATATATAGCATTTGTAAATACTATAACAGCGTGGGATCTTAGTCTACCTGAAGACTGAAAATAATAGAAAAAAACCTTTTTGCTTCATGCTGGAGGATTTTGTGATTCAACGAACATATACTGTGTGGTGTGTATCTTTTCTTTGTTAATTTATTCTAAAATATAAATTGCAGCAACTAGTGAAGTGTGAGTGAGAAGCTACTAAAGGATTTAACAGTAAATTATCTACTTTCAGTTTTATGCAAGTTATATGTTTGTAATAGAACATGTGAGTGAAGGTTTCATAGAGGATTTGTGGAATGCTTTATACATGAAATATATTTTCTAGTGTTGTTTGTTTAACAAAAACAAAGTTTGTGTTAAAGGCCATAATCATACCTATGTGACTAATTTAGGATAGGAATATTTCCTGAAATAGGTACCAACTATTCATATTTCTTCCATTTGTGTACTCTACTCCCTATATTACCTTTTACACACATAATTTATTCTTTCCACAACTTGCCAAATACATGAATTTCTTAAAGAAGATAAAATCATTTCAAAACATTTGAGAAATCCATCCCACCACTCAAACAACCCCTTTAAATTTTGAAATGAACTATGATGTGTAAGGCTTACTCCTTAAGTATTCAAAGAGTGACTTATTACACTAACAACTGGGTTATGGGAAGAGACCTGAGTCTTGGCCCTGAAAAAGTGGCACAGAATTCGAGGTCGATAACATAGAAATGAGCAGAAAATTCTATAGTCGCATGGAGGTAGGCTTATGGGAGCGATTGGGGACTCATAGTCACATGGAGGCCTTGGAAAGGGAGAGACCGGGGCTCTAGTTTAGGGAAAAAGTGACTTTCCATAGGGGTTTGACACCAAGAGGGGTTGGGTTACTCCTGGAGCTCTTGTGGCACCTGAGGGAAGTTAGTAAGGTGTTAATTTGTCGAATCCATTTACTTAAGGTCACATAGGAGGTTGAGTCTTACCATAGTGACAATTAACTCATATTTACCTTGGACAAGCCGTTGAAAGTGGGTAAATGTGAGAGGGGTTCTCACAAGGTGGTATAAGGGCGTAGTTTTGCTCTCTTTGGGTAATATTTGATATCACAAATCGATATCAGGGTAAGTTGCATTCCCTTTTGGTATAGTCTAATGTTTTTCAAGGTTATGGTTTTCATGCATGGGGTCATGGTATACAATTGGTATGGTTATGAATGATGGTGTATGTTGTTATGTTATTACATGGATACATTTATGATTATACTTGTACATGATAATGTGTAATGATATTGCAGATGAGATAAGCCTCCCCTGAACATCACTGAGGTATGGATTTGAATTTGGTATCTAGCTACTTTGTTTGTTTGACATGGTACACTTGCATGAAGAAGATAATTCAAGATGACAAGAAAAATGGTAGACTACAGTTCCCGTGACACTTCCTACAAATCAGTTGGGAAACAAGGAGAACAGTATTCTCTAGGTATAGTAGATACATTTAGGATATTGAGGGTAGAGATCAGAAGTTGCAAAGTAGAAAATGACAGGTTGGTTAAGGCTTAGGAAAGACTTGAAAAGGCTTAGGAGAAGAAGGTAGAGGTTAATGCAACAATCCTTCAGAGCTTTTTAGAGTTGTATAAACAGGGACAAATGAGGATTATTTAAGAGCAGGAAGAGAAAACAAAAGGAGCCTGTGGTAGAAAGTCTTGGTCTGGATATAGGTTGGATAGAAGGGACACAGTTAGAGGTGGAAAATCACTAGATACACCTAATAGGAGAGCTGATATGTATGGGCGTCATTCTAGTTCCTCATAAAGGAGACATCATCATAGTCATTACCGTCATCATATGTATAGGAGCAGGGAGTATTTACCTAAGGATTTCAAGAAAGTGAAGCCTCCTGTTAGGGCTCCTTAGTTTCCCAAGGTTGAGAAAGGAAACCAAATAGGTAACCACAAACTAACTTTTGACTTGGTATCTAGCCCTACCAAATCAGAGAGGGTTCTCTCAAAATCAATCTCATAGCCAATGAAGTGACTGGTTTTAGGCTAGTTATTTTCTTAGTAGGGTTTTTTATTTAGGTTTTTTTGGATAAGAAGCACCAAATTAGGAAACTAGGCTAAGTGTTCCAAAGGATCAACTACACTCATAGAATGAGGCAAGATAAATGTAACTAGTGACACACATTGAATTTGTCATTGTGGTGTGGTGAGGAAGAAATCACATGGAAGAAGTAAAATGAAAATACATGTATGAATTCATTTACTTAGAATATAAAAACACTTATATGAAAATCTCAGATAAAACAGAGCATATGAGGCAATGTATCATGTTTAAAACTTATGATATTAACACAAGAAGAACATAGATGGCTGCTTGAACAACTTGATCATCAGATTCATATGAAAAATGGAGGAAAACGTTGTCACTAATCACATCACTAGAATCCCATAAAAATATTTGCAACTCCCTGTAAATTACTTCTGCAAATAATCAAGTACACCAGTTCCAAAAGAGTGTGAACTTCAAATATCCAACCCTCTCATTGACTTGATTCTAAGTACATATAGAAAACAAAAAAAAAATCCATCTCTAGGGGTAAAATCCTGATCCATAGCAACTAATTAATGAACCTAATGACTCATTTCCTAATTCTAGGGAAGTTATAAACAACTTTCCCCTTTTTTAGCTAACTAATTGAGCTTTTCTCTCAAGGCATTAATAATAAGGTTCTTTATAAAGATGACCATTAATAAGCCTATTAATCATCTAATAAATCATGATATAGTTGTTACATTGACCAAATTTTAGCTTTGACCTCCACGTGTAATGAAAAACCTTCAAATGGAGAAACACAACAAAATTTCCCAGAAACACAACAATTTTTTAGAAAAAATGAAACAACTTGGGCATCATTTTTAGCTGAATTACAAGAGGTTATAAGTGATGTTGAAGGTTGATGAAAAAATATTAGGATGTCTACTATGCCCTGGGACCCTTAAGTCATTCAAAATCATCATTTTATCCCCCTCAAAACTGATTTTAAGAGAAAGTGTCCAGAAACGCAGCAAATTTCTGAAAAGGTGGAAGAAAGTTGTAAAAAAGGCACTTTTTGATCAATTTTTTCAAAACCATGACTCTACAAGCATGCAAAAGTGATTTTATGACATCCTTCATTCATTATCTATCTAACCATAATTTAATTTTTGGATTTGGACTCTCTGATAAAAAGCGCAACAACTAGTTCTTGTGTTTTTGTAGGATGCTTTTTCTCTGGTGTGCACAAAAACTTCAAATTTTTGCATATTTTTCTTTTATTTTTTATTTTCTTTCATACCATTAGTGATGAATCAGCTAATATTTCTAATATTTTCTTAATTTTGAGTTTTCTTTGGGTTCTTTTGAGCTTCTTCTTCATGTTTTTGAACCTAAGCTTGCAAATCATGTTCCTAGCATAGTAGTGCCTTGCCATATATTTTTGCATGGTAGTATCCCCATTTGCCTTCTCTAGTATCTTCTCCAAGTGTACATTTACTCTATCAAGCAAATACCTTCTCTTTCATCTTCACCAAACTTGTAAATATATAGTTAGGTAATTTTAGGGGCTTTTCAGAACTTAAATGCATCAATAACATGATATGATATTGGTATAGGCTGCTAAACCTTCCCTCACAAGTGAAATATTTCATAATACTCTTCATCAAAGGGCTATATTTGTCCAAAAATTTACTGCTAGGAAAAACATGAGTAGGATACTCCTTATACTGTGGTTTCAAGAACATATTATAGTGCTCTAGGTCTAAATCCATTCCCTTGAAGCAAATTTCACCTTGATTAGGGATGTTAGTTGTTGAAGCTATGACCTCCTTTGACACTGGAAAACTGATCCCTGCAATGGTTGCCTTATCATTGTTTAAATTGATGTCAGAGAGGCTTGTTAGATCATGATGATAACCTACCTCTTGCACTTTAATACAAAACCCTAGGCAACCTGCTTGCTCAAATGATCTTTTGATAAACCCTGATGCACTGACCTCTTGCATATGATTTGGCTAATATATTGATATCTATCCTCCCTTATACCTCCTCCTTTCACTAGTATTTACCATGTTTTTTTTTCACTTCTGATAGGAAACCCTACTTTCAAACAAGAGAGGGATAGGGATTTTGAGTTGCAAAATAGGGCTAAAAATGCAACAACTTGAGGGAAGGGAATGGAGGGGATCGGGGGTAGGAAAAAATCTAAAAATACTATGGGAGGTAGGGATAGGTGTTAGCGACAAATTAAAAGTGGAATTTATCAAAATGAGTGAGAAATGAGGGGGGGGAGGGAAAACACATCCTTGTGCAAAAAACACAACAACAAGTTGGGTTTTATGAGGAAATGATGAAATGGAGGAATTTAAGTGAGGGGAAGGGTGGGGAATGCTTAATAAGGATGATGAAGTATGTATGGACCCAAAATCATGGAATTTTCATCCCAACTGAAGAACAACACCATTGGAAGGGAAAACATAGCAATAAAACACAACAAACCCTAGGGATAGAATTTGACCAATTTTCTGAAGAAAATGACTGCACAGAGGATTTGAAAGGCTAGAATTACTTTTTTAAAGAACTTTTGAAGCACTGATATGCTGATAGGACCCTTCCTTTATCCCTTTAACCTTCAAATCAAAAGTGCAACAACACCCTCCAGAAATGCAACAAACTAATGGAAGAGCAATAGTGGACAAAATTTGAAGTTTTGGAGGCTATGGTAGCTATTCAAGTTGATAGAGAGGAGCTCTTGAAAGTTGTATAAGGATGGAATGAAGTTTTAAAATAGTTTGAAGTCCCTTTATAACTCAAAAACTTGAGTTTGGCTAGTTAGTGGAGCGACATCATGTACTTTAACCAAATGACATAATGATGTGATTTATCCCCTAAGTGCTAACTCTCATGAAAATTTACTAATTTTTTATGAGGATGAAATGACGCCAAATAGAAATATGATGAAAATCATGACACTCTCATGATAAACTCTATGAAACCGTGAATCTTCATTTTCAAATTTTAAATAATGACACTTAATGAAGGAAAAATGACCTATGGTTACTAAATGACTCATGAAACTAATTATGATTTGACCTTGATGACCATGACATGAGAGTATAAATCACACATAGACAATGACTTGACCATTTAACAAAAAAGAGAGAAGTCAAATTTAATTTGAAAATATAACAATTTGACCATAAGACTCTAACTTTAGTGAAAAGAGTCAATTTTGATCATTGTGACTACTGGACAATAACATTAGCTCCAATGGGGATGAAAAATCCTTTAGGAGGTGTCAAGAACACCGTAGACCAAGTAGCCTTATTCATTGGGGAATGGAGTCACATACACAAACTTGACACTCAAATGAATGACTAATTAAACTGAGAAAAACGAAAAATTGACTTGACTTAACTCAAAAACTGACTTGAATTTGGAACTTTAAAAAGAAAACAACAACCTATCAAAAAATCCTGATGGCCTTATCCTCAGGCTTTAAAATTTTTTGACAGCTCATTTATTCTTTGACAACAAATAAAATATTATTTACAATGTAAGTGAAAATTTTCTTCAAGATCGGGTAAGATAGATTTTTAGGAGCCTACCATTCACCAGTCCTCTTGGAAGTGCTTTCCCATCAAGATATCTCAATAAGTAAGCATTATTCCCTCTGAATTCTAAAATTTTGTAGGGTCATTCCATAGGTTCTCGAATTTACTATGCTTTCCTTTATCCTCATTTTGGGCATCCCATCAGAGAACAACATCTCCAAAGTTGAAATCATAACTTTAGTTTTCTTGTCATAAATGTTCTTAATCTTCTCTTGGATCTTTGAGGTGTTATTGAAAAATTATTCCCTGGACTGCTACAAGTGGATCATTTGATTAATTCTTCGTTGAATGTCATTTGGATCACTTTAAATATCTTGTAGAATTTTCATCACCGGCACTGCTAGGGAAGTTGGAAACATTGTATCTACGCCATAAACTAGATGAAAGGGTGACACATTGATAGTTTTATTTTTGCTAACTTTGTCTGCCCATAGAGAATTAATTAACTTTTTGTGCCTATTCCTTTGTTCTCTTGCAACAAATTTTTTATTATGTTCACCAATGACTTGTTTGATGATTATGCAAATCCATTTCCTTCAGGGTAATATGTTTTTGAATGCCGGAGTCTTATGTGATATTTATCACAAAAGTATATCATATTTTTGGATTTGAAATATTATGCATTGCTAGTAATAATTTTCTGTGGGTAGCCAAAACATGACAAAATATTACTCTCCAAAAAATGAATAATCATATTTTTAGTTTGTCTTGTGGGGATGGCCTTAATTTAATTTGTGAAATATTCAGTGGCAATAAGTATTCGCTTATGCTGAGCTAATGATGGAGGATGAATCTCACTGATGAAGTGAAGTCCCCACTATCGGAAGGGTCCTTGAACTACAATTGGTTTCAAGGGTAGTGGTAACAATTTTCTCTTTCCTTGGAAAACTTGGAATTCATGAAAATGGCATGATTTTCTTATATACATTTGAAAAAAAACTCGGCTAATAGAAGCCAACCCTTAATATTTTATTTGCTGTATTTTTCCCAAAAAGCTGACTAGCACAATTACCTTTATGGAAATCATTCATCACTTTCTCAACTTCACTTTCTACCAAACAATTTAATAAAACCCCTCCCAGATCTTTCCAATATACATCATTATTAAGAATACAATATTCAAGAGTCTTGAATTTCATAGATCTACCTTTACTCTTGGGAAAACCTGGTGGAGGATTCAAATGTTGCAGCACATGAACTATATTTGAATACCACGGTGATGAAATAAAAAATTGAGATACCTGAGGTAACGAATTGGCCTCCCGCTCTTCAGAAAGTGGAGCAATAAAGTTTATGTCTAAAGCATGTAAGTTAGATTCCGCCATGAGCTTAGATAAGCCCTGAACTTTGATCAGTTTTGCAGGTATGATTTCTAAATCATATTCCATCGTAGAAGCTATCCACTTACCACGCCTGCCTTTAGGATCATTATTTGTTAGCACACATTTGACATCAACATTCTAAACATAGGAAAGTGCATGAGAATGAAGGATATAAACCCGAAAGTATTTCAAAGCTTTAACTAATGCCAATGCCTGCTTCTCAATGATATTATATTTCAAAGCCCCATCTCTTATTGTCCTACTAAATAAGGCAATTGGCTTCTCTTTTTTCTGATTTTTCTTCTCCATGGGGACAAAAACTAATGTATGTTCAGAAGCAAAATAAAAGATGATAAAATCAAGTATATAATCTAGGTTGATAAGGATGGGAGCATGAGACAATGAAAAATTAATTTGATTAAAATATTTTCTTGCTTCATCAGACCATTTCACCTCGTTGTTTTTCTTTAACATATTAGTGATTTCCCTTAAGTGTTTAGCAAGGTTAGGAATAAAAATTCTTAGGAAATTGATCTTATTGTTTGTTTTTCAATTTAATTGTCTTAAATTGATTACATAAATTATTGACCAGAGTTGGTAAACTTGTGAAGTGAAAGTGCACTATATGTGCTAGAAGCCTCTTTTAATTAAGTTTATTGGTGTGATGATTGAATTTGTAGAGATTGTTTCTAAGGATATTTTTATTCTTATGTTCCTAATGAAATAAATTTAAATTACAACTAAGTTCTAAAAATCCACATGCTTTCTATTCTGCAAAAACCGAAACAAACCTTCTATATCTTATGAATAAATCTTAACTAATTTGTTAGTTTCTAAAAATTCTAACAGTCAAGTGTATGAAGATCAAATCAAATTATAGAAAATTGAATTTACACATTTTTATGTTCTTGAAATGAAATGTTATGGCAATGAAACTTATAAAGAAATAAGAAAATCACCATTTCTCTGAAAATAAATCACTCTTGAACTGAAAAATAACTCACTCATATATTGAAAGGAAATCACTCAATCACTACTGCTTGTAAATAAGTCACTCATGCTCGTGAAAATAACTCATTAAAAAAATGGAAAAGAAATCACTCAATTCTTTTTGAATTAAACCACACATAAACTTGTGAAACTATTTTAAAATAAATCATTGTTGTTCTTGAAAGTAAAATTATGAATCACTCTGAAATTTGATAATTTGAAAAGGAAGATTAATGTAACTATGATAGATGAAAACTATGGAAACATCTACTTCGAATGGAAAAATGGAATTTTGGAAACAACTACAACAAATGAAAAATTGGAATTATGAAAATAACTACATTAAATGATAAAATGAAAGCATGATAACAACTACATTAAAAACATAAAATGAAAAACCTTCATTGTTTGCAGGGGCCCTCCACAAATAGGTGGTATCAAATCTTCACACGAATATTCAGCTACGCGTCAAATCTTCAAGGGACTTCTTCATTAAAAATGATGTAAAACACAATTTTAACAATTCACTATATGCTTAAGAAAATTAGCCCCCTGTCCTTTGCTTCAATGGAGTGTTTATATAGGGGTTACAGTGTAACATCATGGAGATTCATATGGCTAAATATTAAAACTGAATGGACACCTAGTTTCCATGAATTTTATGAAGCACAGTCCATTCCAACCTCCATTTCCTTGACTGGGAATTTATTAACAAATGGGCACAATGCTTGCCCACACAACTACAAAATAGGGCTCCAAAGAACCTGAAATATCTCCCAAATGGTAACACATTCAGGAAAAATTCTTTTGAAGAACTTAATTGGGCCCGTGCTGAAAAAAACCCATGTTTTTGTTGCGAGATTCATTTTCGTTTGCTTAGAAAACACGTTTAAAGTTGACTGGTCAAAATTGCTGCGATTTTCCCTTGATCTTTGCCTAGAGGTCCACATGTGCGAGCTGGGTGGAATTTGACCAATAAAAATCGATATTGGAGCTTCTAGAAACTATGTCTATGTGTCGAATTTCATTCTAGAGTGGTGCTACTACCTCAACCATGAAGACAACTGCATAAAATTGGCTAACTGTAGAAACTTGCATTGGATAAACTATGATTAGTAAAACCATGCATAGTTCTCTTTAATTCATTAAAAATAATAGAAATAATAACAATAAACCATGTAAACATGTATGTGGGAATTCAGTGTGTTTATGAAGAAATATGGTTAAAAAGGATGACAATGGGTGAATGGAATGATGCGAAAATGGATGGTTTCTTCAAGTAAACTATGACAAATTTAAGGCCCAACATTCCTTGACACCGAAGATTTTTCATGTCCACATGCAAACAAAGCATTACAAATTTTCATAATCCAACCAGTTTCTTGTGTTTATTTATTCTGTCATTTCAACTAAATCCTTGACCAAAGCTCCAAGAGAGCAATATTGACCCTTTATCTTAATAAGATGCACCTTTCTCCAACCCTTAATTATTTATTATATGCAACTTGTGTGAAAGAAAATAATTCCCACATAATAGCATATCCAAGTATTTGTCACTATTTTAAGCCTTTGCAAATATAACTCTTTCAATAACTTGGAAACAACTTTCAAGTTTCTTGTCACTAGTTAATTGTGCTCAAATTGTTCAAGCCTTTGTAGAATACCATATTGTGAAGAACGCATCAAGGATTTTATTCCATATATAGAATGTGATTTCCATCCTTGTGAAGTTCATCCCATTAGTATGGTTGGAAATGATCATAGATTGCAACCCATAATGATTTTCTTCTTATCATCTATGCATAACAACCAATCCTATTTAAACAATGTTATCAAATAGTTGCTTTAAGAACTCACAAAAAAATGAATGAAGAAGACTTCCTAATGTGAAGCTTTGACAAGATGAGTTGCACATAACACAAAAATAAGATTTCATGGTGAGGGTTATACAAGTTATCAAAGCCTAAAATATGCTTCCAAGTGATTTTGAGTGTGTGAACAAAGCCTTGTTGCAACCTACTTCTTGTGGCTTTGTACTCATCATTTCTTGGATTCCATTAAAAATCTGAAGATGAGAAATATGACACATATTTTAAGTACTCCATGTAATTTTTGATCATGTGCTAAAAAAATTTACCATGAAGTCAAGTTTTTTGGTTTGTAAAATAATTCTTTTTCTCGAGAACATCATGTTGATGGATCATTATGGAAAGCATGGATTGACAAGAAGAGAAAGTTTAAACAAGAGAGTGGTGAAAGCTTAGAAGAACATCATTATGACCATGGAAAAAATTGAGGTGATTGCATGGGTGGCAGGGCTTTTTTGATAAAGAATCAATCATAACTTGTGGGATTGGTTGTTAAAAGGTATGACAAAACATAATGGGGGATAAATTGGAACTACATGTTTACAATAGTTTTTCATCAAAATTTCTAGAATTTTTAACAAATTAAAATGTTTAACGCTAGTTTTACCTCAAGTTTACATTTTGGAATTGGAGAAGAGAACATGATATGATGGCTGATTGTGTGTTGATTTGGCAGGTACTCTGGTCCATGATGCATTGAACTCCACTTTGACCTTGCTCCACAAAATGTATCTTTTTCATGTAACATATTTGTTTTTCCAATTTATCTCAAATTTTAAACCAAATTCTCCTAAATTTTTTCGAGGTTGTTACTATTAATATGATGCATATTTCCACAAAAAATCTCAGCCAATGGGGGCACGGATCTCGATAAAAATGAGAAATGGTTGTAGGTGAAAGTGGCCAATTTCTTGAAAAATGCACACTGGAATTTTCTGAAATTGTGTGTGTTTATTTACCCTACCTAAATGCATTTACTAGAAAAATTTCAATCCCAACGGATTCACGGTTTTAAAGTTATGATCAAATCAATTTCTACCCTCTTTCACCCTTCATGCTGCCCAATGCTGTAACAAAAACATATGCCACGAACTCATTTTAAGTCCAAATTGAGTGATTCAAAAGGGAAACTGTGTATTTTTACCTTTCTACTACCACATGCCTTCAGAATCCCATTTTGATGAATAAAAGGTGATGTTGTGCAAAAATACCAAAATATGGCCTAATCTATCCACAATGTGAGAAATGAAAATATGCCTTTAAAACCTGCTGAAAAGTCCTAGAAAATTGCACTTTTTTTTTTATTTTCCCTGCATATTACTCAATTTACTATATTTTGAGAAAAACCTAGAAGCTCAAAATTTTATATTTGTGCTCCAATCTCTTGCAATATTTGTTCCAAAACTGCCTCTCAAACAATTTGTTTTAGAAAAAATAGGTTGTTACAGCAATAACTGCAGAAACTACAACTTTCCGCAGCTATTGTAAAAAATGTCAATTTTTGCAAAAAATTATTTCTCAGAGTTTGAGTTGCTGATTTGGATTGTGTACTGCATGCTGAAGTAGAAACCATGAAACATAATGCATATTGATTGAAATAGGTCAAAATTTATTGTTTTGCTTGAAAATGAAATGAATGAAATTTTTTTAATGGTGCCATCATGTTGTTGTTGAATGATAAAAAGATGAACATGTTTCTACAAGAAACCAATAGAATGTATTGTTGCAAGTTTTTGTTGATTCCATAAAACCATTAGTCTTCATCGAAGCCAAAATTCATGGTACAATTCCTGCCATGCTGTTGAAGTCGGGCATGGGAAGAAATCATTGGATTACTGATCAATGATGAAAATTGTTAACCAATGCAAGACAACTCACTGATATTGTAAATGAGTGTTAAGGTACTTGAGTGCATCTTGACAGGGACGAACAAATGTGTTGAAGTCGAGTCACCTGCAAGATATGAAAATCAAGAGACATTGTTGTATTCCCATTGTTTTCAACGAGGAGGCTTTCCACTGATGTATGCAAGTTACAAGGCACACCAAATAATCTTTGATCTTGATCCTAGATAATTTGTTGAGGTCGATGGGACAAGATCTGTTGGAAGGTGGACCTTAAGGAATTCCGCATCATCCAAATCGAGCATATAACCAAAGATTATTTGAAGAACCATAATAAAAGATTGAAACCATCATGAAATTGTAGAACTTGTTGTGAACTTTGCTTGCCCGTTTCCTCGTTTTCGATCAAAGCTCATGTCCAATTGCGCCAACAAGCTAGTTTTCACAATAGGACTTATTTTTCTCTTTATTTTTATTTTTTTTATTTGTCTTACTCGAAAAAAGAAATCTCGTTCGAGTATATGAATACTTCCAATGGAACCATGTGTGTAACAAGATGATAGATAACGTCATATACAGGTTTGAAATATACTCTTCGATATGTACCAATATATGAGAGACCAACTACCTTGATTAAGATGATGTCAGAAGATATTGAAGAATGGATTATTGAGATTTAATGACTGTCTTGAACAAAGATTCAATGTAATCTTGTCTTCCTTGGCTTCCTGCTATCATGTCATGCAAGTCTTCAGAGATGTGATCTCCATTCATATAATCTGGTGATAAGCATGCATAAAATTTTCAATCTTAAGTTCCAACAACTGCTCTTTATCAACAGGCATCCATGATTCTTGGACCCTATCTGAATCTTCTTCTTCTAGCTATTGTTCTTCAATGGCAGATGGAGAATCATTTTTCATACCTGAACATTATAAGTGGATTGAGGTGTTTTATTGTTGGGGATATGAAATGGTTGTGTAGGTAGTGGAGTGGGAATGGATATTTGGTTTGCTTATGTGGGTGGTAATGGGAAAGGTTGAATTGAGGTCAACTGAGGGTGAAATTGATGTTGTGGTAGAGGTAAATGGTATGGATAGCATTGAGATTGGTATTGGGGATAGTGAGGAAAAGATTAAGGATATGGTGGATTTATTCTATAAGACACTTGCCAACCTTGTCTCCAAGATTGGTTTTGAGGTTTAGATTGAGATAGCCAAGGTTTCCAAGGAAAGGGTGTTTTCCAATTACATTGAGATTGTTGTGCATAACCCTGAAATTGAGAATTGAGACCTTGCATCATACTAGGTTGATGAGGATACCCTGGTCTTCTTGGAGCTACATAAAAAGATTGTTCCAGTGTTTGGTTTTCTCCCTGGTAAACTACCTTTAACCATGGTAATGATGGACAATCTTTAGTAGTATGTGACCCTACACAGATGTCAAAAAATTTAATGTTATCAAGTGGAAATTCATGAAAAACCTGTTTCTTTCTACATTTAGAGAAAAATATATATGAAGTATCTTACCCAACTTTTTGTTAGTTTTTCATTCTTAGCATATTGATTGTTCATTTAAATTACCAATAATTTCTAGAAAATTGTTAAGTTACATTTGACTTACCAATCCTGATGCCGATATACTTACTCATGCCCTTGAAAAGAAATCATTAAAAAACTGGAAAATAAATCACTCAATGCTTTTTGAATTAAACCACCCACAAACTTGTGAAACTATTTTAAAATAAATCATTGTTGTTCTTGAAAGTAAAACTATGAACCACTCTACAATTTGATAATTTGAAAAGGAATATTAATGAAACTATGATAAAGGAAAATTATGGAAACATCTACTTCGAATGGAAAAATAGAATTTTGGAAATAACTACAACAAATGACAAATTGGAATCTTGAAAATAACTACATCAAATGACAAATTGGAATTCTGAAAATAACTACATCAAATGATAACATGAAAGAATGAAAAAAACTACATTAACAACATAAAATGCAGAGCCTTCGTTGTTTGTAAGGGCCCTCCACAAACAGGTGGTATTAAAGCTTCACATGAACAACCAGCTACACATCAAATATTTAAGGCATTTCTTAATTAAAAAGGATGTAAAACAAAGTTTTAACAATTCACTGTATGCTTCAAAAAATTAAGCTCCTCTCCTTTGCTTCAATGGAGTGTTTATATAGGGTTACAATGTAACTTCATGGAGATTCATATGGATAAATATCATAACTAAATGGACACCTAGTTACCACAAATTTGATGAAGCATGGTCCATTCCAACCTTTGTTTGCTTGAATAGGCGTTTATTGACACATGGGTGCAATGTTTGCTCACACAACTGCAAAATAGGGCTCTAAAGAACCTGAAAGCTCTCCCAAATGGTAATGAATTTGGGAAAACTACTCAAAGAGAACTTAGTTAGGCCCGTGCGGAACAGAACACATGTTTTTTTTGCGAGATTCAATTTCGTTTGCTCAAAAAATGCATTTGAATTGACTGGTCAAGACTGTTGCGATTTTTCCTTGATCTTTGCTTGGAGGTCCACATGTGTGAGTTAGGTGGAATTTTACCAACAACAATCCATATTGGAGCTTCTAAAAACAATTTCCATGTGTCGGATTTCATTCTAGAGTGGTTCTACTACCTCAACCATGGAGACAGCTGCGGAAACTTGGCTAACTATAGAAAATTGTACTAGATTAACTATCATTAGTAAACCCATGCATAATTATCTTTAATTCATTAAAAATAATAGAAATAATAATAATAAACCATGTAAACATGTATGTGGTAATTTTGTGCATTTATGAAGAAATATGGTTAAAAATGGTGACAATGGGTGAATGGAATGATGTGAAAATGGATGGTTTCATCAACAAAATTATGACAAATTGAAGGCCCAACACTATTGAATGATTGAATTACCTTTTTACTCCTAGGATAATCCAGATTCTAAATTGCTTCAATCCTTGAAGGGTCTACTCAGATGCTATCTTTGGATATGATATGACCGAGCAAATTCCCCTCCTCCATAGCAAACAAAATTTTGTTTGGATTCAATGATATGCCAATTTTTTTGCAACTTTGGAAGTCTCTTTTTAAGTGCTGCAAGTGTTCTTCATCCATCTTGGAAAAATTTGTTATGTCATCAAGATAAATTACCAAAAACACATCCTTCTCATTGGAAAATGTGATATCCATTGCTCGCTGAAAAGTTTCTCCTGCATTATTCAACCCAAATGGAATCTTAACATACATAAAATTACTCCAAGGTATTGTGAAGGCTATCTTTTCTTGGTCATCCAGATGAACCAAGATCTGATTGTACCCAGAATATCCATCTAACAATGAAATCCTGGAAGAACCAATTACCCTTTGTAGGATATGATCCATCTTTAGAAGCAGATGGTTTTCCTTCAATGACACTTTATTCAAATTGCAGAAATCAATACATAAGTGGATCCAACCTGTCTTCTTTCTTACTGGTACTATATTTGACATCCAATTTGAGAAACATAGAGGGACAATAATACCAAAAATGTACAATCTGTTTAATTTCTTTTCAATGGAGGGAAGTAGCTTTGGATTCATCCTTATGAGCTTCTAATGGAAAGGCTTCTGATCAGGCTTTATGGGAATGGTATGCTGAATTATTCTCTTGTCATACACCTTTAAATCACTATATTCCTATGCAAAAACATCAACAAATTCAGTCATGAGTGCTGCATATTTACATTTCATCGCTGGACTTAAAGACTTTGATATATTAACCATTTTGGGCTTTTCAGGAGTGCCAAGATTGAGATCTGCTACTCCTACCTCAGTTGGCATCATTATTGGTTTCCATGCAACATCATCATGATCAAAAAGCTCCTCCAAGGGTACTAGACCTCTTGGAATTGAGTTATCTTTCAGCTGTAGTACCTTCAATTCTACTGCATGAATTTCTTGATCATCTTCATAAAACTGATCATCAATTTTTGAACTAACAAAATATTCCTCCATTTGAAAGAAATTGTCAATTTTTTTGTCATTCTAGAAGACTTGCTAATACCTAAAATTTTCCGAAACAACAGGGCGATGTTTGACATTCATCTCATACTTCTTGGTTGGATAAACTGGAATCTTGAACGTAGTAGCTAAAGTGGCAAGGGCATCAGCAATGATATTATTTTTCTTGGAATCAATGATAGAGTGTATTCAGTGAAGGTCTTAAGAATGTATAATACCGCATTACAGTATGATTGCATTCTAGGATGCTTGGTCTGGTATTCCCCTTTGACTTGTTTTATTACCAACTCAGAGTCGCCATATACAGAAATATTATTAGCACCTAATTTCTTGAGTATTTTAATGATCCAGATTTATATAGGAACACAACAGAATACACATATAACCATAAATACAATTATCCAATGGAAATAACACTTAATTTCATTAATATCAAAGAACTAAAATTTGTTTACAGAAAAAATGGAAATAAACTAGCTAGGGCGCTGGTAGCTTATCTATGAGAAGAGATGTGGTGGATACAGGCCTTTGAACTATGTTACAATGAGGCTCAAGGGCATATTTATTATTGAGAAACAATGGAAAACCCTAAAAATCCAAAAACCTAACCTAGGAGATGAAGCACCAAAACTATGGGCCCTATTTGGGTAAATTGGTACATCAACTTCCCGAGGACGTAACTTTTGCATACGATCTCCATTTGACATGATTAATACCTCGTTAGAAATATATATCTGAGGAATAAAACTTTTGAGTGAGAAACATCAATCCATGAACCCATGTTTCTTCCAGTTTTCCAAAAAAACATCGTTTAGGGCCTCGAAACGGCTCCGGAAGTTTAGGACCTGAAAAACTGCTAAAAATAGTAAATTGTGATATAATTAGGGAAACTGAAAAACTGAATCAAACAATGTTGGGGCTCCAAATTGAATATTTGGGTGGCCAACAATATCCACCTGGATTATTCGTCCCCCTGTAGGAAGCATTTTTCCCCATTAGACTGAGTTCCGCCATGAGATAAGGAAACTTCTGCTGAACTTGGTCCCTGGTGAACCACTTGCCTTGGTGCAAGAGTTGGCTAGCTTTGACAACCTGATACAGTTGGATCTTCTGTTGGAGAGTGTTCTTGATTTTCATGTCCATGATACAATCTGTGGTGGCCTATTCCATGTAGTCTGGGTTTAACTCTATTGGTGTGAGTTGTTATGCAATGTTGGAGGTGTCCAATAGAGGTGGGAAGTAGGGACGAAGGCAGTCCACATTGAATACTGGGTGCAGACCAAGGAATGGTGGAATACCGAGCTCGAAGGAATTAGTCCCTATGGCCTTGGTGATGGTTTATGGCCCATATCGGAGTGAGAGAAGCTTGCGGTGAGGTCCAGTTAGGCGCTCCTTTTACAAATGTAGCCACACCTTGTCACCCACCTGGAAGTTGTGTGGCACTCGATGTTGATCATGTCGCTGCTTGTACTTAGCATTGGCTCTGTCTAATATGTCATGAACCTATTGGAATATGTGCTGAATGCGCTTGATGAAGTTGTTCGCTTTGTCAGATTCAAACTGGACATGAGCTGAATCAGCTTGAGTAGCTGCAAATGACATGGCTACGTCAATGGGACATAGTGGTTGGAATCCCAAGCCCACCTGAAATGGGTTGTGGAAATTTGGGATGTGGAGAGCCCAGTTATAATTGTGCCATACATAGGGGAGGCTCTCATCCCATGTGCATGGATGCTTTGAATTGTACATGTGCAGAATGTGTACAATCATCCTATTGACGACCTTTTTTCTGGCCATTAGTTTGGGGATGGAAGGTTGTGGACTTGGTGAGATTGTTGTTCATCATTGACCATAGGTTGGAACAAAATGCGTTGAGGAACATGCTGTCCTGATCTGAGATGATAGACTGTGGGATCCCAAAGTGCACCCACACTCGTTCAAAGAAGAGTTTAGTAGTGGCTTCTGCTATGATATTCTTCTTGCAGGTTGCAATAATGACCATCTTTGATAATTTGTCGAAGACCACGAAAAAAATAGTCGTTTCCATGCTTAGTAGAAGGAAGGCCCTATATGTAATGCATGGATATGGATTACCAAGGTCGACTAGGGGTAGGTATAGAAGTATAGAGGCCTTGCTTCTTGATGGTGGGTTTGGAAATGGTGCAAGAAGTGAAGGATCTGATGTACTTCCCGACATCTTGTTGAAGGTTTGGATAATAGAAATACCTTTGTAATACTGCCACTATTTTCTCGACCCCGAAATTCCCCACGACTCAACTATAGTGTGATTCCGAAATCATCTTGGCATGCTCGCTTGAAGGAACACAAAGGTGTCCCAGGTGACATAGCAGTGCATCTTGGAGGTGAAAATTTGGAACTTGCATACCCACCAAGAGTGTGTTTCATGTGTGGTCAAATTTTGGATCGATCTTGAAGGGAGGTGGCCAATCAGAAGTCTCATGCCCATAAGAGTTTAAAATGGTGGTCGCCACGATCGGTCACTAGAAGGAAAATAACCTCTAGCAGAGGTTATAAAGGAGGTTTTTAGTGTTATAAAATTGGAAAAATTGTCAAAAAAACATTTGCTACAACATCCATTTATGGTTACGGATGTTTTGGCAGAGCTTTTAATGGAAAATCAACACAACTAAAAAAATTGGGCGGCTGGAGGTTATTACGGATGTTTTTTCATCGGTGCGCTACTAAGGTTTCAATGCACTGATGCATGTCATCTAGACGGTGGCCCCGGGGCGGTCGAAGGTTCCTGCACCGGGCCGTCAAGGTATAAAACAACACTGGGTGTAGTGTTGGTGATACAATGCATGGGGCCATACCAATTGGTCTTGGGATTTGTGCGGTGCCCATAGGTCATCTTAACGCACCGGTACGTAGACTTATAGAAACGCACTGGTGCACCATATCAGACAAATGCACCGATATTTATAATTGGTATTTGTATTTGTGTGGTGCCCATACGACGTACAAATTCACCAGTGCACAGTCTCATATAAAAGCACCGGTGCCCCATATCGCACAAACACACCGATATTTTTAATTATTTTTGGTATTTGTGCGGTGCCCATAGGTCGTATAAATGCACTGGTGCGCTTTAGAATACAAGTGCACCAGTGTACAGTACCTGACACGCACCGGTGCTTATTTTTTATTTTTTAGAAACATCGACGTGTGACAGTGCAATTATTGTGATTTTTCTAAATTCATTATTCATCAAAAGTCGACACATCTTATAACAATATTCATATTAATTAAATTTTTATTAATGCATTTGAATGTGATGTTTGGAATAATTTGTTATATCATATCATAATTATTGTGGTTTTTAAAAATTCATTATTCATCAAAAGTCGACACATATATATCTTATAGCAATATTCATATGAATTAAATTTTTATTAGTGCATTTGAGAACGACAATGGAGAATGCAATAGCGACAATGGAGAACACAATAGAATAAATTAAAACACACACATATATATATATATATATATATAAGACAGTCTTTTTCATACAAAATAGGACAGTTATTGGTATCCCTTTGCCTTTCAATTGGGACACTATGTCCATTACATTAAACAAAATGTCTGATTTCACAGGCATATTTCAAAAAATACAACGCCTTGCTTTGATATCCAAACATAGTGATCATCATTCTTCGCTTGAACTATTGTCACTGCTAGAGCTACTTCCATGACTTGGGTTATTTTCAGGGATTTTTTGTTCACGGTGTTGATTGTTTTCTTCTTCTTCACCTTCCATCTACAAACATTAAAATAAACTGAAATGAGTGTATATACATTGGTGAGAATAATGAAAATTGCAATATTAAATAGTATACATCAATGTAAATCGAAAAGAAAAATGATGTACCATATCAACAATTGACTCATAAATTACACACATTCTTTCAAAACCATGTTCCATGCCATTTTTCAAAATTTCATCTGTTGACGCAGTTCCACACTTTGTTTCCTGCAATTTTTATACCCGATAAAAAATCATATATTTAATATAAAATATTTTTTTAATTCTATTAGTTATAGACAGAGCTAAGTAAAACAAGATCGATAGATGCTTACAAATTCCATAATTAATTTATGATATGCCAACATATACTCACAACCCATATTTAACCCAATTTCAATAAATTCGTCTGATGGTTATTATTTGTATGTTAGCACCTATTTGAAGACATTCAATGATGATTTTTATAAAAAAACTTTAAAAATACAAAAATTAAATCTAGTTAAGTTGTTATAAGGATGTAACAATTACTCACAAACTTAGATATCAACCCTTTTATTCCTTGTCATCCTGTTTTATGTGTTGAATGGGTTTCATTTTCTTTTCTTTTCTGAAAGAAAATTCTTGAAAATTAATATTTAATGCTAAATTGTTTATTTATTGTACCTAATGATCGAAAAATTGAATGATTACATATTAAATTTGAAGCACATTGTTGTTGAGATGGCTCCTCCCGCGATGCAATTTTGTCCATTTCTTTGACCATCTCCTTGTACACCTTTTTTGGACATTCCTACTGGCATATTTCTGATATCAGCTCGTTCATCTTTTGAGATTTTCATAATCTTCCTGAAAATGTAAAATGACAATAAAATATTTAATTTTTATATTGATATATGAAAATTAAATATAAAAAAAGTGATATTTATAAATAATTCTAGACAAACATTTAAAAGAATATTACTTTTTCATTCCTTCTTTTTTGTTGTTGTATGTTTTTGCTATTAAAAGTCTGACATGTCTCATTGACCAATTCTCTGGAAACTCTTCCTGTAGTTTAGATAAAATTTGGTTCATAGAATCATTGGATTGGTTTTTGTATTGTAAGTGGAAAGAACTTATATACATTCGTTCCACTATATCCCTCAAAATTTTGTAAAAGTTTTTCCCCCTTTTGTTAACCTCCAGCACCACTCTAGATGAGCTAAGGAGCAATTCATTTTCATTTGCATGTTCTATTTTTTTTATTTTCTTAGAACAAAATTCCTTTTCTGAGTTGTTGTTCCCTGTAGAACTTTAAACAGATGTGAATTAATAGAGTGTTTGACACATGTTATCTAATAATTTTAAGTATATTATTAATGATAATTAAAAAAAGAAACTCATATTGGATCGATAGTATTTTTTCATTCACCCGATTCATCCTTTTGCAATTTTTCTATTAAACTTTTACGCTCTTCTGGTCCTAGATCAAAAATAATCATATCGAGCTTCATCATTTTGTGGCTCTGCATGATACACAGTAAACAATACATATTAGTTAAACTTACATATAGTTCAAAAATAATATTTTTTTATAAATAATTTATAAATAAATCGTCTTTTTTGCTTTTCTTGATGTGTTAACAGTATTTTTGTTACTTTATCTCTTGTCAGTCATTTCTTTATCAATCTGAAACCTGTACCATATCATCCATTAATATATTTATAGATAAATTCTCAACTTTTAAAGTAGAAAATAAATTTCAAGCCACTGGTGTGCCATTCATGAGGTACGCACCGCAGCCGGTGCATGGGTATATTAAAAACACACCGCAAAACAATATAATAAACCATATGGTGCGTTGGGTATTATAAACGCACCGCAAAAATAGTGTAATAGCCCGCATGGTGCTATCCTCGTAACATGGCGACCCGGTGTCTATTTTGATGTGAAGATCGTACTAAAAAAAATGTTTTCAATTTTTTTATTATACAGTACTTTCGCGGTGCGTTGTATAATACAGCGCACCGGTGTGCTAGGTTACGCAGGGCGCACCGATAAAAAAAAGCAAATCCAGTTTTCCAAAAATTCACGCAAGGGTCGAATGGATTGGGATCCGACTATGCAAGTCATCCCGTGGGTTGGATGTCAATCTAAAATGAAAAGCCCTAATTTTAAAATCACAGAAATAGAGAGAAGAAAGGGTAGAAACAAAAAAAAGAAGGGTTTAGGGTAAAAATGGATAAAACTGTAGAAAAAAGTAAAAAAATGTAGAAAAAGTAAAAAAATAATCAAATTTAATCACGAGATGGTTTGAAATTCTATGATACAGGGTTTTAATCACCATAGATTTGGTTTCTGATTGTCTGAATACTTCTGGTCGAACGTAATTCGCTGCTCCATAGTGCTCTCGTGCTCTCTTTCTCCAGGTATGTCTCCTACAAATCTCTCGCTGAAAATTTTAGCAAAAATAGTGAAGTAATGAAAAGTGTTTAGTATTTAAAGAATTATTTTATGAAATAAGATTTTTGAAAATATTTTGCCACCCATTTTTCAATTTTCCGCTTTGTTTTTCACTTAAAGAAAATAGAGTTGTGTTTTTTTTATTTGTGTTTATTCATCCCTAGTGCGTCGCTTAATAGCACCGCATCGGTGCATCCATTTGTAACACCGACATCGGTGCACAGTAACTAAAATGCATCGGTGTAGTTATATGTACAGTAGCACCGATTTGCAATTAAGGCACCGAAATTACATTTAAGTGTGTACACCAAAATTTAGTGAACTCCAACCATAGAAATTGAGAATTAGAATTTTGTTTATTCTTGAGAATTAGAATTATAATTAGAATTAAGAATTGGAATTGGATAAATTCTTGATGGAAATAACTATTATTCCAATGCATTTTGTTTATTGCAGGAGGTCCCCATTGATTATGTGGAGAGAACCCAATGTGGGGCATATGAAGATGCAATACTACAGGGCCCAAGTGGGAAATTGTGGCATGTGAACCTATTCTATGCTAAGGCGTTGGTAGTTTTCACAAATGGTTGGGAAAGTTTTGTTTCTGAGAAGTTTATTGAAGTTGGAGATATTTTAGTTTTTAGACATGTTGGAAATGGACATTTTGCTGTGAAAATATTTGGGCCATTTCTTTTCAAAAATACACCTCTTCTTCTTTCAGAAAAAGAAACTTGAACCTTTCCATAACCTACAACAAGAAAAGGTGCCCCATGATCTGCTTGCTCATTTGTAAGTTCCTCCTCCATCTTGGCATCCAAATTCCTCTTTTCTCCTTTGTGCTTTCTATCTTGTCCTTAACAAAATTTATACAATCTCTGTTTTACGAGAAACTGACCTTGAATGTTCTGGGACCAATGACAATGAATCCTTCATTCTGCATTTGTTAGCAGAAGAAGACTGATTTTCGACTAGACGATGCAGTTATTACATGTGGAGGCAATGGTTTCCCATAGAAAATGAGTATAGGCTTGAGTAGAGGAAAGACATTGCAAAATGGGCTATTACATTAGCTTTTCCAATGGGAAACCGATTTGCAGGTAGAAATATGGTAGTTGCAGGTATCTATGCTTTTCTTCCCATAGAAATGGTCATTGGATTTCCATTTATAATACAAGTAAAATTTTTACTAGTTTCATCCACAAGACCACAGCTCAGAAAAGTTAGAGATGCCATTCAGGTTCAATTGAAAGCCGAAGATATGATTTTGTGCGACGTCATCTTTGCTGGTAAAAGTTTATGTAAGCCAACCGAAGCTCGGACAATACTCCCAGCTGCTTTTAAACACATTATGGAGAATCTTTCCCTTCATGGGACCTACCAGCCCGATCAACAACGTCAATTGATCTCTCTTTGTTGTCCTTAAGGGAATGAGAATCCTTCCCTTCATGGTGCCTCTTGGCTTTATCGACCGCCTCGATGATCTTAAATCTCTGCCATCAACTTTGCTCTCAATTTATCTATCATGGGACCTCTTAACCCTATCGTTGGCCTCAACCGAATGCTCTCTGCCAGTCTCAACCTATACTCCTTTTCTCCTTTTGTACTCTGTCGAGCTTTGTAGCCATCTACATCCCTATAAGTGTATTTGTCCGTCTTTCTGTTTGAATCACTCATTTTCTCTGCTATATACTTCTCAGCTAAAATTCAAACTCTCATCTTTTCAAACCCTCATCTCCTTAGAAAAATTCTTGCCCGTGATTCAAACCCTCCACAACTCCAATACTGCACTTTATAGAATAACCTTGTTTCGGTGTGCGAGGTTTTATAAGCACATCGGTGCGGTTTCGTAAGATCGATGTTTATGTTTTGGCGCGGTGTTTTATGACGCATCGGTGCGGAAGATTTGTGAAGCACTAGTGTGTCTTAGTACTAAGACGCACCGGTGCGTGTTATGATGATAAGTGCACCAGACTGTATAAAGTTCTTTTTTTTTGTATGTAAGATCATAATAAAATAATGATAATTCTAAATTACATGAATTTATTTGCATTATTTTCTAAACTTTATTATGTTACAAAAGTCATATTACTCTAGATTTATTATTTTACAATTATTCTACAAATTAAAAAATTTAAATATTTTAATAAAATAATTTCACATTAATAGAATTAAAATTTTACAAATATTGTACATAAAATTAGAATCAAAATTAGAATTAGAATTAGAATTACAATGAAAATTACAGTTACAAGTTTACAATTTCACATACAATTACGATTAGAATTACAATTACAATTTTAATTTTACATATAATTACATTTACAATTACAATTACAATTTTACAAATATTTTACATACAATTACAATTAAAATTACAATTACAAATATAATTACAATTTTAGAATTTTACATACAATTACAATTAAAATTACAATTACAATCATTTCACAATAAATTAAATATTACAATTACAATTAAAATTTTACATTAAATATTTTACATACAATTACAGTTAAAATTACAGTTACAAATACAAATACAATTTTAAATACAATTAAAATTTCAATTTCAATTACAATCACGACATAATATTTAATAAATATCATGGTCATTTAATATTAAATTAATTAATAAACATCACGATCATGATAACCATCATACAAACGTCATATTCGACTAAAAAACACATTCTAAATCGCTAACATCATCATGATCATGATCATCTAACAAAACACAATTAAAATTATATATTAACATCATTACAACACAAACATCAAATATACATCTCGTGTCAAATAACTCATGCTATCACATACACATCTATTTGCAAGCTGCACATTAAATGAACATATCTAACATGACCTAACAATATACACATCATGATGATAAAAAAAATGTAAATTAAGTACAATTGCAACATGAACATAAAATACATGGACCATATATATATATATATATAACTGAATAATATTAAAAATATACAACTGTAATATAAATGTCATGGATTAGCTGGTGGTAGTACAATATCAATAGCAATACTAGTGGAGGCTTGCTCAGTCAATGGTGCAGCCTCAAAGGTTGATGGTCCAGCCTGCTCATGATCATGAGTATTGATGGATGTTGCAGGTTGTTGACTGGACGTGGTCGATGGTCTAGCCTCATCTCCATGATGACTGCTGCTAGATGATAGTGGAGGCTCATGCTCATCTGGCGCGGTGTGAGGTGAACGATCATGAGATGATGAGTCACTGCTCGCAGACTGTCCATCACGTGTTGCGGCTCTACCATGCCTATAATGTGAAACAGTCCTCCTCAGTTGCATAACAACTATCGTAGCTCCTACAACATGCCACATTAGGCTGTACATGTCACGCATCATGCCTCTCCACATCTGTAATAACCTATCATCGGCCTGTATGTCTCTGTAATGAGCGGGCCTGATGCTTGCCTCAACAATCAATGCACTAAGTTTGTCTCCCAATTCCATCATGTATCTAGTATCTAGTTGTCGACGCCTAGCAAAAGACAGTACCAGCACACTAGCAGGAGCATGTCTCTCTGCACCGGCCTCCTTATGATCCTCGGCATATGGCATGCCCTGATCGTCATCAAGATCCACACCTGGATCATGTGGTGGTGCCGGCATCTCCTCACCATAAAAAGAGCCAATGTTTGCAAAATATATACAAGTACACAACAAAAATTAGACAATTTCATTACACAATTTAATAAAAAAAAGTTAAATAACATGTTAGAATAAATTTAAATAAAACAGGAATATTACCTCTATCATCTAGAGACTCATCATATGTGAAGAGGATGTTGGCACACCCTCTCCAATCCAATCCAGCATAAGGATAGGGGACAATAATGAAGGGATGCGGCTCGTCAACATTGGATAGAAAGCCCAGTGCATCATGCGATATCCTGGTTGGAAACATAGTCTCGCCCCTCTTAGGCATCATCTTCCCCCACATGTGCATTTGTGCCTCCAACATCGACCTACAAGGTTGCCGAAAAAATGTAGGCCTAATCTCTGGAAACATCTCAAAAAATAAACAAAATATATCTGAAGCAAAAGGGAAGTTGACCCTCCCTTGTGCATGAGCATGACATCTATCTAAGGCTGTACAAAACTGCTGCAAAAAAATGGCAGACCACCTGACAAGTCGTGGCTCCTGTACTAAAGAAACATCATAATATAGAAGCGAGTAACTAATGTGTTGCCTATCACTGGTGTTGTGTGAAATGGTCGAAATGAGAAGTGAGAGGCATTGTATGTCCTCACTACCAAATGCACCAATACGTAACTGACCTCCAGTGACCTGAAAATATGTAAGAGACAGTACTGATGCTCCAATGTATCTCTAGGAGTAAACTAATTGACTCCCTGCTACACAACCAACTGGAACCTCTGGGAACAAGGGAAAATCCACCCCTCTCCTCAATAGCCCTATAATGAAATATATATCCTCCTTAGTGGGTGTGTACCACTGGTTAGGACCAACCTCGAAAGCCTATCAGTGGGCATTCCACCTACGGATAAGATGTCTCAAAAACACACTGTGGGAATTTAGAGAAGTAACCTCCTCATAGAACTTGAGGAGGCCTACCTGCCTTAGGAGCCCCTGGGTATCTGCTGTAATAGGGCGAGGGTACACATATCTCTCCCTCTCTCATTCCTCCCATAGGAGAACCATGTCATACTGCTCCACCTGCTGTTGTTGTTGTTCCTCCTCTTCTCTCTGAATCATTGACATATAAAATAATTTTTTTTTTATTAAATGAGACATGTATTTAGGAATATACATATATAATGTTTTTTGGAAAAAAAAAAAGAGACCAGTCGGTGCCCCACAAAAAATAGTCATGCACTGGTTCCAGTGCATTATTTGTTTGTCGCACACTGGGGGTGGTGCATTGAATGTCATTCAACGCACCATATGCGGTGCACCTAAAAAATTTTAAAGCACCGTTGACTATGTATGGTGTCAAAAGAGCGGTGCACTGACTAAAATATACGCCCTGGTGGGTATATTTGTTTCAGTGCACTGACTTCCTGACAAATTACATAGTCAACGGTGTGATCTTTTACCAAGCGACACCATTGACCCTGTCGGAATGCCGAATGCAGTGTGCTGACAGACACCAGGGTAGATATTTCCGTCAACGCACCCGATTGCTATTCCCATCGTCAACGGTGCGACCGGCTAAATGACCGCACCACACCTTTTTTTTTTTAATTTTAAAATAATGCGGTGTGTCTTTCGGTACTGCCCCGGACATGGTGCGGATACTGTTAGCATTGGTTGTGGTGCGGCCTGTAAATTTTACAGGTAGCACCACTTATCGGTGCGAGCCGTATGGCTCGTGCGCAATGCGCGACAATTTTTTTTTCTTTTAAATGGTTAATTTTAAGGTTATTTGAAATTATAATCCGCTAAAAATCTTAATTATGGAAAAGAAAGAAAATACCTGTACATTTCACCGTTGAGGAGGCATATTGGCTGTAGAATTTGCAAAATAAAATTTTCCCATCGTTTTGCAAAATGCAAGCTGGAGATTGGTGGGCAATGCATAGTAGAAGTGTGTGCAATGGGTGCAATGGGAGCATTGATGTCAGGGTGGCTCAGACAAGGATAAATTGCACCGGTGCTTGAGAGATCTGGAGCACTGAGAAAAGTGAAAAATGTGGTTTTTTGGCCATAATTTTTTTTTATTTAATCCTGTTATGGTGTGCAGGGTTTTATAGGAGCGCCTATGCTGTTTCTTACGAACGCACCAGTTAGTTTCTGTTTTGGCGTGGTTTTTTATGATGCACCAGTGCGGTTTCTTAACACCACACCGGGCAGTTTTTGTTTTGGCGTAGTGTTTTATGATGCACCGACGCGGAAGAGTTGTGAAGCACCAATGCTCTATAGTAATAGGATGCACTGGGCGGGTGTCTATGGAGTGCACGGTGTCTAGTGTGCCAATGTTTTGTGCGCACTGGTGCTTTCTTTTGAAGAGCGCACCAGTGATTGAGAGATCTAGAGCATTGAGAAAAATGAAAAATGTGGTTTTGTGGCCGTAATTTTGTTTTTAACGTTGTTCCGATGCGCAGGGTTTATAGGTGCACTGGTGTTGTTTCTTACAAATGCACCGGTTGGTTTATGTTTTGGCACAGTGTTTTATGATGCACCAACATGGAAGATTTGTGAAGCACCAATGCGCTACAGTAATACGACGCACTGGGCGGGTGTGTACGAAGTGCACGGTGTCCGGTGTACCAATGTTTTATGCACACTGGTGCTTTCTCTTGTAGAGCACACCGGTGATTGAGAGCTCTGGAGCACTGCGAAAAGTGAAAAATGTGGTTTTTTGGGCGTATTTTTTTTTATTTAACATTGTTCAGGTGCATGTGGTTTATAGGAGCACCAGTGTTGTTTCTTATGAACACACTGGCCGGTTTCGATTTTGGCATGGTGTTTTATGATGCACCGATGCAGTTTCTTAATACCGCACTGGGCGGTTTATGTTTTGGCGCCGTGTTTTATGATGCACTGGCACGGAAGAGTTGTAAAGCACCGGTGCTCTATAGTAATACGACGCACCGGGTGGGTGTGTACGGAGCGATGATGTCCGGTGTGCCAATGTTTTGTGCGCCCCGGTGATTTCTCTTGTAGAGAGCACCGATGTGATTTTGGATGATAATCGCATCGAGTAGAAAACATCTGCAAAACCCTCCGCCTGCCAACCTCCTCTAGTAACCTCCGCTAGAAATGGATTTATGGGGTATTTTTATAAGGGGTTCCTCAAAAACATCCGCTAGAGGGTCTTTTCCTTGTATTGGGTGGTCAATTGAGGCAGTCTGCAACATTATTGGTGTTTCCCTTCTTGTACTTGTTGTTCAAATGAAACTGTTGCAGATATGTGGACCACTTCTGATGGCAACCATTCTGCAACTTCCCTTGAGTCTGTATGAACTACAGGGGTCAGTGGTCTGTGTGGATGACTGCTTCCTTCCCCAAAATGTAATGCTTCCATTGTCGACAAGCCTACACAATGGAATACATTTATTTTTCATAAGTGGGATAGTTGCAGACTGTGTCAGACAATGTCTCATTAATATATGCCATTGGATTCCCCTGTTGAGTAATAACTGCCCCAATAGCATAGTCAGAGGAATCTATCTCAATCTCAAATGGTTGTTGCAAGTCTGGTAATGTGAGCACTGGGGCAGAGCAGAGGCGATGTTTCAATTCTACGAAGGCATTTTGTTGAGATTTTGACCAAAATAATTTTTCTTTCGAACCTCCCTTGGTGATTTGACTCAAGGGCCAAGTGATATGAGAGAATCCCAACACAAACCTGTGGTAGAAATTATCAATACCTAGAAGGCTACGAAGCTCTGTTAGAGTGGTTGGGGCTAGCCAATCGTGAATGACTTGGATCTTGGTTGGATCCACATGCACCCCCCGTTCATCAATAATGTATCCCATATACTGAACATGGGTCATGCCAAAAGGGAACTTCTCCAAATTAGCACACAACTTGTTCTGCTGCAGTGTTTGGAGGACGTGTCAGATGTGGTGGAGGTGCTCTTCCCAAGTCTAGCTAAAGATCAGAATGTCATCCAAGTACACTACTACAAATAAGTTGGTGAATCACCGCAATATGTCATCCATCAACCTCATGAAGGTTGCAGGAGCATTCGTCAACCTGAAAGGCATGACCAACCATTCGAAAAGGCCCCCCTTGGCTTTGAAGGGAGTCTTCCACACATCAGAGGGTTCGATTGGTACTTGGTGATACCCAGACTTTAAGTTGATCTTGCTTAAATATTTCACCCCTTTGAGCTGGTCCAGAAGGCCATCAATCTGTGGGATCAGGTACCTATTCTAGACAGTGATATTGTTTAGTGCCCAATAGTCAATACAGAGTCTCCAAGTTCCATCCCTCTTCTATACCAACATGATCGGGCTCCAACAGGGTGATGAACTAGGCTGGATGTAACCTTTCTACAGAAGCTCCTAAATATGCCTCTTGATTTCATCATTCTCGAGAACAAAGCTCCGACAGATCGATCCATTGGGCAAAGACACACCTGGGGTTAGATCAATGGGGTGCTTGACCTGGCAGTGCAGAGGCACCCCTGTGGGTGAGGTGAATATGTCCTCGTACTCCTCCACGACCTTGTCCATTTGTTTTTGTTGTGTGAAGGAGCCCTATCTGGAGGTCATGGCCACAATATTCTTCTTGCGCTGAGGGCGGATCATCAGGGAAAAAAATTTCCCGATTTTGGAAATGATCTTACTACATTGTTTTGCAGTAACCAAAGAGATAGCGGTAGGCGCTGGTACCTCTCGTATCCTATAAAACTTATTTCCAAAAGTAACAATAACAACGCGAGGCTGGGACTCATACACAACATGGCGCTTTCACAAGTATGGTTTCCTAATAATACATCATAAACATTAAGAGGAGCAATGTCACATAATAACTCATCCGTGAAGGGTTTGATGCTGTAGGGAAGGCGACAATGATGGCTGACGCAGAGATCCTATCCATGGTGAAGTCACCCGATGGTGTACTGATGTGGGTGTGCTATGGTCGACAAGCCTATGCCCCAGACACTTCATGACGTCTTCTGAAATGAGGTTCTTTTGGCTCCCACTATTGACAATGAGTTGTAGTGGGGAACCCTTTACCCACATATGGGAGTGGAAGATGATCCTCCTCCTCTGGATCTTCCGGTTCCTCCTTTTGGATATTCACAATGGCAATGGTGGCATTGGGCTCCACATCAATAATATATTTCCCTTTTTCATTCCCCTTTTCGGATTCTGATTTAGAGTTGGAGCATGCATATGATTCAGAAGCCCTCATCTCAGCCACCAAGAACTACTTGGCCCGACACTCACTTGTGTTGTGAGTGGAGCTCTTATGGAGCTCACACCACTTTCCCATTTCCTTCTTTGGCTTTGCGGTGTTTTTCTTTGCTTGCAGCTTCGAAAGGTTGTCTAAGGGCCACCATGCCTTGGATTTGTCCTTTGTTATGCAGTTTGGGGGCACCTTTCCCTTGCTTTTGACTCATAGATCCAAAGTATCGTTTCTTCTATTTGAATTTTCGCTCAATCTTGGTAGCATACCGATATGCTGTACCAAGTGAGGAGATGTGGAGGAACTCCATTTCCTCCTGAATGTATATGTGCAGAAAACTGTGGTACTTTAAAAACAAATGTTTCTCTGAATCTTTGATCCCAATTTTGTGCGTAGGGTATGGAACAAATTCGTCAACTCATGCACATCTTGACCCCTTTGATGACGTAGCGTAGTCCACTATATGTACTTGTCCTCATAGCTCCCCACAGGATAGTATTGTTCCTTGATAGCATCTCAGAAATAATTCCAAGTGGGTACGACCAAGAACAAAGAGGGTTATGTCTCATCCTTTTTCTCATAGTAGGTTTCCCACTAGTCCTTAACATGGGGGGTAGCTTTGAGGAGTGAAAAAATAATCTTCTCCTGGTCGGAAAAGTCATGAACTGAGAAATATACTTCTAATAGATTCAACCATATATCTACGACGTCTGCATCTATTTTCCCTCAAATATGGGAATGTCAAAGTTTACTTGTACCTTAAAGGGAGTCGTGCCTCCAGAGTGGCTGCTAGATGCAGATGCATCACCGGTGTATAGTTGTTGAAGGATCTGGGCAAAGTTATCCATCATCGCGTTCCTTTATTTTTTGAGGGCCTCCTCGAGAAATATTTTGATAGGATATCCTACTCCATAATATTTATTTTCGTCCCCCATGAGTAGCCATCAGGGTTTGTGAGGCTGATCTTGCAAAGGTTCAACCAGATCAAGCCCTAACTCCTTATACCCCGACCTCATTGGTGATGTTCAAAGAAGGATCGAGAAAGAGTAGACCACTCTGATACCACTAATATAGACTTATGAAGGAGCACAACTTAATACACATATAACCATAAATACAAAGATGCAGTGGAAATAACACTTCATTTAATTAATATCAAATAAGTGAAATTTGTTTACAGACAGAATGGAAATAAACTAGCTAGGGCGTTGGTGGCTTATCTCTGGGAATAGATGTGGTGGCTAAAGGCCTCAGAACTATGTTATAATGAGGCTCGAGGGCCTATTTATTATTGAGAAACAATGGAAAACCCTAAACATCCAAAAACCTAACCCTAGGAGATGAAGTGCCAAAAATATGGGCCCCATTTGTGTAAATTGGTACATCAACTTCCCGAGGATGTAACTTTGGCATACAATCTCCGTTTGACGTGCCCAATACCCCATTAGAAATATCTATCCGAGGAGTAAAAATTTTGAGTGAGCAACATGGTCCATGGATCCATGTTGCTCCTCTTTTTCCCAAAAAATGTCATTTCGTGCTTCAAAACGACTCTGAAAGTTGAAGACCCAAAAAAATGCTAAAAATAGTAAATTGTGCTATAATTAAGGAAACTGAAAAAATGAAAGAAATAATGGTGGGGCCCCAAGTGGAATATCTGGTGGCCACCAATATCCACTTGGATCATTTAAGACCCACTTCAAAGCCTCATATTCTGCCTCACTTTTGGAACAATCAAATGCCAATTTATGAGAACACATCTGAACATTAGGAGGAAGATGGGATGATTGATTCATGGGACCACTAATCCAAATTCCAATTCCATCTCCTTCCTTACCTAAGGCTCCATCAAAATCCATGGTCCATAGGCCATTTTATTCATTGGGAAGCTCAATTTTGGATGAATTATTTTGATTATCTGTTTGAGAAGGATCTGCTTTCCCAATAGGCTCTATCTCATTTACTGTTTCAGTTGTTATATTTTTTACTGATGCACTTGGCTGCAAGATGATTGGTTCCTTTTTTTGCTATTCTGCACTTGAAATTTCTTGAACATAATTTGAAATCTCTAAAAAAATTTCTTTTTCTTCCATCAAATCTTCTAACAATGCTGAAAAATCATCATTGTACAAAACAAATGAATCTAAATATGTATGAACAACATGAATGGGGTGATTGTGGGGTTTTATTTGCTTCAAATCATGTACTTCATCTTGTTATCCCTGTATAATTGTCTGAGATGTACAAAAACTGGTATAATAGCATAAGAAAAGTCTAACTACAAGCGCCTTTATGTTTGGATCCCCATGATTGGGAGAGAAGAATTCCATATCTCAAAGGAATGTCGGTTAGAACAATGTCCATAAGAACATTCTTAGCTAGAATTTGATCTAAGGAAACCACTATATATTTGATGAGACCAAGACACTTAACCCTTCTTGAGTCAAAAGAGTAAAGGTCATGGTATGGCCTGGTAATATCCAATCCTAATGTATCCCTGATGGATTTAGGTGTGAGATTATGTGAGGCCCCGAAATATAACATAGCATTATGGCGGATGAAGTCATGAATTTTGAGATTGAGATAAAAAAGTGGGACTTCACTATCTTCTAAGTTACCATCTACAGAAGGGCCAAACAAAAGCTCGAGGTGGTCATCACTAACATTTACCATATCAGACATTTGGTCAACCTTAAGCATCTTGGCTTCCTAGAACTTGTATTGGTCATTCTTAATTAATTCATTCAAGGGAATTGATACTTTAGGCTTTGAAATTTCATTCTCAAGACTAAATAAATTAGAGTTATTTTCTACTTCTTTAGATGGCATGTCCTTCTTTTCAAGCTGATCTATGATTGGGATCTCCTTTCTTTGTCCTCCCGCTTGAATTTCTTTGTATTTCTTTGGATTGTTAGTGGAAGCTTCATTAATTTTTCCTTGATTTGTAACAACATGTACTTTTTCCATATTCTGATTTGTAGTTATGGGCACATTCCTATTTCTCAGACCATATTTCTTTTGCACTTGGCTAAGGACATTTTGATAACCTCTTTGATAATCCTCTGTCTGTACTGCTAACATATCATTGCTAGAAATAACATACTGTTGATCATCAGGTACATAAGGTTCTTCAGAAAATTCATCCTCCTCAGTCAAGAAAATGGGTTGTTGATTTTCCTCAATAGGTGATTTTCTTGTCATATTTCTTCTTCTTCATCAGGGCCCTCTATATAATTTTGTAGAAAATGAGTACGGATCTATTGCTGACCTTGCTGATCTTGACCCCTATGTTCCCTTTGTTTAATCATGTATCAAGGTTTTTGTCGTTGACCTCTGAAGTAGGGATTTCTGATTTGTGGTTCTTATTGTCTATCTGTGATGGTGATCTTGTCTGTCATCTTATCCATTGTCTTAATCAAAGTATCAAGTTTACCCTCAGATGAAGTAGATGGATCTGCCTTTATGGTAACCCTATTTCCTGATTTCATCTTTGAATTTTTTATAAGTAGATTTGCCTCAACACTTACTTCATTTTGTTAGGTCCCTATATTACTAGTATAGTACCTTATTGTTGTTATTATATACCCCTTATTGTTATTTTTGTACCCATGTAACCTCAATATTGTTATTATTGTGCCCTTACATTATTATTGTTAGGTCGGCTATGATTATATTGTGACCCCATGGACTCCTATATATAGAAGCAAGTTTTTTCATTTGTATCATCCAAGAATTGTTCATTTATGTAATGTAAGGGAGGTTTCCCCCTCGAAGTGGCTTATTTCTAAGGCATTGATCTCTCTTTTTTTCTATTTTTTGGGGTAGTTTCATAACATTTGGTATTAGAGCTTTGGATTCTAGGGTTTCGCTGCTCTAAATAGGTTGTTGTGGAATTTTCGATATACCTTTTTGGTTTAGAAGCTGAAATTTTTATAATGCGAAGCTGAAATCCTGAGGAACTTCATGTAAATATTTTAGATCTTGGTTCACAATATTTGCAGAGATATGATCTATGGAATTTAGGGTTGTTTCAGGCTCCATAATTTCATCTCAAAGAGGTGACAATGGGCAAATTGTCATAACTCTCTCTTTGAGCATCAGATTTGGATTCTATAAAAATCATCCAAAATTACACATATTTTAGTTTCCTTTGTATCAATTAGAGAGCCGGAGGAGGAAACAGTGACACATGGCACGTCGTACAAGTTCTCTCTATTGAACCAGTCCATAATTAGGTCATTGTGGGACATTGGGAATAACTTTGTATTGAAGCACCCAAAGAAGGTCAAACCTATGGCATTGGAAATAAGGTTCAGAGGGCTACTATAGGATTCGATTTTAGATATTGAAGATCCGAAATCACATAGATAATTCAGTTTAAATATCGAGCTCCTCAAAAGCAAGAAAAATGTATGTATGTTTTTTTCAAATTGCATAAGTCTTGTTTCAAAAATTAGTTTGAAGTGATTCCAAGGGCATATTGAATCATATATATCAGTATTGGGTTCTAAAATGCCACATAAAAATAATTCAATGCCCATCAAGCCTTCAGAAGTCTCTATTATGACTCATGAAGATGAATAAGCGCAACATGACATATCAAAATTACAAGAGCAAGTGCACCAAATTTCGCACTCGCAAAGAGAAAAAAAAATGAAATGTAAGTTTTGAGGAAATGAGTGGAAGCTAAGATGGATGGTTTGAGGAAAGGAATGGAAGCTAATATGTATGGTTTGAAGAGTAGTATGGAAGCTACTATGGATGGCATGGAAGCTTGCATGGAAGCTAAGATGGATGACATGGAAGCTAAGATTGATGAAAAAATGAAAGACATCATGGAAGACATGAAGAATGATCTAAAAGTAGACATGGAAGGTTTGATGACAAGGTTTATAGAAGAAATTATTCCTAATGGCGGAAATATAATAGAGGAAACTCATGATAAGAA
This sequence comes from Pinus albicaulis, assembly GCA_034641835.2. Classification (NCBI taxonomy): domain Eukaryota; kingdom Viridiplantae; phylum Streptophyta; class Pinopsida; order Pinales; family Pinaceae; genus Pinus; species Pinus albicaulis. The sequence continues at coordinate 949,364,359 of CM076580.1, read as the reverse complement.
CAAAATAAATGTTAATCGTGATTTCATAAACTCTAATGTTGGATTGAAGACCCACCATATTCCAAAGATCGATATGAGGAAGTTTGATGGAAAGGATCTCGTAACATGGATACTACATATGGAGCAATATTTCTATCTCAATAATGTGAAAAACACACAAAAGGTACGCATTGCAACTTTATATTTAGAAAAAAATACATTTGTGTGGTATTGATGGCTTTTCTCCCGTAAAAAAAATTGTCACTTGGTCAATTTTTACGGAGGAAATGATATCACATTATGAGGATACAAAGAGAAACACCTTCTTTAGCCAATTTATAAATCTCAAACAAAAGGGTTCAGTGGTGGAGCACATTGAGGACTTCCAAAAATTGAATATAAGTGTAGATGATATCCCAGAGGAACATAGGATTGATGTCTTCATAGTGACTTTAAAGGATAACATCCAACATGAGGTTTGAGTTTGGGAACTTGATTCATTGGAGAAGGAATTCAAGTTGGAAAGAAAAAAATGAATGTAAAGTTATGGAGACAAGGAAGCCTACCACTCACATATATAAATATGGAATTGTTGCTACTCCTAGACTTCCACAACCTACAAGGTTGACACCACAACAATTGTAAGAAAAAAGAGAAAAATGGCTTTGCTACAGTTGTGATAACAAATACACTAAAGGTCATAAGTGTGTTGAGAAGAAATGATTTTACATAGATTGTGAATATGAGGAAGAAAATGAACAAGAAACTTCAAAAGAAGAGGATATACACCATGAACCAACCCTAGAGAAAGAAGAAACGAGTTCGACCATATCATGTAATGCATTGGCAGGAATTACCACTCCTCAAACTCTCAAGATAGAAGTACATATCAAGAAGAAAAAGGTAATAGTGATGATTGATTTGGGTAGTACCCATAATTTTATTCATTGTAAGGTAGCTAAGGAATTGAATTTATTCCTATACCCAGCACCAGAATGTCAAGTGATGGTTGCAAATGGAGGAACTATAAATTGCTCTGGAAAATGCCATAATATCAACCTAACCATGGGGGGATATGTATTTAATAGTACAATGCTTTCCATTCTAATGGGAGGTGTTGATGTTGTACTAGGAGTACAATGGTTACAATCTTTGGGGATTGTAGCTTTTAATTTTCAAGAACTTTTCTTGAATTTTTTTTTTAGAAGGAAAGGAAGTCGAATTATGGGGTATCACAGGGAAGCCAGGAAATATAATAAGATTTAATGTCATGACAAAGCTTCTGAAGAAAGAAAAATGAGGCGTAATTTCACAATTAATGCTCACTAGAAATTTCAATATCAAAATCAATTATTTCTCCAGATCTCCAAAAAGTCTTGGAAAATCATTCCAAGGTGTTTGAAACTCCCAAAGGACTCCCACCTATTCATGATCATGATCATGCTATTCATTTGATTCTAGGAAATTTTCCTCCAAACATCAAGCCTTGCAGATATCCTTATGTCCAAAAGAGCAAAATTGAACATATGATTGCAGAAATGTTAGAGGCTGGTATAATTCAACATAGTCAAAGTTCTTTATCTGCTCTAATAGTATTGGTGCACAAGAAGGATGGATCATGGCACATGTGTCCATATTATAGGGAGCTCAATAAGCTCAATATTAAAGATAAATTTCCCATTCCTGTGATTGATGAATTACATAGAGCAATTTATTTTACCAAGTTGGATCTTCGTTCAGTATATCATCAAATTAGAATGAAGACTGAAGATATTCTGAAAACAACATTTCGAACTCATGAGGGTCATTATGGATTTTTGGTGATGCCTTTTGGCCTTACCAATGCACCTTCTACATTTCAAGGGTTGATGAATTCCATTTTCAAACCTTTCCTTAGATAATTTGTGTTAGTGTTTTCTGATGATATACTAATCTACAACAGCTATTGGAAGGATCATGTTCAACATGTTGACAGGGTTCTCAAACTATTCGAGGAGAAACAATTATATGAAAAAACCTCCAAATGTTTCTTTGGAGTACAATAGGTGGAATATCTGGGTTATATTGTATCGCATGAGGGTGTTAAGGTATACCCCAAAAAAATTAAATTCATTAAGGAATGGAAAGTCCCCACAACCATAAAGAAGTTGCGAGGATTTATTGGGTTAGTAGGGTATTATCGCAAGTTTGTTAAGAATTATGGGAGAATAGTAGCACCTATAACAAAATTATTGAATAAAGATGAATTTTCATGGACTCCTCAAGCAAGTAAGGCCTTTTAACATGTTAAAGAGGCAATGTTCCTAACATCGGTCTTAGCTATGCTAGACTTCACAAAAACCTCTATTATTGAATGCGATACCTCAAAAAATGGAATTGGTGTTGTTTTAATGCAAGAAGGAAGACCCATTGTTTTAAAAATTCATCCAATCAAAGGAAAGTATTTACAGAAAAATATTTATGAGAAGGAAATGTTGGCAATATTACATGCACTAAAGTAATGGCAGCCTTATTGTTACACAGTAATTTGTCACCGTCCTTGCAATTCCCCGTCCCGCACATTGGAGGGCTTATTCCGTGACCTGTGAGCAGTGACATGACTTGAAACCACTTTCATGGCATCCCCCTTGACAAGGAAAATTATTCCCCTGAAGACAATTTCCTGTGAAAAGCCCTAAAAATAGCCTTTTTAGCCTTGGCGCAACTAGCCAGTTCAACCCTCGCGCCAATGGGGGAAATCCACTAAAGAGAGCGCGCCAACTGGCGCTTTGTCCCAGTGTATCACCCGCGCCAGGCTTAATAAGGACTGTTTTAAAAAAATAAATGGCGGAAGTTTGATTCCAACCAACTCCTGAACTGGTCTCTAAATTGATTTGGGAGGTTTGGCTTTGGATCTCCATGTAGGGGAAGTGGTTTTCCACCCATCATGGAAGCTTCCTTGAGGATAGGGCCAATCCCACCATTGTAGGGATCCCAACTCCCCTTCCACCATCTATATAAGCTTGTAATTTTCCCTTTACAAGCTAGCCTGAATAGAGCTGAATCAATTGTAAGGAGACTATCGTCAAACAGCTGAAGAGAGAGAGAGACTTGTCCTTGTTCCGACTTCTCTACATTATTTTGGTGATTGTCCACTATTTTATTGCGTTATTTGAGTGATTGGCTTCTTCTTCATTCGAATTCCGCTTTGTCTCGCTTTGAGCCTAGATTACATGGTTCATTTGAGTCTTTGGGATTTCTTCTTGATTTGAAGGACTTATTTGTCAATTTGAGGTCGGATTGTGTGTTTGGCGTTGAGTGAACTTTCTTGTCTTTGCTCTCTTGCTATCACTCCTCAAATTTCTCTTTTCATTTAGTTTAGTGCACTTTGCTCTTAAACATTGAAAATAAAAAAAATCTCTTTTGCTCTTGGTTAGTTAATGTAAATTGGATCTTTTCTCTATTATTAGTGATTTGTAACTTTGAAAGAAAAGATTTTAGTTTTCATTAGCGTGCATTAGAGACACTAGTGGTTGTTTTGTGATCATTTTGTTATTGTGTGAAAGCTCTCAACCTTCCCGTAGTTAGCTATTCAACGAATGAAATGATAGATTATGGCATGTAGTGTGCATTTAGGAGATTTTGAGACATAACATTCGGTAGGGCCTAGAAATTGAAACATAATTGAAGATCAACATTAAAATTTATTCAATTTACCTTAAGGCAGCATTGAAACATTAACAAAATATTTAGAGGTCTAGGCTAGAGACGTGTTTGGGCGTCGTTAAACCTAGTAGCTGTCATTCGCCTCTTGGCTTTAGATAGAACTAGTACAAATTTGTGCTCCCTGTATCATCGCGTATATAAAGGGAGACCCCACTAGGTTGCTATCCTTTATCCGTAGGAAGCCGAGTCTGCTGCCTTATACCCGTGATACACCGAACACAGCATTCAGGGAGATTTTCTGCATGTACGTTAAGTCCTTGGTTGATTTCTCTTTCATTTTGAAACCAAGGTGTATATTGCAGTTCACGGATATCTGGTACACCCTTTGCCTAGATTACCAGAGTAGTCATTTTGATCTTTTCTAACTCTTTAAATTTGAAAGGATCATCAAGCGCTTGTCCTTTCACACTTGTTTCAAAACTGAAAGAGATAGAGTCACCTTTCTTCTGTTTCTCGACTCTTAAAACATGAAATGGTGAAGTTTCTAAGTTTCAATGTGGTAAAATAAATCACCTGCGATCACACGCCCTGTTATAAATTTCTTTCTAGCCGTTTGATTGTGTGCCTTGGTTTTTTAGCCCGTGTGTTATGTTTGATATTTTCCTTTTGTCGTTATTGTCACAGTGGCGGAACCCTCAGTTTCGTTTACTGGTAGTCCATATATAGACGATTCATCAGAGGTCTCACAATACTCTGCTGAACCTCAGCAGCCCATCGTTTCCGAGTTTCCCGATGGGGGACTAGTTCTATTTGAGCTTCCCTTTGGAGGACCAGTTGAGTTCAATTGGCCTTTATCCAATGCTTGGTTTGGATTTGGAGTAGGGGAACATTTCCCTCCTCTTACATTGGGTTTGCCCTTTCTAGCTGCTGTTATTCCTCCTACTCCTCTTCGTCTGCTACAATATCTAGCAGTAGGTTCAGATATGGGCACATCCAACCATTCTCTTAGTGAGAAAATCCCCACGTTTGGTGAAGATTACAAGTTTTTCCCATAAGAAAACCTTGAATTATCTGTCATGTCTTCGCCCGGTCCTTCACTTCCAGTAGGGTATAGATATTTAAGTCAGATTATGACCGTTGTTGCCTCTATGGGGATATAAACTACCTCTACGAGGCTGGTTAGTCCTTCATTGGGGATGTCTCCTAGGACACCCATCACATCATCCCCTCAGGTCACTTCAGTACCTGTCAGGCCCATTGTCTGTGTGGCTGCATCTACACCCGCTGTTACCACTCATTTCGTAAGGGCTGCGTCACTTCCCGAAGATGTCTATATAGCATCTGCTATGCTGGAGAACATCTCTCCTGAGGAGTATTGATTGTCCCTACAAAAATCAAACCTCGAGGTCGGAAAATCCTCCCAAGATACCAACCGCCCGTATTTTTCGCATTATGCACAGGATGGTACACCCGTTTACGTTTTTCCATATTAATACGATGAGTACGGGAATCCTTTACGTTTACCCGCTCCAGAGGCTTATCTTCATGGTCAAGGTTTTCCATCTAACCAGGCTGCGTAACCTTACAACCCGCAAGGACAACCCTTCTAGGGCCAACCTTCGAGCCAGCCTAGTTATCCTTATGACTCGCAAGGACAGCCCTTACAAGGCTACCCTTCGAGCTAGCAGGGGTTGTTATATGGTCCGCAAGGACAGTCCTACAACCCTTGAGGTAAACCTATGAAGCCTCACCCTGTGGTCCAACCAGGGCAACCTCAAGGACCCATGGGTCAATCGGGGTACCAACCAGGGCCATTGTACGGTCTTGGGGGGCAAGTCCAACCTTCTCAACCTATGCAACCTCAGTATCCTATTGGTCTGAATGTTGCACAACCAGGATCATCTTATGGTATTGTTGCAGGTCAAACCAGTTACCAGGAACAACCTGGCCCCATTCCACCACAAGGCCAATCGGCCCATCCAACAAAGCCTGGTGTCCCACATCAGCCAGGTCAACCTGTACAAACTATGCAACCTTTTCACTCGGGTCAACCTGTTCAAACAGGGCAGCCCATTCAGCCAGGTCAGCCTGTCCAACCAGGCTAGCCTGCACATCCTGTCAACCCTGCCCAGCAGCTGATTTACTCAATGCCACAATCGAATCAGCTGGTGCGCCCTACTTATTAGGCTCAGTAGGGCCCCACCTATCAGTAGCCCGCTCAACCCCAAGGTGGTTACTATCCTCAAGGTCAATCTCGATCGATTTATAACCCGCCCCAAGGTTCTAATTATTATCCTCAACAACCCGGCTATACCTATACTTAGCAGTCGAATCCACATATTGCTCAAACGAGGCCGACATATAGTCGGGGTCCATACTCTGGTTATCAACCCCCGTACACTGGTTACCAGCAACCATATCAGACTGGTTATATGCCCTATACCCCCTATGGTCAGAATCCTTCGGGACAGAACTCATGGGGCCAAGGATATGCTCAACCAGCGTGGAGTAGAGGTACGGGTCCTTATCGAGGGCCTGACATGCCATTCAATCTGCAATTTCCATTCTTGGCTACCTTGGAGTTACCAGACGTTTCTAAATTAACCAATGATCCGATTCTTCACAATCCTTATTGGCCTCCGGTTCCGACCAAGGTACCCAACGACTGCCCTAAGTTTGAGGGTAAAGCTGGAGAAGACCCCCAAGCTCATGTAATGACCTATGATTTCTGGTGTTCATCCAAATATTGGGTGGATGATTCAATTTGTCTACGTCTCTTCCAGTGCACTCTTACTGGCGCTGCAGCTAAGTGGTATATAGAGTTACCTCGCGGCATCTTTCAAGATTTCAATACGTTCGCCATGGCTTTTCTGACTCACTTCCAGTTACCGGTTCGTTATGAAGCCAGGATGCATTTCCCATTACTTCTTTGAAGCAGGATAAAGCCACCCACATATCCGATCATATTCATGAGTGGCGACGTCCTCGTAGACTGATCAAGTTTGATATACCTGATCAGCTACTAACTCATTGGTTCACCACCTCCTTTGTTAGCAAAATCGCTCAAGATATTGCTATAGGGGCATGTGTGACTGAAGAACAAGCCATCGCGCGTGCCCAATACCTTGATCTAGTGTACTCTTAGTCTGGCACGCTTTATGATATTTTGACTGATGCTCCACGGCGGGGAACCTCTAAAGCACCAACTACCCTAGCGGTGGATGGTGTTATTGGTTTCGTGTCTCAAAATTCTCGAAAATCCTCATATGGGAAGCAAAAGTCCAATTCTTCCAATAATTCTGCTCTTCTTGCCCCTTCAGATTCTGGCAAGACTACGGAGGACAACACCATTCAGGCTAATCCTACAGAAAAAGCCTCCAAAGGAAAGAAGAAGGGAAAAGGAAAATCCAAACCCGATGCCCCAAAACCAGAGCCTTGTAAACCTCGTACTGATGATGGTTCCCAACGTAAACCGAAGTACCCTTGCATTATTTTTGAAGGAGACCATTATACCAAAGATTGTTCCCGACAATCTGAAATTAGTCAACTTCTGAAAGGCTCCAAAGGGACTCCGATAGTTCTCAAAGAACCGTTCCCATCTCAGTAGACCTAGATGTTTGAGTAGCCTTCACCATCTGTACCATTTGGGTCCCAGGTCTTTATGATGAATGGTGCTGCACCTGTCTCAATTGCTATGCGTTCGAAGGATTATGGCGGACTGCATCAGGCAGCTAGAAAGGAAGTTGTGGATGGCCCACCTCCTCCACCTGTCTCCAGTCCTTTGGAAATTGAGAAGCCCAATGCTGAACTTGTTGTAAGGCCACCTTATAAAGGTGTTCTGCAAAGATCTTCCTACAACCCAAATGCCCGTGCTGCTCAACACTATAGTATTTTTGAGGATTTGGCACAGGCGCCTTCTACCATGTCTGCATTGGAAGTGCTTCAAAGCTTCCCATCACAACGGAAACCTCTGTTGTCCACAATCAGTGAAATTGATCCCGCCGATTCTAATCTTCTCACCTTCAACCTAGAAAATTTTGTCCCTTGACTTCCACATCAAATTGATCTTTTTATACAAGTCGAGATCAACAGCCTCAACATCCATAGGGCCGTTGTGGACGAAGGTGCTTCCACCTGTGTTATCTCATCTGCCTGCTGGAAGGCCATCAGCTCTCTGGCTCTTTCATCATCTCCCAATGCCTTAGAAGCATTCGATGGTCGAGAATCAAAACCCCTGGGTGTTCTCGAGAGTTTTCCGATTACGTTACAGGGGAAGACAGTCAACATAGAAGTATAAGTGTTTGATGCTAAGATTAACTACAATCTACTTCTTGGTCACAGTTGGACCCACACCATGATGTGCGTACCGTCCACCCTCTTCTAGCTTCTTAAGTTCCCTCATGAGGGAAAAATCATTACTGTGGATCAGTTTTCTTTCTTCACCTCATCCTCTGAGAACAATGTTCCTTACGTGGATCAAATCCCCAATCCCCCTGACAGTGTAGGACCTGGTCTCTTCAAAGACCCCGTTGTCATGGGTATTTTTCCTGCGCCACCACCGCACATCGTTCAAGTTAATATGGTCTCTAGGTCCGATGACCCTTGGATCATCCCTTTGCCTGAACAGGTGGTCTCTTTCAAAGAATCGATGTCGTTAACTCCAGTTGAGATTAATTATTGCGAAATTGTCACCACATCTGATCCTCCTCCTCCTAAACATGCTCCTTCGAGCATGGCTCTGGATATATATTCTCAATCCCCTTGGCTTGGCAATGTAGATTCGCCTGACCCTTTAAGAGAAGTTTTCCCTTTTGATGAAGCTATTGTTGAAACCATGTCTCTTGAAGATCTGCCATGGAGCAATGGACATCATCGTTCCTCGTTCCTGCCTGGCCTGGGGGCAATGTCTAATTTTCTAGAGTGTGATGTATCTAGTTATCCCCCTCCTAAGCCTCCTTCGTTGAGCTCGTCGGACCATAGTTCCTCTTCTTGTGTCAAGCTCCTAAAACAATGAAACAATTCGCTACGAGGATAGTTCTTTTAAGTGTGTCAACCTCGTTAAAATAATGAAAAACGAGCCTGTTCAATTCGAGTTTTATTAGATTTAGATCAAATCTCTTATGTTTTCAACCTTCACTCCATTTCCTATGGACTGAAGCTTGGGGGGCATGTACCTCGAATTGAGTCACCATGATGGGGGCATGCGAAATTTTTCAAGCATAGTTTGTTTCCATTTCAAGATTGTGTAAAAATGAAACCGGTTTCAAGCATAGTTTATCTTTGTTTCAAGCTTGTGTAAAAATGAAACCAACTTCAAGCAAAGTTTCTTGATTTCAAGATTGTGTAAAAAAGAAACCTTGCCCATTTTACCTCTTGTGATTGCCATTTTATCAGCTTGTTTTTTCCATATGAGCCTTGGTTTTCTCACTCCATCGTCATTATTTGCTTGGACGATTATATGCCTTCACTTGGTTGTTTTACCTGTTACTGAGGAACCACTTCGATGAGTGGTCTTGTTAGCCAGCCTCTTAACCTTTACTTTTTCTGAGCAGTTCCACCATTACCAAAACCAGTACCTACCCTTTATACCACTCGTTCCTCCAGGAGGAGTCAACTTTCAGCTCTTTTCTGACTCTCTAAAAATGAAAAGATTGCCGAGTCGCTTGTCATTTTTATCTCGTTAAATTGGCTGCGAAATGACATCTATCCAGTATACGTTTAACCCTTTTCCGGGCAGGGATAGATTATTTATGAAAAAGGAATACCCTAGCCTATCGCGACTAGGAGGTTTTCTCAGACATAGTTTTCTACCTTTTCGGATTTGAGGAACTATCTATAAAAAGGGATTGTTGGAGTTTACTTTTCTTCTATCTTTTCAAAATATCTAAACATGAAAAGACGCCAAGTTCTTATTTTTTCAGACTAGTTAAAAACTGATGACATCGGACCCTATCATAATGATGTTATTCAAGTTCCTCCTTCCTAGGGCTCGTTAAATGTACTAGGATGGATTCGTCCGAAGGACGAACTTATATTACAAGCATATGCTATCCCCTTCAAGCTTGTTCTCAAAAATAATTGGGGTAATTTCCATAAATGGTGGGGGGAAATGGAACCAGTATCGTCGTCATGTCGGCAGTATGTCACTCTTGAACATGGCACTTGTCTACATTCGTTTCAGGTTGGGGACATCTCATCTCATTATTTGTTTGCCTCCGTGGGTTTGGGTAATCCCTTTTGACCTCTCATCTACTCTTTGCCTCATCATCATGACCTCTGATATTTTGATGTCAAATACTGCCAAATCCACTGTCGTGCCACCGATATGTTCAAGAGAAGTTGACCTCTGCAAGTTTCTACCTTCCTCTGATTCTCATATGATCCTGATTCACAACATTATTTTCCTCTGTCTCGCATCGATGATGTGGGAAACAATATGGCCCACCTTTGATCAAGGTCACTTCCTGTCGACTTCAGCTCATTATCCAGGAAGCTGATCTAGAGACTCCCTTCCGGTACCTTGGAGCTTGCATGCCTCAATGGCAGGTTCTTCACATTCGACGCAAGGTTTTCATCATTGACCCTCGATCGGATGATTCTGCGGGTGTTCGACGCCAGCTCACTGTTCACATTCCGTGGATTGTACCCTTAGTACCTTTAGGACCATTGTCATTATTGGTGGTTCCTCTCATGTTTGTTAACAACTCTCATCATTGGCTGGTAATCAGATGATGTTCTTGCATGTTCGACTTTAACTCACTTATTCACATGCTTGAACTTGTACTTTGTTTGGGTCGAGATGGAGCGCAAGACCCTGGATTTTGTCTGTTAGAATCCAGGCTACGATTTTGTGGATTATTATGATTGGTTACATGACTCATTGATTGGATGGTTGCGACCATAATTGAGTCTATTTATCGATCCTTACTGGATGGTTGCGTCCATGCCTTGGATCTTGATTATTGTATACTCTATTACGGATGGCTGCGCCCATACCACATATATATCATGTATTTGAGATATCAGTTGTACTTGTCTACGCAGGTTTTCCAACGGCAGTGTTTTCAGTTGGGCGCGTTCTCGTAAAGAATTTCACCCCTCTCTCTCTTTTGGGCCTCATGCTTTAGGGGGCATCTGTTACACAGTAATTTGTCACCGTCCCTGCAATTCCCATCCCACACATTGGAGGGCTTATTCCATGACCTATGAGTAGTGACGTGACCTGAAACCACTTTCATGGCATCCCCCTTGACAAGGAAAATCATTCCCCTAAAGACAATTTATTGTGAAAAGCCCTAAAAATAGCCTTTTTAGCCTTGGAACGACTAGCCAGTTCAGCTCTCGTGCCAATGGGGGAAATCCACCAAAGAGGGCGTGCCAACTAGTGCTCTGTCCCGGTGTATCACTCGCACCAGGCTTAATAAGGATTGTTTTTTAAAAATAAATGGCGGAAGTTTGATTCCAACCAACTCTTGAACTGGTCTCTAAATTGAGTTGGGAGGTTTGGATTTGGATCTCCATGTAGGGGAAGTAGTTTTCCACTTATCATGGAAGATTCCTTGAGGATAGGGCCAATCCCACCATTGTAGGGATCCCAACTCCCCTTCCACCATCTATATAAGCTTGTCATTTCCCCTTTTCAAGCTAGCCTGAATAGAGCTGAATCAATTGTAAGGAGACTATTGTCAGATAGTTGAAGAGAGAGAGACTTGTCCTTGTTCCGACGAGCTTTACCGAGATGTACTCCTCTGTCAACCTGCTAAAGTAAGATCCAACATCAAAGCTTAGGTTGTATCTTTCTTTTTTTTTTATTAATAATAAGCAACTTTGATTATGGTTCCACTCACATGTTCATGTTTCATGTTATGAGTTGTATCTTCGCTGACTGATACATAATTGCATGTATTAGGTTTTACGCTTGTTTGTTTGTTTTTTCCTCTTGTACGTGCAGGTGCTCGATCTCATTGAGCGGGAGAATTGTGATCTGCCAAAGCGAGGGACAGAAGCGCCATCTTCTCCACAAATGATGGCAGTGTAGGACTTAAGGTAGGCCTCTTGTCGCATCTTGGTCTTTTGAAATTAGGAACTTGCATCTTAGCATGACTCGGTTGTTGCTAGACCCGATCTGGGCTAGTAGGGATCGCCTCTATTTGCAGAGGGGATTTACCTCTCCAACACTTACCTAATGGGAAGACACTTCAAGGTAAAAACTGATCATGATAGTCTTAAACACTTTTTGGAACAAAGAATATCTTCACAAGAGAAGCAAAAATGGGTCACAAAGGTGTTGGGTTATGAATTTGAAATAATATACAAAAACGGGAAGCTAAATGATGTTGCAGATGCACTCTCAAGAAAGGATGAAGATGTGGAAGAATTTCTTTATGCCATTTCTATTATCCAACCAGATTTGATAACCAAAGCAAGTGAAAACTCATTCAAAATTTGTAGTAACATCGTATTACATCCGATAAATTTAGTTGGAAAAATGATTCCTTATGTTACAAATATCTCTTATATATTTTTAAGAATTCCCAACTGAAACAAAAAATTCTTTTGGAATTGCATACTTATCCTTTGGGAGGACACAGAATTTTTAAAAACTTACCATGGGGTGAAGAAAGAATTTTTTTGGGATGGCCTTAAATCTGATATTCAAAATTTTGTGGCAGAATGTTTAGTTTTCCAGCAAAATAAAGTTGATACAAGTCAACTTTATCCATTCCAAGTCAACTTTGCGAGGAGATTTCAATGGATTTTATCACAGGTTTACCTAAGTCCAAGGGAAAGAGTGTCATCATGGTGGTAGTTGATAGAATTAGCAAGTATGCACACTTTTGTGCATTATCTCATCCATTTAAAGCAAGTATAGTTGCTACTTCATTTATGGAAACAATTCAAATGCTATATGGAAACCCAAAGATTTACTGGAAATTATTGGGTGGAATCATTTTCTTGTTTGGGTACTCAACTAGCTCATAGCTCATCTTATCATCCTCAATCTAATGGTCAAACTGAGATAGTGAACGAATTTTTGGAAGGATATCTTCCTTGTTTTGAATCTGATATACAAACACAATGGGTCAAGTGGTTACCTCTAGTTGAATGGTGGTATAACAATTCCTTCCATACTACAGCAAAAATGACCCCATTTATGGAACTTTATGGATATCATCCACTGTCCATCACATCATATTTAAGAGAAAATTATAAGGTTCAAACAGTGGAAGATCACATCAAGCATCAAAAACAAGTTCTCTAACTCTTAAAGGATAACCTAAATTTGGCACAAAATCGAAAGAAATAACAGGAAAATCAACATCACAGCGAGTGAAGTTTTGATGTAGGAGACTAGGTATTTTTACGGCTATAAACATACAAAAAAATGTCCCTCAAGCAAGCTAAGAAGGATAATAAATTATTGCCAAAGTACTATGGCCCTTACAAGATGTTGCAAAATATTGGTACGATGGCATACAAATTGGAGCTTCCTACTTCTTTGTGAGTGCATCCAATTTTCCATGTTTCATGCTTAAAGAAGGTTATAGGTGACAAAATTCCAGTACAGAAAATATTTATAGAACTTTATGAGGAAGAAAAAATCATATTGGAACCTGAAGCAGTCACATAAACAATAACTCGGTAGCTATGAAATCAATCAATTTCAGAGTATCTCATCAAGTGGAAGAACTTACCAACTGAAGATTCTACATGGGAGGATGAGAATTTTATACAAAAGCATCCAGAGCTACTCAAGATTTGAGGACAAAACATTTTTTGAAGGACAGGGGCATGTTAGGTCCCTATATTGCTAGTATAGTCCCTTATTTTTGTTAGTGTATCCCACCTATTTTTATTGTTGTACCCTTGTAACCCCAATATTGTTATTATTGTGCCATTACATTATTATTGTTAGGTCGGCTAGGATTATATTGTGAGTCCATGGAATCCTATATATAGAAGGCGTTTTGTCATTTGTGTCATCCAAGAATTTTTCATTTATGTAATGTAAAGGAGTTTTCCCCTGCGAAATGGCTTATTTATAAGGCGGTGATCTCTATTTTCTTCTATTTTTGGAGTTGGTTTCATAACGCATTCCTTTTCATGTCTTCAAGAGTAGTAGAATTTTTCTCCCTCAATTGGTAGACCATATCCAGATCAAAATCATATGTATAATGAAGAAGTGCCAAGCCAGGAGGAGGCTTAATGTTTTCTGAGATAGAATCATATATTCTATTAAATTTGGCTGTGAAATCTTGCACAGATTCATTAGTATTTCTCTTCAAAGAATTGTACTCTGCCAGAATTTGGAGAGGGTTCTTTTTCTCATCCCACTTTGCTAGGAATAGGTATATTAATTGTTTTATATTGGCTACAAAATAATCTCTTAAGGAAAAAAACCATTTCTTGACTTCCCCTGAAAAACTTTGTGCTATTATGCGCATTTTGGCATTTATGAATTCCCTCAAGATCAATAAAAGCATTCACTTTAAATATATGTTGTTGAGCAATGACCTATGTTATACCATCAAACAAAGGCAATATTTAACCATAATTTTGAGGCAAAGCAGTAAGTTGTGGTGGTAAAATCAAAGGAGAAAATCTTACCATGACTGCTGCAAAAGGTTGTATGGAATTTACAATAGGAGGTGTTAATAGAGGAGATGATTGCAGAGAAAGTGATGGACGGAAAATGGAGGATGATTAAGCAGTTGTATGAGGAGGTGTAATATTAGATGTAGTAGAAAATAAAGTTTCTTGTTGGTACTAGATATAGGCCTTTTCAGAGGTTATTTGGAACTGATCAATCAAGCTTTGAAGTTTATAAAAATCTGACCAGACCTTACTATCAGTCTCAAAAGATGAAGACTCAGAAAATGGAAAATATTTTTCAAACTTAATGGGATCAAAAACTTCTTCTAAGAGAAAATATTTTGACTTAGACTTGAATAAGTATGACTCAAATTTGAGGTCAAAAGATACATCTCTAAGAGCGACCAACCTTGTAGGAAAATATGTGGATCTTACAAGTGGAGTTGTACCTTTTTTAACTTCTTGAGATTGTGACCTATTCTTTCTCAATAGCCTTTCAGGGTTATTGACTACTGGTGAAGGATTAGGATCAAGATTAGACCTCATATGCCTTTTGGGAGCCATTGTTCTTCTGAATCTTGACATTGGCTTGAAATTACTAAATCAAACTTCTTTGAGTGCTAGCACCTGTCACCCACAAGTATAGCCTTCAAAAAATTGTAAGAAATATCCCCAGGGATGATTTGACACTCATTCCCTGGAATCGGTGCCAAAATTTTAGGGCTCCTTAGTTTCCCAAGGCTGAGAAAGGAAACCAAAGAGGTAACAAAAAACCAACTTTTGACTTGGTATCTAGCCCTACCAAATCATACAGGGCTCTCTCAAAATCAATCTCACAACCAATGAAGTTATTGGAGATTATTAAGGTTTTAGGCTAGTTATGAGCTAGCAGGGTTTTTGATTTAGGTTGTGTTGGATAAGAAGCGCCGGCTTAGGAAACTAGGCTAAGTGTTCCAAAGGATCAACTGCAGTCATAGAATGAGGCAAGATAAATGTAACTAGTGACACAAATTTAATTTGTCATTGTAGTGTTGTGAGGAAGAAATCATGTGGAAGAAGTAAAATGAGCATACATGTATGAATTAATTTACTTAGAAGATAAAAAGACTTATATGAAAAACTCAGATAAAAAAAATCATATGAGGCAATGTATCATGTTTAAAACTTATGATATTAACACAAGAAGAACAAAGATGTCTGCTTGAAAAAATTGATCATCATATGCATAAGAAAAATGGAGGAAAACATTTTCAATAACCACATCACAAGAATCCCATAAAAATAGCTGCAACTGCCTGTAAATTACTTCTGCAAATATTCAAGGACATAAATTCCAAAAGAGTGTGAACTTCAAATATCCAACCCTCTCATTGACTTGATTCTAAGTACATATAGAAAACAAACAACATTCCACCTCTAAGAGTCGAATCCTGATCCATAGCAACTAATTAATGAACCTAATGAATCATTACCTAATCTTAAGGAAGTTAGAAACAAATTTCCCATTTTTTAGCTAACTAATTGAGCTTTTCTCTCAAGGAATTAATCATAGGATTATTTACAAAGATAACCATTAATAATACTATTGATAATCAAATAACTCATTATCCACCTGTTACATTGACCAAATTTGACCTCTGACATCCACGTGTAATGAAAAACCTTCAAACGTAGAAACACAGCTAAATTTCCGAGAAACACATTTTTTTTATACCAGAAATGCAACAACTTAGGCTTCATTTTTAGCTGACTTAGAATGGTTTCTGAGTGATGTTGAAGGTTGGTGAAGAAATCTTAGGATGTATAATATGCCCTGGGACACTTAAGTCATCCAAAATCATCATTTTAGCTGCCTCAAAATTGATTTTAAGAGCAAGTGTCGAGAAACGCAGCGAATTTCTGAAAATGTGGAAGAAAAGTGTAAAAAGGGCACTTTTTGATCAATTTATTCAAAACAATGACTATACAAGCATCCAAAAGTGATTTTATGACAACCTCTAGTCATTATCTATCCAACCATACTTAAATTTTTGGATTTTGACCCTCTGAGAAAAAGTGCAACGACTAGTTGATGCGTTTCTGTAGGATGCTTTTTCTCCTGTGTGCACAAAAGCTTCAAAATTTCAAATTTCTTCCTCTTTTTCTTTGATTTGTGATTTTATTTCATATCACTAGTGATGCATCAGCCAATAGGTCTAGGCTTTTCTTCATTTTGAGTTTTATTTGGGTTCTTTTGAGCTTCTTCTTCATGTTTTACCCTAATCTTGCAAATCATGTTCCTAGCATCATAGTTCCTTGCCATATTTATTTGCATGGTAGTATCCACGTTTTCCTTCTCCAGTAGATTCTTCAGATGCACATTTAATCTATCAATTCAATACTCCCTATTCTTCTCAATCTCAACACTTATGGAGTCAAATGTAGTATCTTGGGCTTGAGGAGCAGATATGGTGTCTTGAGCTTGAGGAGGAGACATATCTTCTAGATTCTGTTCCTTCCTAGCCATTTCTCTTTTCTTAGGTATCGTAGGATATGTTTGAAATTTATTTTCTTCCAGCTACTCAACATCAACAATAGCCTTACCTTTATCCTTTGCTGCAAATTTTTTACTTGTTGGCGAAGGGTCCTCTTGTTGCTCGCTTTGTTGCATTAGGGCTTGTCTCAACTGTCTATTATCCTGCTGTAGGAGAGCCACCATGAAATTGGCTTTGGATAGGTCATATTTCAGCTCTTTAATCTATGATTCCTTCTCCTTGATGATATCTTTTTCTGCCTTATCTCCATGTTGTTCTCCTAGGTCAACCATCTCAACTTTTGGAGGTACCTCTTCTTCATTATGCAATGGTCAATCATGTATGCTCAGAGGTGGTTCCTCTCTCATGCTCTCCAACTGAACTGCCTCTTCACCTACAACCTCCTTAGGTATCCTTTTTTTTTAGATCTATTTTTAGTCCTAGACCTAGGCATCTCCCCTTCTGCTTCAAGAACAAATACCAACTTATTACCTTTCTTATCTTTCCTTAAAATCATTGTTATAGGATTAGTTTTTGTCACTTATGGCATGCTTGATGTTTCAACTCCCTGTGGTCAAGATGGTGATGAAGGAGAGTTTTGACTCTTTGAATAGTTAGAGACAGGTAAGAGAGTATATGCCTCCAAGAAAGCTTCAAATGACATGTTGATCTGTGTTAGATGGTGAAGGAATATTACTTTGACTAAAGCATGATGAAAGAGAATCGATTGAGGATATTTGATTTTAGACTGCAACTTCTCTGTCATCTTCACCAAACTTATAAAGATATAGTTAGGTAATTTTAGGGGATTTTCAAAAGTGAAATGCATCAATAACTTATTATGTTATATAGCTTGCTAAACCTGCCCTCACAAGTGAAATATTTCATAATAATATTCATAAAAGGGTTGTACTTGTCCAAAAATTTCCTGCTAGAAAAAACATAAGTAGGAGACTCCTTATATTGTGGTTTCAAGAACATCTTGTAGTGCTCTAGGTATAAATCTATTCCCTTAAATAAAATTTCACCTTGATTAGGGATGGTAGTTGCTAAAGCTATGACCTCCTCTGACACTAGAAAAATGATCCCTACAATGGTTGCCTGATCCTTTTTGAAATTGATGGCAAAGAGGCTTGTTAGATCATGATGATAACCTACCCCTTCCACTTTAAGACAAAACCCTAAGCAACCTGCCTACTCAAATGATCTTCTGATAAAATATGATGCATTTACCTCTTGCATATGAGTTGGATCATATCTTGAGATCTCTCCTCCCTTATACCTCCTACTTTCACTGGTGTTCACCATGTTTTTGTTTTCACTTTTTATAGGAAAATCGAGTTTCAAAGAAGAGAGGGAAAGGGATTTTGAGCTGCAAAACAGGGCTAAAAACCCAGGAACTTGAGTGAAGGGAATGAAGGGGATGTGGGGTAGGAAAAAATATGAAAAAATTATTGGAGGTAGGGATAGGTGTTAGGGACACATTAAAAGTGGAATTTTTCAAAATGAGTGAGAAATGAGGAGGGGGGGGGGGGAGGCAAAACACGGACTTGTGCCAAAAACGCAGCAACAAGTTGGGTTTTATGAGGGAAATGATGAAATGGATGAATTTAAACGAGGGGAAGGGTGGGTAATGCTTAATAAGAATGATTAAGGATGTATGGACCCAAAATCAAGGAATTTTCCTCTAAACTGAAGCAAAACACCATTGGAAGGGTAAACACAACAAGAAAATGCAGCAAACCTTAGGGATATAATTTGACCAATTTTTTAAAGAAAATGACTGCACTGAGGATTTGAAAGGTTAGAAGTACTTGTTTAAAGAACTCTTGAAGTAGTGAGATGATGAAAAGACCCTTTCTTTCTCCCTTTGACCTTCAAACCAAAATCTCAACAACAACCTCCAGAAATGTAGAAATTTGATGGAAGAGAAGTAGTGGAAAAAATTTGAAGTTTTGGAGGCTATGAAAGGTCTTCAAGTTGATGGAGAGGAGATCTTGAAACTTGTAGAGGGATGGAATGAAGTTTTTAAACAGTTTTATGTCCCTTTATAACTCAAAAACTCGATTTTTGCTAGTTAGTGTGGTGACATCATGTACTTTAACCAAATGACTTAATGAAGTGGTTTATCCCCTAAGTGATAAATCTCATGAAACTTTACTAATTTTGGATGAGGATGACATTATTCCAAATAGAAATATGATGAAACTCATGACACTCTCATGATCAACCCTATGACACCATGACTCTTCCTTTTCATATTTTAAATAATGATACTTAATGAAGGAAAAATGACCTATGGTGACTAAATGAATCATGAAATTGATTATGATTTGACCTTGATGGCCATGACATGAGAGTAGTAATCATACTTAGACAATGACTTGAAAATTTGAAAACCAAGATACAAGTCAAATTTAATTTGAAAATATAATAATTTGACCACAAGACTCTAACTTCAGGGAAAAGAGACAATTTTGATCATTGTGCCTATTGGACACTAACACCTCCTACATTCGATGGACATATGAAGAATTAAGAAGATGCAAAGGCATGGTTGCGTGGGATGAAGAAATTATTCAGATTTTACAACTACTCAGAGAACATGAAATCTAGGATATCCACCTTCAGTCTAAAAGGGAAAGCATATCTGGTGGGAATATGTGAAGGATTTCAAGGGAATTCAGGAGGAAGAATTGATTTTGGATGATTTCTAGAGGATATTCAAGAATAATTACTTATGAGAGAGGTACAATGATGACAAATATTAGGAGTTTTATGAGATATAGATGGGTTTTATGAAAAATGATGAGTATACTAGCAGATTCTTGTAGATGTTGAGGTATGTGCCATATCTCAAGGAGGAGAAGGCTAAGATTCAAATATTCACCAGTGGATTGCTAGAAAAATATAGAGACCAGGTTGATTTTGATGAGCCTAGATCACTAGAGGAAGCCATCCATAAATTGAAGAAATTGTATGATAATTAAAAGTGCAAAGTTGAGCCTAAACGTAACTTGAAGGGGAATGAGAACTTAAAAGGGAAATGGCCAAAAAAGCGAGGAATACCTCAAGATATAGGTGAGAAAGAAAATTTTGATCCTTACAAGAAGTTCAATGGAGTTGAGAAGAGACATGGGTCGCAACCTGGAGAGCAGCAGAGTAGAGGTGATGCTAGAGCACCGTTGCAGTGTTGGTTATGTGGAAAATATCATCATAAGAAGGATTTTCCATTGTACCAGGGAGGTAGGCCTTATATCTATAGAGTTTAGGAGGAAAAATTATTTTGGGATGTTGGTCATAGTATTCCTCGAATTTATGAAATTGTGGAAAATAGGCAAGAGGATCACCCGACATCTATTATTGAGATGGACGGTAAGCTTTCTGATCAAGTTATTTCTATTTTGATTGATCCTTGATCTATTTATAGTTATGTTAATCCTAACTTGGTGGATAAGTGTGGCTCCAGGAAATAAGTGCATGCAGAGTCTTGGTTGGTGCAGTTGGCTATGGGTACTAAGAAGAGAGTTCATCATTGGGTAAGAGCTTGTGCATTTGAGTTCAATGGTATACCTACAACAACACATTTGAATGTACTGTTGTTGGGATCATATGGTATGCTTTTGGGTATGGATTGGTTGTATCTTCACATGACCAAAGTATATTTTTATGAAAAGGCTATTGAGTTCTTGGATGATAATGGAGAGAAGAAAATATTGTAGGGAAATAAGAATCCTACATCGGTGAGGATGGTCACAACTATGCAGGCTAAGCATAGTTATAGGAAAGGGTGTGTGATGTTTGTAGTTCATATTTCCAGTGACTAGGGTAAGGATATCGAGGATGAAGAAATATTCAAGAGGTACCCTCTATTGCAGCAGTTTCAAGATGTGTTTCCAACAGAGATTCTAAAGTTTCCTCCTCGTAGGGAAGTAGAATTTTCTATTGAGTTGGTACCAGGGGCAACATCAACATCAAATGAACCTTAGAATATGAAAATACTATAATTAGTAGAATTTAAGTTGGAGCTGAAGGAAAATATTGATAAGGGATACATTAGGCCAAGTGTATCGCCATATTGCTAATGAAGAAGAAGGATGGTACTCTTAGATTGTGTATTGATTACAGGTAGTTGAACATGGCTAAGGATTGGTGAATTTTTTGATCAGCTGAAGGGAGTATCAATGTTATCAAATATTTATCTACAATCATGATATCATCAGGTATGCATCAAATAAGAGGACATCTACAAGACTGCATTCAGGACCACGTATGGGCATTATGTGTTTGTTGTAGTTCCATTCGGTTTGACTAATGATGCAACTACTTTTATGTGTTTGATGAATAGTGTGGTGCATCCTTATCTGGATAAATTTTTTATTGTATTCATTAATGATATCCTAATATATTGTAAGAATGAGGAAGATCATGTCGATAATTTAACATCAATCTTGATATTTCCAAGAGAGCATTAGTTGTATGCTAAACTTAGCAAGTGCAACTTATTTCAAACAAAATTACACTTCTTGGGACATGTTGCTTCCAAGAATGGAATATCAATAAGTCCTAAAAAGATAAAGGATATCATGAAGTGGGAAGCTCCTAGAAATGTGGTGTAAGTTAGATCATTCATGGGGCTAGTAGGTTACTATAGGAGGTTCATCAGGAACTTCTCATGCATTGCATATCCTAATACATCATTTTAGGGAAAAGGTAAGAAGTTTGAATGGAAAGAGGAGTGTGCATCCAATTTTGAGCAATTGAAGCAGTTGTTGACAAATTATCGAATGTTAAAGATTGCAGATCCACATAAAGAGTTCATAGTGAGTAAAAATTATTTCAAGAGAGGCCTTGGTGGAGTCCTTATGTAAGGGGGACATGTGATACGTTATGAGTCCAAGAAACTAAATGAGCACAAGCAGAACTATGTGACTCATGATCTTGAGTTGGCAGCTATTATTCATGCTTTGAAGATGTGGATACATTATTTTCTTGGCAAGAGGTTTGTGTTGATGAGAGATAATAGTGGGTTGAGATATTTGTTTTACCAACCAAATTTGAATGCCAAGAAATCTAGATTGTTGGCTACCCTTAGTGAATTTGACTTCAAGATTAGATACATTAAGTGAAAGGAGAATAGGGTTGCCAATACTCTCAATAGGAAAGTGCAGTTGAACCATGTTCCAATAGTGAACATATATGGGACATCTCTACAAGATCAGATCTTATAGGAAAGACAATAAGATGATAGATATAAGGAGATTATGCACATGTTACAACAAGGTATAAGTGATCAGGATGTGGACTATCGTCTCACAACAGATGTCTTGGTGAGATTAAGAGACATGATCTATGTGCTAGATGAAATGGAACTCAAGAATATTATCTTGAGGGATTTTCATGTTAAACTATATTCAAGTCATCCAGGATATCAAAAGACATTGACAACAGTGAATAAGTTACTATTGGTTGAATATGAAGAAGGAGGTGGTAGAGTTTGTGTCAAGATGTTTGGATTTTCAGTAGGTCAAAGCATAGTGTAAGCATCAAGGAGGATTGATTAAGCCTATTCCGATTATAGAGTACAAATGGGAGGTCATTTCCATCGATTTCATTATAGGTATTCTGGGGGCATTGAGACAAAATTATTCCATAATGGTTGTGGTCGACCGATTGAACAAGGTAGTTCAATTCATTCCAGTGAAGACTACTTATTCAACTAGTGATGTAGCACAGGTATTCATCAGGGATATCATGATATTACATGGTGTTTCGAAGAATATTTTGTCAAAGATGGATGCCAAGTTCACTTCCAAGTTTTGTAAGGAGTTGTTTGTAGGATTGGGGACAGAGTTTGCATTCATCACAACTTATCATCCATAGACAAATGGATAGACAGAGAGGGTCAACAAGATACTGGAGGATATGCTAAGGATGTATTTCATGCATCAAAAGAAGAAATGGGAGGAGTACTTTACATTGGTTGAGTTCACTTACAATAATGGTTATCGGGAGTCACTAAAGATGAGTCTATTTGAGGCATTATATGGGCAGAGTTGTAACACTCCCATCAGCTAGAGTGATCCGGTGAACAAGGTACTTATTGGGATAGACATGTTGGTAGATATGGAACATGAAATGCAGGTTACATAGAAAAATATAAAGGCAACAAAAGACACACAAGAAAGCTATGCACACCAGCATAGGGAAATTAAGGATTTTCAGGTTGGGGAGCATGTGTAATTATGCATAAATCCCAAGAAGAGCTCCTTGGGCATTGGATAATGTGCCAAGTTGGAACCATGGTATTGTGGGCCTTTTGAGATCCTTGAGAGGATTGGACCAGTAGCGTATCGACTTGCACTACTTCCGACAATGAATGTCCATGATGTTTTTCATGTTTCATTGCTTAAAATATATGTAAAGGATGTTGATCATGTTATTGATTGGTATGTATTACAGGTGGGGCAAGAAGGATAATTCCAGCTAGAATATCAATGCATATTGCAACATAAACATCTCGTGCTCTATAACAGAGAGCTTGAGCAGGTTAAAGTGCAGTGGAAGCACTTTGGGCCCGATGAAGCCACATGGGAGATGGATGATCAGATGCGGGCTATGTATCCTTCACTATTTATCAATGAAGGAAAATGAGTCTAGGTATTTGTACATATTTATGTATGGTTTCTATTGTAAATGCCACAATGAGCTATGTTTTAAAGCTCCAATAAGTAGTATGGTTTTCATCTTGTCATGTTTTACATGATGGTTTTGCTTTTGAGCAAGATGTTAATGTAAATACTACAAGGAGCTGGGTTATAAAGCTCCATAGACAATATGTTTTTTCTTTTAAATGGTTTTGTTGGTTATATGTGTCATATAACACTGAGGATGGTGTTCCGCTAAGTGCTCCCCTAAAGGGGAGGGGTTTTTAATAGTCCCAATTTAAAATTTCATGTAATAAAAGTTAATAAAGGTAATATAAGACCACAAACAAGGCACACTTATTCCAAGCTAAATGTTGGGAAAAATATATGAGTTGACATCACTTGTTGTGTTTATGGCTAAGGGGAATTGACAAAGGCAATGGCTATGACTTTGGAAAGGAAAAAAGGTATTTTTGGCACATTATTTATGAAAATAATGGAAATTAGGAGAAAAGGAAGATGAAAGGTCACAAGTTACATGTGAGGACGTAAATGAATGAAAATAAGGGAAAATTGAAGAAATTAGAGGCCTCATCAATAAAAGGAACTCAGAGGATTAGTTGGTAGCCTTTTTGTTAGTTTAGTTTTAGAATTTGTCTCAGAGAGGAGAAGATCACCAAGAGGAGAAAGAAAGAAAGAAAGGAAAGGAAGGAAAATAAAAGGAAATAAAAGAAAAAGAAGGACAAGGAAGCAAAAGAAGACAAGGATCCAGAAAATTCAATGGTAATACTTATAGGTAACATATTGCATGTATGATTTACTAGCTGGTTTTGACATGCATGGTATGTACATTTTGGTATTTGGTTCTCTTGTTGTCATTGGCATCGATATTTTCAGGTTTGAAAGTGAATTTTAGCCCAACCTTTCCATTTCCGGATATCCATGGTGTGATGAGATTGTTCTCGGTTTGAGCTTTAGATTGCTAGAATATTTTGTATCCAGATGAGGTGGTCTCAAGAAAATTCCCAAAGGCCTAGGAATTACTTGACTGGTAATGGCGGGATACACAGTAAAGCCTAAGGGTGGAGATGATAAAAATCCTCAAGGTATTAGTGAAGAAATTATGAGGAATCGAAGCTTGGTTTGGTATTTTGATCTCAACATCGGTTTAGGTGAGATCACTTGTATGGAGAGGGTGGAGGTGGTTTAACATCTGGAGTCCCTTAGTTGTTTTTGGATTGGTTTATCCCATGAGATCCCACATTCATGCTTGGAATATGGCACAGGGGTGATTGGATGAAAGAAATAATTGGTTCAACCAATATATGGTCGGATGAAATGTGGAAGTCTCGAACATGGTCGATATTTTACTATGTTTAATAAAAGTTAAGTTTCTTTTACTTTTTATAAGGAAATATGCTTGTTATTATGTGGCTTTAAAGTTTGTTCTCTTATTATTATTTAACTGGTTATATGCTAGTTTTGAGCATGGTTTTATGGCAAAGATTAGTCATGTATCTTTTCATGTTTCTACTTGTAACCGAATGAATAATGAATGCAAGACCTACTTGGTGTTATGAAAATTAATGTGAGAAGGTAGTGACCCTTCTAGTTAAACCTCAGATAAGTTTTTATTTCCTTATATTCAAATTTGCATTCATGACTTGTAGGTTGAATATTTACCAGTATTTGACATAATTTCAGTCCCGGTTGGGGATGGTTAGGTCAAGTCTTGGTTTAAATTTTTGGTTTACAAGCATCATTTCTATGTCATTTATCTTCTTTAGAAGTTTGACCGAGTTCTAGGAAGAGACATGAGTCCTAGCCCTTAAAAAGTGGCACAAAATTCAGGGCCACTGGCATAGAAATGTGCATAAAATTCCATAGTCGCATGGAGGCAAGATTATGGGAGAAATTGAGGACCCATAGTCACATGGAGGCCTTGGCAAGGGAGTGAACTGGGATCTAGGTCAGGGAAAAAGTGATTTTCCTTAGGGGTTGGACACTTGGAGGGGTTGGGTTACTCTTGGAGGTCCTGTGGCACCTTAGGGAAGTTAGTAAGGTCTTAAGTTGTTGACACCATTTCCTTAAGGTCACATAGGAGGTTGAGTCTTATCATAGTGATCCTTAGCTCATGTTTACCCCAGGAAAGTTAGTGAAAGTGGGTAAATGTGGGAGGTGTGGCTACATGTTAGGAGCCTAGGTTGAGTTTAATTTGAGTTTTAATAAGTTAATTCAGTTAAACTGAGTTAAATCTAGTTAAAATAGTTCCAAATGTTGGAATAATTAGTAGGAGGTATAGCAGTAGGGTGAAACTTTAATGTTCAACTAGTTAATGTATAAATCAACCATAATTAACTCATGGATGCATAAAATACAAGTTACCCAATTGAGATTGGAGTTCAAGGGAAATGTACTCTCAAATGTATAATTATCCAAGTTGCACAGGTGGTGCATGCATTCATAGAAGGACATATAGTGATTGCACAATTTTGGATGGCGATTTTCCTAATTAATAGGGGGATAATTCCTTGAGAAACAAAACTTGGAAATATGAGCTTGGCAGACAACATAATTGGGTAAGTGTTGGCCAGAGTCAACTTGTGAGGCAGTGAGATAGATTATACTTGTGTAGAGATTGTTCAATATTGAAATCTATTCTCTGATTAATGAAATACATATAGGAAGGGGTTTTGAGCAATGGCTTTCCCCTAGATATATCCTCATGTTATGTGTATTGATTCATGTCACATGTTTTTGATATTGCTTCTCAATCGTGAATTTATTTCCGCAGATGATTAGACTAGATTTGAGTCTTATGTTTTAGAACATTACATGAGCAGTATTGAATATAAAATTAAATTTATACATGGCATCAAATCTAGATTCACAGTAGAGAAGATAATTCGAATTTGTCATTGTAGGAGGTTCAAATTTCAAGATCAGTGTTGTAGGTTTTCTCTAGGACAAAGAAGATGACTTCCACTGTACTCAGGCTCGAGAGTATGCTTTGAAGGAACCACAAATTTTGTGGCATGGAAGATTCACATGGAAGAAGTATTATATGACAATGGGCTACTAGATCACATCAAGACATATGTAGTAAAACAAAAACAAAAACTGATGCCCAAGATCTTGCTCAGTGGAAGAAGGATGCGGCTAAAGAGAGGAGGATCATATTGGAGGGAGTTTGAGATCATATTGTCTCGAATCTCAAAAGGAAAAAATCCATTTGTGATGTGGAAAACATTGACAGAATTGTTTGAGAACAATAATGACCACAAGAACTTGGTAATCAAGGACAAGCTTCAAAGCATCAAAATGCAGAAAAATGAATCAATTTTGTAGTATCTGAGAAATTTTATATAATTTCATGATGAAATTGGCAAGGTCGGTATGACTATCCATGAAGAGGATTTGATAGCTCTAGCTCTTTTGGGACTTCCCAAGAACTGGCACAATTATCAAGATTCTGTGAATGGTAGAGATAAACTAGCAAGTTGGGAGGGGTTATGGTCCAATCTAATACAAGAATAAATATGTCGAAGTAACAAAGATGGGACCTCATCCAAAGAAGAGGAAGAGGAATTTGCATTAGTCAGCAAAGGAAAGAAGGCTAAGGGAAAGAAATCCCAAGGTGAGGTTGATTCTAGCCAAGAGGGAAAGAATAAAGAAGTATCCAATATCAAGTTCTTTCACTGTCATCAATTCGGGCACTATGCCATGAAATTTCCACAGAAGGACAAAAAGAAAGATCCTATAGTAGTTGCAACAGGTGAATCTTTGGCTTCACAATTCGAGATTTATTTTACTCTCATTGCATGCATGGAAAGAATAGTAGTGGTAATCATGTGGTATCTCAACAACGGTGCCTCATTCCACATGACGGGGAATAAATATTTCTTTAGGGACTTTGAGGAGAAAGACCTCAAGCATAACAATGATTTTGGAGATGATGGGAGGTATAACACGACTAGTATCGTCAATTACTTTTCAAAGGGAGTCTGGCTCCCCTATATGACTCAAGGATGTGATGTTTGTTAGAGGACTAAAGAAGAATATTTTTTCCATCGTGGTATTGGAAGACTGTGGCTATGATGTGATATTTAGCAAAGGAAAGGCATTCCTGAGACACATCGCCACAAGACAACTGAAGCATATCGGTGTGCGAGTCAAGAACCTATATGAACTTGAGGTAAATATGTATGCAAAGCCTTGAGGAGCAAGGCAAAGATTAGAGACTTTGTGGTTGAGAGGGAGCAATATTTACCTCTCAAAATGAAGCCTTAGAAGAAGCCTCAGAAAGTTGTGGAGTAGCCACAAATGGAGAAGCATGGAGGAGGAAGAGTAGAGACATCCACTCAAGTAGAGACCTCTAGTAGGGGGAATTTTTTAGCCAAGTGGGAATAGGGAGCATATGCATCCATACCTCCAGGTGTGAGGTGGGTTGATGTGAAGCAATAGTCCCAAGAGTTGCAAAAATTTGGGTAGGGCCCACTGAGGTGTTTTTGTCTCATGGATCATTACCTTGCTACGAGGGCCCACATTATTCAATAGTAGGAGGATCAATGTCAGTTAGATACTGAGGAGTGTAGATGAGTGTTGACAACAGAGTAGGAGGCTAAGCAACAGAGTTAGCAGAATCACATTTTTCCCAGTAGAAAATTACAAATTGATTCAATGATTATTTTTTATTTATTTTTATGTATGCTTCTTAGTTGTAGATGGTGTAGTAGCAATAACAACAATGAGCGGCATATTAGGTTGTTGGAATACATTCCTACAAAGGAATATGATGCATATATTTTGAAAAAGGCATTGTCAAGAGGAAATTCCAAGTTCCATAGAGGCAAGATTGGGGTATTTGATAATCCCTTTCTTGTTGAGAGGGAGTGTTGAAAATGAAAACAAGAAAATACTGATTTAATTTTCCCTTGAATTAAATTAAGAGAAAACTGTAATTCCACATCACAAGACAACTTGTACGAGTTAACTAAGTTAGTTGGCTTAATTCGAGTTGAGGGCCTAACTTGAGTCATGTAGAGTGATTCCTAAATTTTAGGAGCCTAGGTTGAGTTTAATTTGAGTTGTAATAATATAATTTAGTTAAAGTCAGTTAAAGTCGGTTAAACTAGTTCCAACTATTGGAGGAACTAGTAGGAGGTCTAGCAGTGGGGTGCAAATTTAGTGTTCAACTAGCTAACTGATAAATCAACCATAATTAACTCATGCATACATGAAATATGAGTTACTTAGTTGAGATTGGAGTTCAACGGCAGTGTACTAACAGTTGTATAATTATCCAAGTTGTACAAATGGTGCATGCAGTCAGAGAAGGACCTATAGGGTTTGCGTAGTTCAAGATGAGGATTTCCCTAATTAATAGGGGAGTAATTCCTTGAGAAAAAATTCAAGGAAATAGGAGATTGGAAAGCAGCATAATTGGCTAAGTGTTAGTCAAAGTCAACTTGTGAGACAGTGAGATAGATTATACTTGTGCAGAGATTGTTCAGGCTTGAACAAGCATTATATTTATTCTCTATTTTTAGATTAATGCAATATAGATGGGAATGGTTTTTGAGCAGTGGATTTCCCCTAGATATATCGTCATGTTATTTTTATTGATTCATGTCGCACATTTTTTATATTGCTTCTCAATCGTGAATTTCTTTCCGCAAATGCATAAAGTAGATTTGAGTCTTATGTTTTAGAAAATTACATGAGCAATATTGAATCTACAATTAAATTTCTACAAGAAAGATGTTCATTTTTCAAATCATTGACTCCCAAACTAATTTATTCAAATAGAAACTATACCCGTAAACCAAAGAAAAATTTATGAGCTAAATTTTTCTCATACCCTATTTTTTTCCCAAAATTCCATTTTTTTAAATGATTTACCTTGATTCTATAAAATAAAATTATTGTATCCAAAATTATATAAAACTATGTAAAATCCTCATGAATTTGATTATTTTTGTTTAAAAAACACCAAATATATAAAGGACCAATGATATTATCCTTCTACACTTTAAAATAAATTTCATCCTTTATAAGTTCTTATCTTCATATTGTCTAAAACGTAGAGAAGTGGTTATATCTTTCAATACGTGATAGCTAATCTACGTGATACCTAATCTCCATACGAGATGTTACACTTGTGAAAAGAAAAATACTTAGTCATGAGAACATTATTTTAATAATTCATCAATTTGATTTTTGTTCTTTGATTATTTCTTTCAAATCTATTTTTACTTAGAGTTATAATATGTAATTTAATTATGTCTATTTTGGAATAGGATTTCTAAAATTTTAATTTAATTATCCATGATTATTATTTGGATAGTAGGGATTTAATCTCTATGGAATATTTTAATAATGTTCACAAATCTAAGGTTGTGATTTTTCACTATAGTTATGTCATTTTTTCACTTTTAATTAAATTAATTTATTAAAAAATGTTATATAAACAAGTAAATGAGATATGGTCTTTTGGGCATGCAATTGTGTTGATAAATCATGGTATTGTAACAAATATTATTTACAAATAAAAAATCTTCATAATAAATTAGAGGTGAATCTCATAACATAAGAAAATTTTAGGGGCTAAATTATGCTCATGCTCTAACTTTCTATTTCTTTTCCCTTAATTTTTTTTTTCTTTTTTCTAAAAAAAATTCCTAGATTCTATAAAATAACATTATTATAACTATAATATATGAAACTATATAAAATCCTCATAAATTTGATTACTTTTGTTAAATAAACACCAAATATTTTATACTTTATATATTAAAGCCTAATAATATTACCGTTACCACTTTAAGATAAATTCCATCTTTAAAATTTTCTACTCGAAACTTTATAAGTTCTTACTTTCATATTGTCTAAAATGTAGAGAAGTGGTTTACCCAATCTTCATAAGAGATGTTACACTTGTGAAAGGCAAAATACCTAGTCATCGGAACATCATTTTAAACCAATGAGACATTTTGTTCCTTCAAAACAATTTCAAGAAATCTTGCAATAGAAATGTTTGAATAACGTTTTTGATGGTGGAAATGGATTCAACGCCATCAAAAACCTCTAGGAAACCCAAAATCTTGAAGTTTGACAGGTGCAATCTATATTTTCAAAAATCTGTGATTAAAATCTTCACTGAATTTCCATAATTTTCAGGGCAAAAAAACCAGGCTGGTTAGACTAGGACTTTATTTTGGAATAGGGATTTAATTATCAATATTTTTTTTTTTTGTAAGTTTGGCAGGACTACATCTTTATCATGTCCAATATATTACTTGGATGGTACATATTTAATTTCTATGAAATATTCTAGAATATTTTTAGTAATAATCATAAATTAAAGGTCAAATAATTATGCTATTTTTCCCTTTTAATAAATTAATTAATTAAAAAATATTATATGAAAAGTAAATGAGTTATAGTTTTTTTGACATGTAAGGTTGATAAGTCATGATATTGTAACAAAGACTATTTACAGATTAAAAATATTCATATATATGTATGCTGTGTTTGACTAATATAAATAGAAATAAGAATATTTCATGGTACTCCTTTTTCATCTCTCCATTCTTTTACCCAATACAATATTTCTTAGATATTCATAGAAAGTTCTGTATTCAATTTGTGCACTGCAGTCCTGGGTGGTTGGGTTGTTAAAATGTTTGTGCCCAAAAAGTTTGTAAGATTTTGTCCAAAAAAAATTGTATTATTCAATTTTAACTAAAAATAAAAGAATGATAATTATATTTATTCAATTTCAGTCAGAAATTAAAAAAAAATGATAATTAGAATATTCGCATTGATAATGTATCTAGTATATTTATTCATTTTCACTCATGTCATTGGTAAGTGTATTAATATTCTTAAAATTTTGTAAAAAAATTATATTATGAATAGTTGATTTATTTATTTTATTTTCTATTATTTAATTTCAATTAAAAATTTAATTTTTAATAATTAAACTACTCCCATATGATAAATGTATGTATGTGATAGATAAGTGGAGCATATGATCCAGTCAAGGAAGATGTCGTCCTCCATTCTTCTTTATACAAAGAAGCACTGGTTTGAATCAGGAAGCCCATTGTCATGAAGAGGTTTAAATTATGAAGCCCATTGTCTTGCCAATAAAGCCATCACAGATCATGTTGCCAATAAAGAATTGGTAGATTATCTTTGCAGGTCAAAAGAATAATATGGTTTATATATAGACATACAATTCATGATCTTATGATACAATTTTCCTGTAAAAAGTTCATAATCTTATGATACAAAACTTTGATTTGAGAGGTTTTGTAATTCTTTCTATGAATGATGAGTTAGATATTAAATTAAAAATTAATATATAATCATTTTTAATATGTGATAATTATTTCACTATTAAAGTTTATTAAAATATACATATTTTATCTCTTTTAAATTTAAATTCTTGATTTTTTTTTAAAAACACATTATATATATATATATATATATATATATATATATATATATATATATATATATATATATTATTTTTTTATTATGAAAGTAAAAATCTTATAAGAATTACAAACCATCAACCTCACACATATTAATCTAATTCTTCTGTATTTTGTTTCTTTCAGGAATTACAGATATTAATCTGACTTTTCTATATTTTCTAATTCTTCTATATTTTGTTCCTTTAAAGAGTTACACATATTAATCTAACTCTTCTATATTTTGCTTCTTTTAAAAGTAATAACTTTTTTTTAGCTTAATAAATTTTAATTAAATTAATTTTTTAATTCAATAAATTCTTATCAAATGTTTAGACAAAATTAATAAAAAATATGTCCTCACAAAACAAACAACATTTAAAAAAACATTTTTAAATCAATTATATTATTTATATACACCAAAATTAAATTAACAACATTATTTATAATACTCTTTTCTAACCCTTTGATTCATTAAATTTATTGATTTAAGTAACTGCTAACCTATCATTATAGTTATTATTATTAATGTATTAATAAGAATGGACTGTTTAATGTTTTTAAGTTAAATTTATTTGTTTTATTTTAATATCACATTAGTTAAAGTATAATTATATTTTGGTGGAAGCGATTTTAAAATAATTTATATTTTAAGGGGGAGAAAAATTAGTTCATACAGAAAATGATTTTGACTCTCTTGTTATCATCAATTTACATGTATATGCGGGATAACCCATGTAATACTTTACTTAGAGTATGTATCCAATTTGATTGATGGATTGTAATTGGTTTATATCTCACATAATGAATTACTGAAGGTTAATGTTGGTTCTCGTGTTTTGTACATGTGGGTTCTGGTATTTTGTACAAAAGGATAATATTTATATTTTTGTTATTATTAGTGTTACATGCATGTAGGGATTATTCTTACACATGGTCTAAAAAATAAGAGAGACAGAGATTCTAGAATGGAAAGAAAGAACTCCAATGTGGAGATAAAGGATACTAAATCAAAACAAAAGATGGTGAAGCACTGAAGTGATATATGTAGGGAATATATTTATATAATGAGATGAGTTATTAAATGATGAGGAGAATCAAAGATTTCTCGAATGGATCATAAAGATAGGGTAACTTAAGAAGAAATCATGAAAATGAACAAAATATGAAATCAATTAGCATTATACGGGTTGAAGGAATAATAATATGGAGAGTATAGTGAGGGCCATGAATATAAAGTTGGGTTGACAATAAGATTGGTTAAGGGCACAAAAATCTAACTATAATATATTAAGATGATAATCCTAGTTAATTAATTAACAATAGAAAAAAATGTTCTATTATTTCAAATCCCAAAAGAGTCGAGTGCAACTTGTTTGAATAATATGATATGCCATTGAGGGTGATGGAACATATGTAGCTCATGCCTTAACCAGAGAAGTCCCAATGAAGCAAGATATTATAGTATATGTTGCATGACACTATTACTATTAGCTTTCTTTATCGAGTACACAAGGATGGTAGGTGTAGATCCTTATTCTATAGGGTCTTATGAAATAACCATTTTGGATCCAAATATACAAATATGGGCCAAAGTTGTGAAAAACCAGACTAGAAAGATGATCAACCTTCATATACTATAATTAGTTTAGTAATATTATATAACCGATCAGCAACCATGATATTTAGTACCTCTCCTATAGCTAAATGGTAGCTTCTATACCCTTTCTCCGCCCAACTCCCCACATCCATCTTATTTCCATAAAACCCATAACTTCTTGTCCATCAAACTCCTTGAGAGAATTTACATATCCATCCTTAAAGACAATAGTTGATACCTGGATTTTTATTGGAAGAAGGGAGAAGGGGTGATCATGATGGAGATCTGCACGCTCCTCTCTCTCCTCGCTGAAGTCGGGTAACCTGCGGCTAGGTTTAGGGTTTCTGTTGGCACACGGCTTCAGCAACCGAACGACTGCATACATCAGTAGCTAGCCCGTTTTCGCCCCTATAACCGCCCTAGGAATCTATGTTGGGTCTGTCGCCGACAGGTCTGCATCGTTCGTGGGCGGGTTATTCATCTGGTGCTAGCTATGGAGGAGGAGCTGGTTGATTATTCACTGAACCCCTTTGAAGGGATCTCGATCTGGGACCCCCTGCACACCCCCTACCACCTAGCGCCCCGCTGGCTCTCCATATACCCTCTGCCGCATCTGATGGTCCCTGCTTCCCTATGCCCTCCTCTCTCCCGTTCCTCACATAAACGTCTATTGACCTTCCCCTCATATCTGAATCCACTTCGTTTTTGTTGGCTGAATTTCCTCCCATTTTCCCTGAAACCTCACCTCCTTCGGTAACTTATTCTTTCTCCCTGGCTTCCTTACAATTCCTAATTTCTTGCCTTCAGGACCCGTCTATCCTGCCTCCTTAAGGTATCATTGAAGGGCACCCTCCTGCATCTTCTGGTCTGACACCCTCCTCCCCACCTGATGCACCTCCCCCTCGACCTAGGAATACATCCTCCAGATGCTTCTCGACGCCTCTTATTTTCCCTCCTCCAGATGCGTCTGACCCGACTACCAGAGAACCTACGTTCAAATTTGACATCGGCCCATTAGACCCTAGCTAGGCTCCTTGAGGCAAAAGATGTACTAAGTGCATCAAGCGAGGGGCTAGAAATTTTGACCTTACTCTCGGCGATGGATTACATGTAGGGGAAGTAATGGATATTGCAGAAAGGGTCTTGGGTGGCCACGTCCGGGGCTGCAAATACAATCTAAGCTGACTGTGTCTTTGGATCAATGAGATTTGCGGACCAATTATGGTGGAGCTTCCGATGGTAGTCATCCTTCCTCGGGGTTGGTTTGCCCTAAGATTTCAGTGCCCAAAGCAAATCACATGGGTATTATCCAAACTCTGGCACATTGAGCAAGCTCCGGTATTGTTTAAAATATAGAGCCCTCAATTTGACTCGGAGCGTGAACATCTTGGTGCAGGGTCGATCTGGGTATGACTTCCTAGCCTACCTCTCCATTTCTGGTCGGAGGATATCATGAAGCATATCCGAAACACCTTGGGCACTTATTTGGACTATGATAAATCTTATTTATCCATGGGCATCATGACCATGGCGAGGATACTAGTACATCTGGACACCCATGAGGGTCTGGAAGAAGTCATTACACTACGATGGCGGTAATTTGTTTGTATACAGACCCTGGATTATGACGGAGTGCCATTTCGATGCCATCAGTGCCATGCGGTTGGGCACCTCTTCAAGGAATGCCCCCTCCTCCACTGACTTGAAGAAGTAGCTGCTACTAACTTCCCACAAGAGAATGATGCTTTGATCGATTCTCCTCCAATTAAAAAATCTGTCGATAGACGCAAAGGAAAGCAAGCTGCTATAGGGCCCAAGCCCACATCTACTCCTCCTAGACCTCCTTCTCCTCGGATGACTCAGGCTCGGGTTGCGGCAGCCAAGCTAGCATCAGGTACATTACACTCCTCATCCTCTGCTTTTAATTTTATTTCATCTGCATCTTCTATGGCTACACCTTGCACATCTCCCACATCATCGACTCGAGACCCCTCCCTATCTTTGTCTTGCCCTACATCCCTCTCCCATCCCACCATATCTGACCTTCCCCCCTCCACCCCCGACATCCCCCCTATGATCCTCTTACTGAATCCACATCTAATTCTCGGGGATACCATTCCTACCAATTTCGCTCCCTATCCCATCCACCCACCTCTGAGGCTGGTAGTCTTTGCATTCAACCCTCTCATCGATCCAAACTGGGACAGGGACAAAACACTTATATATCTAAGGCCATAATTCAGACGGGTTGGATGTCACGGATGGCAAACAAAACACTCTTGATCGAGTCCTTAGAGCACAGATGACCCTCCCCCTCGTTACCTCATGAAAATAATCTCTTTCAACTATCACGGTCTGGCAAACCATGCTAAAAATTTGGCCCTCCAAAAAATACTGACTTGCACCCCGGTTGACATCGTTTTCCTACAAGAAACCCTTCACTCTTCTAATGATTTTATTTCTGCATTATCCACTATCTACCCGTGATGGAATTTCCATGCCATCGATGCCCGGGTTCGAACTGGTGGAATTGCG
Organism: Pinus albicaulis; assembly: GCA_034641835.2. Lineage (NCBI taxonomy): Eukaryota > Viridiplantae > Streptophyta > Pinopsida > Pinales > Pinaceae > Pinus > Pinus albicaulis. Next base: position 949,328,367 of record CM076580.1, on the reverse strand, counting down.
CATGGCATCAACCCCCGCTCCATCTAAATACTCAACCTATGGCGTGGGGATGGCTTCTTGGGTGTTGATGCATAATCCACTGAAAATGGGTTGGAATATAGGGTGATGAACATATATGGCCCCTGCAATTCTCGTCTTACTTTCTAGTAGAACCTCCTTAATATTTCTTTCATGTCTGCTCATAACCTTATTCTCAGCGGCGATCTAATTTTTTCTCTCGGTCTGGCGGAATCATGGGGACTCCTTGCACATCCCGACCCACTCTCTGAAGATATATCTCATCTCATTGAAGACCAGCACATCGTTGACATCCCCATGCCGTGTTATGATCCCACCTAGATAAATCATAGGATTGGAGAGGCCTCTGTTGCCCGTCGATTGGACCATTTCCTCCTTCATGAATCATTAATTAGCTCTGGGATTCAATATCATCAATGGGTGGGATCTGGGGGTATATAGGACCACTCCCCCATATATCTGGAACTGGCCCCTGTCCGTGGAAAACCTAACAACCCTTTCAAGTTCAATGCTACTTGGCTCTCCCATCCAGAATACACCAACATGGTATCAAACTATTGGTGCTCGCGTCCCTTGAATCCTGGATCCTCTCCCTGTGTCCTTCTCTACCAAGATGACCTAGATTAAGAAACTGACCAAATATTGGGCCAGGGATCAAAAGAAAAAAGATAAGGATACACTTTGCAAAGTGGAATTAGAAATTGTAGCTTTGGAATCTTCCTTGATGGAAGGCCCGGCCTCGGATGCCACCAGAACACAACTCTTTCACCTCAAAGCAGATCAGACTAGGATCCTCAAAGACTGAGAGGAAACCTAGCATCTCATAAGGAGAGCCACATGGTTAAAAGAGGGGGATGAAAACACAAAATTCTTCCACCATTTCGTAAATGGTTGAAAATCCATCAATACTCTCTCGACTCTGGAGGATGTAAAAGGAAACCATGCCCATACCTTTCATTATTTGGCGATCATGGGGGTTGAACACTTTCACAACCTCTACAAGGCCCCTGCCAATACCAATATGGCTGAAATTATAAAGGTTGCTGGATTATTTCCTAGATTTGTGGACCAAGAAGATGAGGATCAATTGACTCGTCATGCTACCATGCAAGAAATTTGGGACACCTTAAAATGGTTCCAGAAAGACAAGAGCCCTGGGCCTGACGGCTGGCCTATCGAATTTTACCTGCATTTCTTTGATATTATGGGTCCTGATCTCCTCGATGTGGTCGAAGGATGTCACACGACGGGTAAATTATATGATGCTTTTAACACCACTTTCATTGCTCTCATTACCAAATCTAACGCACCTAGACTATTATCTGATTACAGACCTATCTCTCTATGTAATTTCATTTACAAAATCATCGTCAAAATCATTGCCAACCGCATCAAGCCCATTCTCTCTGATCACATTTCATCTAAACAATTTTCTTTCCTCCACCATCATCAGATCCATGAGGCCATAGGCAAAACCCGGGAGGCACTCCATTCCATCAAATGAAAAAAGCTAAAAAGTATCATTTTAAAGTTGGACCTCGCAAAAGCTTTCGATCACTCCAATTTTCTCTACATCCGAATGATCCTCACCAACTTGGGGTTCCCCTACAGCTTCATCAAATGGATCATGTTCTGCATCACTAATGTATCGTTCAACGTGCTCATCAACTGATCTTCCTCCCACTTTTTTCATTTTGAAAGAAAGCTCAGGCATGTCTGCCCTTTATCCCCACTCCTATTTCTTCTCATCATTGAAGCATTAAGTCAATTAATTATTGATGAAAAGATTCAGGGGTGACTACAGGGCATCAAGATTGCGGAGGGATGCTCCCTCACCCATCTCCTCTTTGTGGATGATGTCCTCATTCTCCTTAATGGATCCATCAAAGACACCTTATCTTTCTCAGCAACTGTAGCATCTTTTAGTATTTCCACAGGCATGGTCTTCAATGCACACAAATTGACCATATCATAATTCAGATGCACACTATAGGAAAGGGTCCTAGCCATGAACAGATTCCCATTTACCATTCTTGATCCCATGGATGGACTTCAGTCCCTTGGCTTTCGATTAAAACACTCTGATTATCGAATTGCTGACTGCACATAGCTCATCGCCAAATTGGAGAAACAAATATTTATTTGGCACCACATATGGTTATCCCAGGCCAGGAGACTCACCCTGATCAAATCAGTCCTGGAAGCCACCCCTGTGTACTGGATGTCACTAGCATGGATTCCTAGTGCAATCATCGCCAGAATTCAGCAATTATGCTATCGATTTCTTTGGAAAGGGAAAAAGGAGGGACACACTTTTGCTTGGATTAGTTGGGATTGTATTGCACTACCAAAAAAGTGGGGAGGTTGGGGCATTAAGAACCTGGATATTTTTGCAAAGGAACTTGTGGAAAAGTTTGGTTGGTCGATTATGACCTCTAGAAATCTCTGGAAATAGGTGGTTTACATGAAATACATTCAGCCCATGAACATCATTGATTGGATCAAACTTCCAGCATGGAGCCACCAAAATATATCAACCATTTGGAAGGTTGTTATATCCTCCTTGCCACATCAGATCCGCTTTGGCACATCAAATCCAGAAATCAAGCCTACATCAGAATAGACCCATGGTCAAGGAGTGGGAATGCATATAATCTCCCCCATGAGATCATAGACCATTTATCTAGAATCGACATCCATTACATATCACAGATAGTTGATCCCCAAACCTCGACACTCTATCTGCAGGGTTGGAAATCAGCGGACCTTCTTGGTCTTCCTACCCCTATACATCATACATGGCATACCTTTACTCAACCTTATATGAATCACATATTTGCATTAGCCCTGGGGATGATGAATTGATTTGGGCATATTCTAAGAACGAGAAATACTCTCCCAAATATGGATACACATACATTTTCTCAGATCATTCCCCTCAGCAGATCATTTGGTGGTGGAGATGCTTATGGAAACTTAAACCCCCGCCTCACACCAGATTATTTACGTGGTGAATTTTGAAGAACACTTCCCAAACCATGGAAAAGTTGCACAAAAGGACCATCCAAAGCCCATCATGGTGCACCCTCTATCGACATGCCCTTGAAACATGTGAATATATTTTTCCTTGTTGTAACACCTCTTAGGCATAGTGGACATCGATACTAACATGGATTCATATCAACACATAGTGGATGCATCTGTCTATCTTGGGGGCATGGAAAAGATGCTGGAAATTGGTTTCCCCTCAAAAAGCATGAAACCTGCCACTCCTCATCATTTGGGGGATCTGGGTGGCCAGGAACTATTCTATATTTCAGGATAGACCACCCCACTGTCACACTATTGCATCGAGCATTATATCCATCTACAACAACATACTTGTTGATGAACCTCACGCCCTCCTCGATCCATTATACCTGAAGTCATAAATTTTGATCAACCTTGGGCATACTTGTATGGATTTGCACAACCCTAGGGATGTGGGGGTGGCGCTGTCCTACACCTCAACCTTCAACACTCCTTCAAGATAAATATGGGATTAGGATAGGGCACTAACAATTTTTCTGAGCTCACCACTCTTCCCCATCTCCTACAGTTTGCATTATAGCATGAATGTCATCATCTAAAATTTTTTGGAGATTCTAAAATCATCATCAATTGGTTCAAAAAAACTGCTACATGTCACGTGTACACACTACGGAGTATATTGGAGGATATTTGGTTACTGAAATCACAATTTACATCCATTTCCTGTCTTCATATTTATAGGGACCAGAAAAAAATTTCCGACAGTCTATCCAAGGAAGCAGTGGTCCAGCATTGGGGGCTATGGCACATAGAAGAATAGATGGAACATAAACACTACAGTTATTATTATCACCCTTTCATTGACCAGCCTAATATTTGAACAAGGGAAACATGAACAAATTTTAACCATTTTGATGGGAAAATATGCTTGGATTTATTTTTTGTATTTATTGTATATATACTGATTGCAATAATTGTACACCCTTGGGGTGAATTTTGATGAAAAATATTGTGTGACCATGGTCATAGAGAATGCATGTGCATATGCATCTACAACATGTAATTTTCACATATAATGAAAATTATGATTTTTCCTTGGGTAAAAAATTGGTTGATACCTTAACTTGAATCCTAATAATTAGACCCATGTTGTACCTAGAATTCACCCATGTTGTACCTAGACTTCATAGCCAAATACTAAAGATCCAAATGGAAACATTGCATGGAAAGCTATGGAACAACTATTAGTTACCATAAATATCAAATAAATTTACCTCTTCCATCCATATGTTTTGGGGAATAAAAGTTGAGAAGACTTACGGTGGGCCCTCTCTAGAGAAAAGTGTTACGAGTAATTTCTCCTTTTGGCCAAGATAATAACTCAACAAATCTACCTAATATATGTAGAAAACAATGGTGGTTCATTCACTAATTTTACCTAGACCTAGTCTCTAAGACTTTTTGATAGATAAGGCAAGAGAAGAGGATAAATTTGCATACCATTTCCTCTAAAGTGTAGTGATGAATTTTACTGGTGTTATTGTAGAGAATCCTACTCTAGTTCCAAGAGATAATTCCTTCACTCCATACAACTCTACCATGCACATAAGACAATGAGAGAGCCAAATATAAACTCCTACTAAATATCCATTAGAGCTATATTCTATACCTATTCCAAATTATTCAAGATAATATAGATTCAATTTCATATGTTGAATAATAAGAATTGTGGGAAATTATTAAATCCACATTAATAAAGGAAAATATCATCTTACATATTTACCTTGATTGCAAAATATCATTTTTTATTCCTTTCTCCCAATCCCTCCTTAGATGAGATTCACTAGTAAGGCTACCTATTGAATGCAATGAGTCCCTTTGAGAGTTACACCAAAACTTCATTACCTATATCTTTCTCCTCCTCTTCCCTTAGGAATGACCTCCTTATATAGGGTTTTCAAGGAGACGAGAGGATGAATATAAGTACGTAGGCCGTAGTGAACACAAAATCCCAAGCCATATGACAATGCGTCTAATCCTTTTCAAATAGATCTATTTGGAAATGGGAGAAATATAGAAGGTTAAGAGTACCATTAGCTTTTGCTAGTTTCCATAGAGCAATGTATTAATATTCATCACTCATTAGTAAGGGACAACAAGTAATGCACCAATTTTTTATAGGTCCATAGGAGCAATTAAGCATAAAAAATGATTTTCCTAAGATTAAAATTGACTGTCTCAGCCTGCTAAAATAAGTAGGTTCCTCAACTAAATTCAATGGTGATACATAGGGTTGTAATATTTTCTCCCTCACATATGAGGCTAGAAGAGAAGCTAATGACGAAGGAACATTACAATATAATGAACATCAAGAGGTGGTACGAGAACAGAGTCAAAGATCAAGGGACTAGTTAGAACCTGTTATACATTCAATACTCAATCCTATATATTATCCCTGAAATAGGCATACCCATGATCAATACAAGAGAAAACAAATCATGGATACCAACACATTAAATTTTGGATCCATGACATGAAATGGTAGTACATGAAATGAAGGATACACTGTGGATCCATGCCATCAATAACGATATCATATCTATGAGCAAATATGATGTGTATCTATGTCAATGTATATATCAGGAGGACCTAAAAATAGATGATAGTACCCCTAACTCGTATTAAAAGTACATAATATAGTGAAATAATGTATCAAGCTTTGGATTAATGACATAAATTAATGATATTCCTCCATTCCAAATGTCTTCATCCCAACCCGTATGGTATGAATCTACATCATGTGAATCCATGAGTTGAAGTTGAGCATGATAGAAACCAGGGAAAATTTTAAGGATGGAAAATTATCTTGAAGTTTAAAAAATTGGAAAATCTCACTAGTCCCTGATATGCAAACTATAAAATGTCTATTGATGTATTTGTAAAATTATTCAAATTTATAATGATATTATATATACTCTATATATAATGTTGGCTATTTTTAATGTATAATAAATTTATATTGTAAAATTTAGGCGAATCATTTTTATATAAAAATGGAAATTGGCGAATCTTTTTTTTTTGGAAAAATCATGGAAAATTAGCCCACCTGGGAATATTAGCCCATAAAATTTTCCATGATAGAAACCATATGATTACTATTCATCGAGGCACACTATTAACATATGCAAGGGGACTCACCAATGATGAGAATGGAACCAAAGGTACGTAACAAAACCTAGTGAGTGTGAATAGAGTATATGATGTCAAAAAACCAAATACTTGATCAATTATGAGTCATTACAATGTTAATCACAAGGAAACATACCACATATGACTACAAGTTCCAAGGTATTAGTTGGTTTCTAGATGTAATTCTGAGATAATGAGCTGATGTCGATAGGAATAAATCCATCAAAGTAGGGCCTCGAGGTATCCCTTATCAATTGACATGAAGCATACACCAAGTGATGATGTGAAGAGAGAGAGTCACCATGTATAACTCATATTGTTAGAAAATAAGAAAGGAATAAATACTTTCTTATGTTGATAATTACTCATGATATTCACGTAGTCTTATTAACTTTATTTATATTCTTCTTTTATCTTCTTTTAATCAAGAAATCATCGAATCCAAACATGAAGATAATGACACCAAATCTAGGCACTAAGCCAGGGCTAAAATTCCTTTATAGGGGAAAACCCAATCAAACTCCTCCACTAGAAAATTAAAATTGATTTATACCAAGACCTTAGACCAGACCAAATGACCTTCCTCCTCTACCAAGTCAACCCTCAAACTACCCTTCCAAACTTTAAATATCAACTGCAACAACTTTATATCAATATTGCATCAAATACAAAAATCCATCCCTAGTGCTTCAGAATTTTGGCCGCAACTTAGAGTCTAAAAATTGGCCCCTCCTACAATTTCAACTCCTTCATACATGTGAAACAAAGAGAGAGAAAATTAAACTTCTTTTTCTTGACAAAGACTTACTTCTCCTTCTCTAGGTTTTGCTCCTTCTTCCTTGAGTTTCACACCCTTTTACTGATTTTATCTACTGCAGATCGAACATCTTGAATATTTCACCAAATGAGGTAAAGTTGCTTCCATTATATAGTGAATATGTGAGGTTGAATTCCCTTGATGAGGTTTACTTTTCCAAGTTGAGGCCAACTTGATGGAGGAGGCCTAAAATACCTAATTTACATCAAAATTCTTTCTTGACACAAGAAGCCCAAGAATGGTCTTTTACATGATGATAAGGACACATAATCTTGACATAAACCCTATAAGCTTGAAATGGAGGCTTTTACCCAAAAATTGTTGACACAAGCATTAAAACCATGCTTTAATAAGTCAATTTATTTTATAATATTTTTTTTTTCTTTCATTTGAAAAATACATTACATTATGACTCAAATACCATTACGAATACCATCGCTAGTTACATTTTTCAACACTCCCTCTTAACTATGGAGGCATTCATAATTACATGTATACAAAGGTACATGGAAGATCTCAAAATTATATGCTCTATGATGAGTCACAAAACACACAATGTTATATATTAGATATCTGACAAAAGTACTCGAATCGAGTGGAACTAAGGTGTACTCAAACTTTAGCCACTGCCATCAAGAATTTAAGCTCTAACACCAACCCATGGATATAGGTGTGTATCCAAGGTCAGAGCTCCAAGCCCAATGCCACCCTCCCTACTTCGGGATCTAGACATCAACATATAGGCCAACCACATGTCCTCCCAAGCATCTTGTTTCCATAAGATGCTTCATATATCCTAATTAGATATATATCCACTAATCCAAGCATGGTTCAAACATTCAACCTTTTTATGGAGAGATCTTGCACAATCAAAACCCCAATTAGTAATAAACCTTAAAATATTTATACAAGTAAACACAAACCTTTAGGGTCCTCAATCATTTTGATGCTACTTATATCATCATCAAGTTATCCAAATACAACTTGTCGGAAGCTTTCTTCTTCTTTCATTTCGTCAGTAGCACCAAATAAAACCTCAATACGTATCAAGTATTTTGTTTGCAAATCCAATTGTAGTAATTTCATAAATTCTTTGGTTTTATTCTTTCTTCAATTTATTCACTATTATTATTGTAATATGCCCTCCCTTTTAACTGGGGAGATATACATTTTCTTATATCCAAGCTCCCTCTCAGCTCAAAAACTTCCTTCTTTTATTACATTAGAGACTACAATCTTTCAAGGATTTTATTTCTTTCTCATGGCATCAAGGTCATCGTGATCATCATAATTCTTGTAACTTCTTTTGGCATGCTCATTATTATTATCATCGTTAATTATGAAAATATTAAACATATTAAATATTATGTACCTGCAATATGTACCTGCCAAAATTTAATAGCAAGTACAACCAAATACAAATATACAGAAGCATGAAGTCAAATATGTCAAAACCATGTCATTACGATGGAAGCATCAAAATATTTTATCTTTATACATCAAATACCTAAACCTAGTTAGGTTCCTAATTAGCAAGGGTCACATCTTTTATAGAGTAGACTTCAACATCTTGCTAGGGTTTTGTCATAAACCATATAATCCATCTACGAGACATAAAGCCTTAGATATCAACAACTCAATCAAAAATCAATCTAATCATAAAGTTTCAACAATGTGCTTTTATCATTACATTTAAAACTTTACTAGGGTTTGTTGAAAACCCTAGAGTTCATCATTAAAACTAAATCATGTCAATATTCGAAAACAATATATTTCTAGGGTTTCATTATTGTGACCTAGAATATCAATATCTACTAGGGTTTTGTTACGAACCCTAGATTTCAAAAACTAAAACATGATTATCAAAATTTAAGTTATCATACCATCATTTCATCTCTAGGGTTTCATTGTTATTTCATTATATCAATTTATTTCTATGATGTAAACCCTAGATGCAAACATCAAATTCTAAAATTAAATAGAAATTTTGACCAAGCTAGGATTTTGATCATACAAAAGCATATATACCTAGGATTGCATTCCTAGGATTTTACTATAACTATTACAAGGGTTTTTTTAATAAACCCTAATTCACCAAACCCTAAAAATCTAGGGTTTCCTGATATAACCTAAACATTAATAACAAACCCTAAAGAACAAGGATTTTACCACGAGATTACCGAAAATATAAAATTCAAAAGAGTAGGATTTCATCATATGTTATAGACCTTATCAACAAACCATAAGAAGACTAGGGTTTCATAATCAAAATTTATATACCCTTATCCTCAAAACGATAAGGTTTTACAATGAACACTAAAGGTTAGGGTTTCATAATCAAATGACAAGAGATAATATAACAAGGGTAGATTCAATTTAATGAATAATCACCCGAAAAATAATCTCTATGATTCAAAACCCTACACATAAGAGAGTTAGTAATATAACACAAATTTCAAAAAAAAAAATGAGCATACCTTTTGTATAAAGAAAGCCTTGCAACAACCCCAAGAGTTAGCTCAAATGGTGAAGTCCCCACTGCTAAGTACTTTTCTAGTTGGGAGGTCACAGGTTCAAATCTCCTTGATGCCCCTACGGTTAGGTCTCGCGTGTAAGGTTGATGGTTAGATCCCCTTAGGAGGGTCTGTCGAGATTTTTCCGTGGAGGTAGCAGGTACATATGTGTGTAAGCACATTGGATTCATGAACCGCAAGTGAAAAAAAAGAAAGAAAGAAAAAAAGAAAGCCTTGCCAGAAATCTTGTAATCTGTGAAACACCTTGATTTGTTCTTTAAAAAACCTTGTAAAAATTCTTTCATGATTCAAGTATTTCCTTAGAAGTTTCCTCCATAACCTTTGTGTATTCTGCAAGCTTTCCTACCGAGGAAATACATAAAGAAAAAAGCTATGAGTATAAAATACAAACAAATCTCAATGTGAGGAAGAAACTAAACATGAAAGATGAAACAAAGAACGATATACTTATATTTTGGTAAAATGGTGAAGGATCCATCTTAATATAGTATTTATGAGGGATACCTACAAGTTAAACAATCCAAAAAAGTTTTAACAAGATATATTAGATCTACAAACTCTAGAAATCAAAACACTGTACAAAACCTAAAGTAGAAGGATATGCAAGGGATATGCAAAGGATAGTATCCCTAAGAGACTTTAGAAAATAAGGCTTTAAATTCAGATTTTTCAGTCTTATTTTTCTTGGGTGAAGCTTCATCAAAAATATTTGCATGTTCTCTTTCTCTCTTATTATTTCTTGGATTTCAGGACATTTAATTTTGTAGTGTCCCATATTATGACAACTATAGCATTCAATCTTTGATAGATAAACCTTCTTATTTGGACCTTTGAACTTCTTGTATGCTCCATTTTTCTTGTGATGAGAAAAGTGGGATTTTGAGGTGTTTTATGATTCATCCTCCTTCTTGTTACTTACTAATGAGATGTGATATTCTTCTTGAATGCATGCATTCCACAAATTTTCAAAGGTTGGTGTATCCTTCCAATTGCTAATTCTTTATGGAAAAGAGCTCCAATATTTCGATATATCCAATAGTGCAACAATAAATATTTATTTATCTAGTACAACCTCATCAATAGCTTGGAGTTCATATACTATTCTAGGTGTCCTTACAAAATATGATGATACAATATCATCTTTTGTCATATTTTTTTTTTCTTAGTTCATTCCGGAGACTAGATATTTGACCAATGTTATTGATGGTAAACAACTTGGAGTGGGCTTCATACATTTATTGTGCAGAGTTTATATTGGATATGTATGAGATTAGATTGTCCTTCACTCCATATACTATTAGATTCATGGCCAATATGTCAGTTTCCTTATACTTTTCCTTTCCTGGATCATCTAAAAAATCCAAAATTTTATGCTTAGCAAGATTAAGATCCATTCTTTTCTTCCATGCCCTATAGTTGGAGGATACTTCTAGCTTATTTTCAAACTTCATTTTTATGCATTATTTTATTGATATATATAGTATAACTTACTCTTCTTATATGATCCTTATCATTTGACCCTTTAATTTGACCTTCAAATTGTCTATTTCATTCCTTTTTGACCTTAGCTTTGATACCATGTTAGAAAATCAGAAAGAAAGAAATATTCTTTTCTATTGATAATTACTTGTGATATTCTTGTAGTATTATGAACTTTATTTATATTATTATTTTATCTTCTTTTCATCAAGAAATCATCAAATAAAAACATGAAGATCAACAACACCAAATATAGGCACTCAACTAGGGCTAAAACCCCTTTATAGGGGAAATCCTAGTCAAACTCTTCCACTAAGAAATTCAAATTAAGATAAACCAAGACCTTAGAATAGACTAAATGACCTTCCTCATCCACCAAGTCATCCCTAAAACTATCCTTACAAACTTAAAAGATCAACTACAACAATAATGCATCAATACTACATCAAAGATAGAATTTTGGCCCCACTGCTTCAAAATTTCGAAATAACTTCAAGTTTGCAAATTTTTCCCTCCTACAACTTTAATTCCTTGGCATGTGTGAGACAAATAGAGAGAAAATTGAATTATTCTTCTTAAGAAAGACATCCTTCTCCTGCACTAGGTTTTCCTCTTCCTTCCTTTAATTTCACACCCTTTTACTGCTTCCATCTATTACTGATCAAGTTTCTTAAATATGTCACTAAATGAGGTTGAGTTACTTCCTTTATATAGTGAATCTGTGAGGTCAAATTCCCTTGATGAAGCCGACTTGTCCAGGTTGAGGCCGACTTGGTGGAGGAGGCCTATAAGGCCTAATTTACATTAAAATAAATTCTTTCTTGAGACAAGAAGCCCAAGAAGGGTATTTTACATGACGACTAGGGAAATGACTCTTGACATAAACCTTAGAAGCTTACAGTGGAGTCTTTGACCTAAAAATCATTGACCCAAGCACGAAACCCATGATTTAATAAGTCAAATTCTTTTATGATAAAATTTATTTTTCTTTATTTTGAAAATACATTACATTATGACTCAAATACAATCATGAAGACCGATACTATTTACATTTTTCAACATATATAGGGATAGATGACATGAAATATAAACAAACCTGTAGATGGTTGACTGAGGCTTATAATTTACTTGAACATAGATGGAACAACAGAAGATTGAATTGGAATCATTGAATCATAAGCATCGTGTTATTTCATGAAAAATTGCAGGAGGCGCTAAAGCATGCTCTACAATGACTAGAAGACAACTAGTCGAAGGAGTATATGAATCATATGTATAGTATAGATCCTGGGAAAACTATAACCCAACTATAAGACAATGAGGAAAATAGGCATCATATTCAAGAAAAATGCGAATGATGAATACCACATTGATTTAGAATCATATTATTCCCTTGTTAATACCCATTTCATAGATTAATGAGCACAAAAGAGAAGACAAACAAGCTCGATAGTGTATTTTTCATTTAGTTTTAATTAACAAAAAAAAAAATTAAAAATGTATTTGATAGGGTATATTTTTTTAAGATTTTAACAATTTTGAAATAGAGTTAAAAGTATGCTTAACATCCTTCTCATAGCTTCATGAGTGTGAGAAATGGATATGAGTGAGACTGTAGCTTTTAATTTTCTAATGAGAATGAACAATACTCAAAAGAATATCATTTTGAATAAACAAGTGGTATAAACAATTTAGTATCTAAATCCAAGATAGTGGAAGCTCCATAAAAAAAGATAAGTAAAGAGTTTAGTGAGGTAAATCAACTCATCATAGCAGTCTCTCTAAGAAAGGTAAGGTAACCAAATAGAGGAAATAATGATGCAATGAAAATAGGTCAAGCATGATTACACTTGAAATAAGTGGAGTGAAAATAATAGTGTATAGTAGTAGGCACCAATGCATTAATAGAGATAACATATGAAATTGTAAAGAAACATAAAGAGTTTTAGGATCCTCCCTAGGATATGGATGGGAAATAGATGAAGAGAGAGAAAAATGAGGCTCAACTTTAGTCATGGTGGGTCTACAGGAGGATTCTCTAGCCTACAAAATTTCAGAACATGGGTACCAAAATAGAAAGTGAGTGATATCCTTGTGCATCCATGAAATATAGGTACTACTGTGCTAGTTACGATGTGCATCATGGAAGGAACAATGTTGTAACTTGATAGGGTTAGATCTAAGGCACATTGAAGACAACAAAAATGGTCAATAATGCAAGTGGAGATGTAGGGAATGACCTATCCCAATATGCTAGGATAAAAAACATACTCCTCAATTTCACCATAAAAATCCACCTTGTCATATAAAAACCATCTAGAAAGACTAGACCCATGGTTAAATCACATAATGGAAGAAATAAATCACAATTTAGGTAAGAATAATACTACAAATTTTTTATTTTATTCATTTATTTTTGGATATAATATACTATTCATTTCTAATTCAACTTTTACTTATGACTTCTATATATGTGAATGGAGGTACATTTTTTTAGTTACATGCATGCTTGTGTTAATGCTCAATTATTATCACAAATGTCAGCATAACTAGAGGGTTAATGTATATAATCTCCTAGTCTTACCATGGGTGTTCCTATGACAATCCAAATGGATCATATTGATATGTCAATCAAGTGTCAAACACAATGAGCATCGAACCAAAACAACCCAACACAAAAATAAAATTTGTTCACATTGAGGAGTCATAAAATTACCACATTTTGACATCATATTTCGTTATTTTTAAATTTTTAATCCCTTTCTATTCATCCATGAAAATGTATTAGTCCATTTTACTGCTCATGTGTGTGATTTAGGATCAACGTGTTTTTCACTGCATTTCTTAGTATTTCATTGAATTGCGATTAACATTAGGAAGAAAGAGTGTATTATGTATTTAATTTTGAAGTAATTAATTATGTGTGAAAACATTGTTATAGGAATGGCTCAAAAAACTGCAAGGTTGAAGAAATTCAAGTTATTATTATAGAAATTTTGTAGATCCATGTATTGAAAATCTAACATGCTATGGAGGAAGAGATTGATGACCACCATTCATGTAGCCACTTAGGGAGGATAATGTAACACATATTTCATGGTTATACTTAATGGGAGGAATTTTTTTATGTTCCTATGTGTGTATATCCATTTTTATCATATATTTAAAGGCCTCTCATCTATATATCATGGATATAGGGAGTCTAGAACCATTGATAAGTATTTTTGAACATATTTTGAGCAAGGTAATATTGTAACCCACATGAATTATTTCAAATTTGACTACTAGTTGGAAGTTAGCATGAATATTGGAACTATTAATTATTTTTTGCAACTACTTGATCCTATATTCAAGTGGTTATATATATATATATATATATATATATATATACATCGTTTATAACCACTTGGGAATATCCTATCCTTAACTGGATCTATATTTAGTTTTTTTTTTCAAGAAAGCTCATATATAAAATAGATTTCCATATCCATTCCAAGGGGAGGACTCTTGGAGCACATTAACCAAATAATCATGGCATAAAATACATACTTCATGATGTATTTCTCTAACATGAATTGTATTTTTCACAGTTTCTTGGTGATGTGTTATTTGGTTTAAGTTATGCTACTGTAGTTCAATTTGATGCCCTATTTCAAGGAATAGAGCTCACTCCATTCAAGTAGAATATTGTATAGTTTGGTAGCCTTTCACTTTGCTTGTGTGTTTAGTTATTTATGCATCTTGATTTCATTTACAATTAATTTCTTTTTTGTGCAAGTGTGTTTTATTTTTTTGCAATGAAATTTTCAATTCATATATTAGCTTTTTACTAGAGCTTTCCCACAATAGGAGCTATGATTTATGGAAATTGAAAGATCCTAAATCATGTGAAGTGATATCTTGGTGATAGTGGGGTTCCCATGAGTATGATTGGTGTTCAAGTACATGATCATTTCCAAGAGTGATTGAGCAACATAGGCTTCACCTTGTTGACCAACATATTACCATGTTCATTGATTTTTTTTTAGTTGTGAAATATAGGGTCAATATATCATAGGTATTGTATTTTTTTTTGTGGGGTGGGGGTCCTAGTTATTTTGGGGTATAAAAATGGGTATTCGGTAAAAATAGAGGATTTATATTAAAAGGAAGAGTTATTTTTGTTAGAAATATGTATTAGGAGGGGGTTCACCAAAAGGATTTTGGGATATTTTTATCAATATCTAGTGAGATTAGGGGTTTTCTTTAATATACCATGAACAAAAGTGCTATGACACAAGTTGAATAAGTGGAGACCCTGGTTGATAAGTTAATTTTGCAAGTGTTCCTAGTATAATTGAAAACATATAGAAACATTATCATTTTTGGCACCACTATCGAAAAGATGTGAAATACAAAATAACACTTCTTGTATTAGATTAGATGAAACCCGGTATCAATATCTATAGAAATTATTTTTTACTACATTCCTTGGGATATCTCATACACAATGCTTTATATGAGCTAAATTAGGAGTTTGTTTTTGGTGCAATAAGATCCATCCATAACACTAATCTCTTTGCCTTTGCATGAATAATGATAAGAGGAAGAATGTTTTAGTAAATGAGGATTTCAATATAGGAAGATTCAAAGAGAAGTCATTTCAAGAAGCACTATAAAAAAAATGAAGGCAACAAAGTTTTCAAAGTTTTTAGTTGATGCCCCATAAAGCTCCATCAAGGAGAGTAGTAATAATTTTCAAGGAGGTATGTTTCTCACTATTGAATTCATGAAACTTGGAATACCTTTTGTTAGTGTCAGCCTTTCCAGCTTTCCTTCAGTGATAAAACATGCTCTTACAAAGTGATTTTAAGGTGTCAAGGTGAAATTTTGTGATTTCAATGAGTCTTCAAGCAAAATTTGGTCACTAGGCATTAGGTCTAGGGTTTGTTTTCACTCTTTTCAAAGTTGTCCAAATGTCGGTCCATGTCACCATTCAGCTGAGTGTACCATTATTCATAGGGTTTTCATCATCATGTCAAGTTCCATTGGGTCATTTTACAGCTTGTTCCTGCTTCAGTTGTGCCTAGGTAAGGTCCATTTCCCTCTCCTAGGGTTTTGGAGGTAATTTCTCTTGGATGGTAAAATCATTAGAAAAACTTGTATCCTGATGTTCATACACCTTCCCCTATCATTAATGTACCTTATTAAACACTTACCATCACTGAGATCCCCCAAATTCCTCATTTTTGCACAAACCCTAGTTTCTTGCCACAACTTGGCAATTTTCTAGGCTAGGCCTGTGTTTTTCCCTTTTGGACCCCTTCCCCTCACTCAATCTCTGAGATTCCACTTTCCCCTGCTTCCTAACATCCCTCCATACTCCCCAAAATTTCCCCAAGAATTTATAAGCCCCTTATCCCCTTCATTTCGCTTCATTTCGACAAAATCCCTTGTTTCACACATCGGGATAAGTTTCACTCAAATGATGTTTCAGAGCAATAAAAGATGAATTTTGGAAAACTGAGAGACTTTTTTGTACAAAACATGGCAAGGAAGAAAAACCTCCTTCACTTTTTACACAGGTATAATGGTTTTGGAGAAATGTCAAGAATACCGTTGCCTCAGGAGAATTGATGCACCTGCAGGAAGTAATGTTGGGAGATTTGATTTTTGACAGGGCAAATGAGCTCCAAATTGGGAAATCCCACTTGGGCTGGATAGAAGACATCTAGGGATTTCCAAAAAGCTATCATGAGATTGATTTTGATGCTGGGAAGTGCCCCAAAAGTAGGCTGAAAGGCGCGCTACGCATATAGCTCAGGCGCGCTACTCATACAGATTTTTGGTCCATTTTTCATCTTCCAGCTCAGGATTTCGGCCAGTTGGACTAGTTTTGCTTGTGGATGTAATTTTTGAGTTATCTTGATGTAATTTTATGGTTGGCATGTAACTTGGACTTACTTTTACCTATTATATAAGATTCACTCCCAAAAAAGTAAAAATCAAGTGTAAGAATCAGTTTCCTTCCTTTTAGAGGCAAGTTGTTTGGCTGCCTATATTCTAGCTCCTTGTTTATAATTAGTTGGAACTGCTCCTAGAAGGAGGAATTCGACCCCTAGAGGCATGGAAAGGGGTTAGGATGGTCTATATGATTTAATTTCTCAATCATTTTCAGAGGTTGGATAGGTTGGACTCTTGGGAAGATTTTGGCACACTATTGTACATATTTTTCATATTTTGGCTAAGGAAAGATCAGAGGTTTTGCGACACCTGTTGGGATTCTTGTGGATTTCAGTTCTTGATGGTGTTTTCTCTCAGTTTATTGTAATTTCTTTCATTTTTAATGTATGCCATTCCCTTCTTATGCTTCTGAAACTAAATGAATGAGTAAATGAGGTTGAATCCATTGTTTCAGTGCTCTGCCTTTAAATTTGTTTAGTTTTACATGTTTTCGCCTGTTTGGAGAGGATCCATGTTCTCCCTTGCCCTCTTCATCTCCTTGTCATTCTGATCCATCCATACACCTGATCAAAAGCATCAAGACCATTTCCTACCTCGCCCCAACTCGAATTCTGCAAAAATCTGGCCTTATCCCTGGACCCAAAATTGTTTTTCCCATTTTTTTTCAACAAAAAACCCAAAAATCAAAATCAAACTTTCCTATCTCTTTACTAGCCTAAAATCAGTTCCCTTTTAAAGTCATCTCGCACCCTATTTCTCATTTTATCGAGATTTACTGGAGAGAGCCCTCTCCTGTCCTCGTAGGGCTAGCTACGAGGCTGAGCGTGGTTTGATGTAGCCATGAGTTTTACCTTATTTCACCCTAAGGTAGATTTGAGCGCTAACATAGTGGCGACCATACTGGGGAGAAATTGGTTTGCTGGTTGGTGTTATTTGTTTTATAAGCTACAGACGGAGTTTGAAGTCACGCCAGGTAGCCTTCGAACTGCTCTTGCTCTGCGAGTGCATAGTAGATAAACGCTGCTTCAGTCGATCTCCGGTCTAGCTTGTAATCGTAACACTTAACTTATAAATTGCCCCAGTACATGTATCAAGTTCAGAACTGATGGTTGATGGTGGACCGCGATCAGACATAAGAAGGCTGAAATCTTTCACCTGGTGACTCCAATTCAAAGTAGAGACTCCATTGGAGGACTGACTCTTTCTCTGAGAAAATGGAAGGATCTTACACAAAGTTCAGGTATCCAAAATGGAATGGTATTCAGGATCTAATCTGCTTTCTTGTAAATTACTTCTTCGCTGGTCTTGAAGCTGTCCTGAAAGTTTTTCAGAGTTTGTTGTATGATAAAGGTGATCAAAATCTTCACTCGACCCATTCAAAAAGTGTAAATGCTGAGTTTCCCTTTGATCCTGGTCTCCTTACTTTTCCCACGTCTTATGATGACTCTCTTCAGAGTGATGAGCCTAAAGAACATAAAACTGATCTCGCAGCTCTTGTACATACCCCTACACCTTGTAAAATTCCAGATCAGTACAAACCTCTTGTTTTACCTTTTGTTCTTAATGCTCTCCCTAAAAATTATGACCTATATCTACCAATATTTGACGGTGAATGTAACAATGTCAACGATGAGCAACATGTGCTAAATGTTGAGACTTTTCTAGATCTTTTTGAAGTTGATGATGAAGATGTTAGTATCAGACTTTTTGCTCTTTCTTTGCAAGGCCAAGTGAAGAGTTGGTTTAAAGCCCTGCCTGATGCGAGAATTTCAGATTTCTAGCAGTTCGTCAAAGTTTTCCTTGACAGGTGGATGATTGGACAGAACATTTTCTTGATTATAGAAGAGTATAATCAGCTGAAAAGACTGCCAGGGGAGACAGTACAACAATTTTTTGCCAGATTTAACCAAGTTTATTATTCGATGCCAGTTGATATAAGACCTTCTCCTAGATCTGCTCTCTTGCACTACCCGGGTGCCTTTGATCTGGAAATGGAGTTTCAGCTGAGAGAAAAGAATATTGCAACACTTCATGAGATGCAGAACAAGGCAGTGAATGTAGAGGCTCATTTGCTGATCTTGAGGGCAAGGTTGAAGGAAGAAGAAAAGAAGAATGTTTCAGAGCAGCTGACACCTTCAGAGGAAAAGCTTGATCTTTTCGTAAATGCAGTAGAAGAGATGGTGCGGAAAATGACTGCAAAAAATGAAAATGACATTCAAGAACAAGCAACTGACCCAAAACATTTTATTTCTGATCCCAGTTGTCATAGTGATTGTTTTATAGATCATTGTGAAGAAGAGAGAGTTGTTGATATGACATGTATGCTTGATGATGTGTTGTATACTGATGATTTGCCTCAGTTTGATCAGTATGATGATGATTATGTTCTCCAAACAGAAGCTAATCTTGCAGACGAATCAGCAGCTAGTTTGTGCGAGGAGGAAGTTCACTTTCAACAGCTTGAGTACAGTGATCAACCGATGCATATCAGCTATGACAATGATGAGGAAAGTGCAGCAAATTTTGAAGTAAGTGAAGGATCTTTGCCTTTTTGTTTTGATTCATTTCAGTTCATTAGAGACAACTACCATGCAATCAGAAATCAAATGTCAACAAGTCTTGATTTGGACCATCTTGAGCGCAATGAAAACCTTGTTCAAGACTTCTCATATTCAGATTTTCAGCCCTCGAAAGCCATTGATTTTCAAGTTGCAGATGAGGACATGGAAGCTGGTACATGTGATCAAATGATACAAGGTGACTCCGTACCATTCTGTTTTGAATCATTTCAGTTTTTGAGAGAAAAATTGCATAGTAAATCTTCAAATGAGCAGCCTATAAGAAATCGGCAATCTCTCAGTGTTAATGTTGAGGATGAGATAGATAACGAAATTCTTGAGCAGCCTGTAGCATCAGATTTGCAGCCACCAAATGAAATTGAAGGTCAGATTACAGATGAAGGTGTGGAAGCTGAAATATATGAGTTAATGATGCAAGAGAATTCTGTACCCTTTTGTTTCGAAACATTTCAGTTTATAAGGCAAAATCTTCGTAATATATCTCAAGGAAAAGATGAACAACCAGTAGGATGTCATACAGTTTCAAGGGATACAGTGCAGCAGTCTTCTCAAGTTTTTGATGATCCTATTGCTCGTCTGCTGGAGGAGGTTTGCTGTAAAAATTCTTCTCCATTGGCTAACCATGTGCCAGAAAAGAATGTAGATGATAATCTTATTCAAAGGTCGCCTTCATTGTCTTGTTTAACAGATTTTTCATTACAAAGCCCTCATCAAGGTTTGCAGTCATATGAGGAGATTGATGAAGGAGGCTTTTTTTCAGTTTGGAATCAGCAACAGAGTTTGGTTATTCATGAATTTCAGGATCCTTTTGGCAGCTTGCTACAATCACCAAAGAAAGATAGCATAGAGGTGAGAAAAATTTTAAGATTAAGGTATGGAGATTATCTGGATCAGAGCAGTGATGTGTTAATGGAAATCAGTAGCTATTTGTATGAAGATCCTTTTGCAGTATTCTTGGAGTCCTCTATTCAATTCATGCTTTGCAAGTTTATCAGCAGTCAGCTTGAGTTCAAATTTCCATGGGAGTTGCCTTTCGATTCTTTCATTTTCGTGCGCATCAGTAAGCATGTGGGAAGAAATCAAACAGCAGCCAGCATGCTTACATGGTTGCATTGGCTGTTCCATTTCACTTGATCGGGTGGTGAAAAGTACAAATAGAGTAGGTTTGATGAATAAGCTCTACTTTGAGCATCTTTTCCAGCTTGTCAATTATGTTTAAGTATCGAGTCAATTTTTAAGAGTTGAGTCAATTTAAGTCAAAGTGTCAGTCAAATAAATTCAGTCTTGAATTGTTTTGTCAAATAATGGATTCCATGGCCCAATGGACAAAGGCACTGGTCTGCTCTCCCAAAGATCTGTCGTTCTTGGCACCTCCAAGGAGCTACCATCCCCATTGGAGCCAATGTTAGTGTCAGCCTTTGCAGCTTTCCTTCAATGATCAAACATGATCTTAAAAAGTGATTTTAAGGTGTCAAGGTCAAATTTTGTCATTTCAATGAGCCTTCAAGAAAAATTTGGTCACTAGGCATTAGGTCTAGGGTTTGTTTTCACTCTTTTCAAAGTTGTCCAAATGTCAGTCCATGTCACCATTCAGCTGAGTGTACCATTATTCATATGGTTTTCATCATCATGTCAAGTTCCATTGGGTCATTTTACGGCTTGTTCCTGCTTCAGTTGTGCCTAGGTAAGGTCCATTTCCCTCTCCTAGGGTTTTGGAGGTAATTTCTCTTGGATGGTCAAATCATTAGAAAAAATTGTATCCTGATGTTCATACACCTTCCCCTATCATTAATGTACCTTATTAAACACTTCCCATCACTGAGATCCCCAAAATTCCTCATTTTTGCACAAACCCTAGTTTCTTGCCACAACTTGGCAATTTTCTAGGCTAGGCCTATGTTTTGCCCTTTTGGACCCCTTCCCCTCACTCAATCTCTGAGATTCCATTTTCCCCTGCTTCCTAACATCCCTCCCTACTCCCCAAAATTTCCCCAAGAATTTAGAAGCCCCTTATCCCCTTCATTTCGCTTCATTTCGACAAAATCCCTTGTTTCACACATCGGGATAAGTTTCACTAAAATGATGTTTCAGAGCAATAAAAGATAGATTTTGGAAAAATGAGAGAGGTTTTTGTACAAAACATGCCAAGGAAGAAAAACCTCCTTCACGTTTTACATAGGTATAATGGTTTTGGATAAATTTCAATAATACTGTTGCCTCAGGAGAATTGATGCACCTGCAGGAAGTAATGTTGGGAGAGTTGATTTTTGACAGGGCAAATGAGCTCCAAATTGGGAAATTCCACTTGGGCTGGATAGAAGACATCCAGGGCTTTCCAAAAAGCTACCATGAGATTGATTTTGATGCTAGGAAGTGCCCAAAAATCAGGCTTAAAGTCACACTAAGCATATAGCTCAGGCGCGCTACTCATACAGATTTTTGGTCCATTTTTCATCTTCCAGCTCAGGATTTCGGCCAGTTGGACTAGTTTCTCTTGTGGATGTAATTTTTGAGTTATATTGATGTAATTTTATTGTTGGCATGTAACTTGGACTTACTTTTACCTATTCTATAAGATTCACTCCCAAAAAAGTAAAAATCAAGTGTAAGAATCAGTTTCCTTCCTTTTAGAGGCAAGTTGTTTGGCTGCCTATATTCTAGCTCGTTGTTTAGAATTAGTTGGAACTGCTCCTAGAAGGAGGAATTCGACCCCTAGAGGCATGGAAAGGGGTTAGGATGGTCTATATGATGTGATTTCTCAATCATTTTCATAGGTTGGATAGGTTGGATTCTTGGGAAGATTTTGGCACACTATTGTACATATTTTTCATATTTTGGCTAAGGAAAGATCAGAGGTTTTGCGGCACCTGTTGGGATTCTTGTGGCTTTCAGTTCTTGATGGTGTTTTCTCTAAGTTTATTGTAAGTTCTTTCATGTTTAATGTATGCCATTCCCTTCTTATGCTTCTGAAACTAAATGAATGAGTAAATGAGGTTGAATCCATTGTTTCAATGCTCTGCCTTTAAATTTGTTTAGTTTTACATGTTTTCGCCTGTTTGGAGAGGATCCATGTTCTCCCTTGCCCTCTTCAGCTCCTTGTTGTTTTGATCCAGCCATACACCTGATCAAAAGCATCAAGACCATTGCCTACCTCGCCCCAACTCGAATTCTGCAAAAATATGGCCTTATCCCCGGACCCAAAATTTTTTTTCCCATTTTTTTCAACAAAAAACCCAAAAATCAAAATCAAACTTTCCTATCTCTTTACTAGCCTAAAATTAGTTCCCTTTTAAAGTCATCTCGCACCCTATTGCTCATTTTTTCGAGATTGACTGGAGATAGCCCTCTCCTGTCCTCGTAGGGCTAGCTACGAGGCTGAGCATGGTTTGTTGTAGACTTGAGTTTTACCTTATTTCAGCCTAAGGTAGATTTGAGCGCTAACAGCTTTCATAGATTTTCAAGTCACAATTCTTGAAGTTCCAACATTGCGCATAGTATATGCCCTACAATGCTTTATTCATATCTTGAAAATTATGATTTAGGCGAATTAGATTTTTAGTAGAGAAGAGTATAAAATTGAAAAAATGCGCATACTAAAATTTAATGATAACTATGTCATGGTTTAAAATATATATCATTTTATTTGATTTTGCAGTGAGTGCTACAGAATGATAGGAGGTGTTGTTTTGACATTTTGTGATGCTCATATTGAAAAATTTAGGAACTAGTTATTTGTAATTTTTGGAATGGTGATGCCTTACATTAAAATATATGTTCTTATGAAAAATACCAGATGGCCATATCTTCATTTTGAATAAATAAATTGGTTATCAAATTCGTGTGGTAATGAACTTGCTAAGAATAGAGTTGGGACAATCAATTTCAGGTACTACATTCCTCCCCCCTTTATTTTATGCACATTCCTTAGTGCATCATACACCCATAATCCAAATCTATTGTTGCAAAAGTTACTTGAGCTCACAAATTGTAGTTGCAAGTCCATGTCCTTATGCATGGCTCCTTCCTGATATCCTCCACGCTTTTGGTGCCATCTACAACTCAATAGGATATGGAGGTCCTTTCCCCATATTGACATGTGTGCAATTCCAACACCATCATTATTACACCTAGAGGACATCAAATAAATGACATTAATATTTGCAATAGTTAATTATCACATATGTAACCTATATAAGGAAATATACATATATGTTTTCTTGCATTCAACAAGAACAATGAGCAAGAACAAGATAATAAAATCATTAATAAAAACAAATCATGAAATATAAATTTCATGGAATGCAAAATCCATAGTATAGCTCTCTTCCAATTGCTTCAATTAGAAAGATGGTCCCTGCATAACAACATACATCCTTAGCTGCTATTTTACATTTTTGGTTTCCTTCATTCATGATACTCTATTTTAATTTATATAATAGCCCATCCTAGAAAAACTATATCAAACATGTTACCAATTGTTAGAGCATATCATAACACCTATTATTCCTATTATTAAAATCAGTTATGACCTTTAATAAAATTCATTAGTCAATCCATAACACCTGGTATGGATCTGTGACAACCGTGTTATGCACCTATCAAGATGTGTCACATCTTGCACAAGGGTTGAGTAAATCCAGTCAAAAACATGTATACAAAATATATCAAAAAATTGTTACACTAGAAACCTATCATAGGCCTTCCATGACACATATTATGGCCCTGTGACAAGCGTGTTGTATACCTATAATTTTTTTTCATTACTTGCATACAAGACATGTTAAAATACATATTGTAACATACCATAATCCTGTCATTATTCCTATTCAATACTACTATAACCAACTATTATCATGCGATAAAATAATCACAAATTTGTTATAAAACTTGTGGCAAATCCACCTCTTGTAATCTGTAATGATATTATCACCTACCTATGACTAGTCTGTTACAACTTGTAAGGAACCCATTATCAACCTATTATAACCCTATCGCCTACCTATGACAACATGTTATATCTTGCAATATTCTTGTCACTTACCAGTGACAGTTCAGCAGTTGTAACTGATGTACCCATTAGAACCCTGTCACCTACCTATGACTACCTGTTATGACCTATAATATACTTGTTGTACCACCTCTATCCTTGCAACAAAACTTGTATACGACATTGCTACAAACATTCCCTAGCTCTTCACCATCCATGTGACAAACTTTAGTAGAACAATTATAACCTATTATAGCTCATTGTAACCTAACCACTTCCCTAGTAACAACTCAACTATTGCAACCTGTCATATATCTAACATCAATCTACTATAAACCTGTGATGTCCTAGTATAACCTATTATCAACTTGTTACCAATTGTGACAAATATATCATAATATTGTAAGGAAAATGGTCACCTACTTGGGACCAATCTACCTATAGTAATCTTCTACATGACCTATGTATGGGTTATACTACTTATACCAGGTTATATCACTAGTATCCCTACAAGGAAACCTATATACAATGTTTGCATAAATATCCTACATTATATTTATCGTAGCCTTTCTAACTTTGTTCTTGTAAATTGTTACAAGAAAGTGATATCCTGAAGCTATAATGACTAATGATAAATTCTCGTAGCATACCCACAAAACCATTAATATAGTCACTATTATATCATTCTTAAGAATTTTAATTTGTAAATCATATATTCAAATACACAAAAATAAAATATGCAAACTAAATCGATACTTATTTGTAAGAACTGATTTGATGTTTCCTTCATGGGCATATTCTAGCCCATTAACAGGTACATATTTAGTATCTTCCACCATCCAAGGTACCAAACCTCAACAACCTTTGAGTTGCTACTTTTATGAGGTCTCCAGGTACCCTTCAAGCCCTTGAGTAATCTAATTTACTCTTCCACACATAGGAGATTCAAATAAATCATCGTTTTCTTATATACTTGCCCCTTCTAGGCTTAGAAATCCCCTTTATTGATTAATAGTCCCTCGATTGATCCGTCTTGCTAAGGCTTGTTCTTTCATAGGGTTGTTGTCTTGAATAGTTGCATCATCAACAACAAAACAAACATGATTATAACCTTATGTTATAAATTGCATTACTATTGCAACACATTGCTATCAATCGCCATACAAACACTAAAAACATATGCATACATCACATCCATACATGCATACATATATATCTATCAAAATACAACACATATGCCTATATATTGCTCATAAAATTTTATAATATGTCAGCAACAGAAAATTGAGAAAGTTTTTATTTTTATATTTTCCTTCTTATTTACCTGCATATTATAGAGCTAAACAACATGGTTTCCATGTTCGATGATCCTTCTTATTACTCATATCTATCTTACCAGCCATTGTTTGTTCCAAATATTCATTGCATTCTCCTCAAAGTCATTTTATTAAAGAATTATAATCATGTTAAAACTCTTTATATCCTTGTTGTAGTCACTATTACAACCTTCTTCAATACTTGTTATGGCTTGCCATAACACATATTCAATATGTCATGATCTCGTCATAACACACACCATGGCCAAACTACAATCTTTTAGATTTTAGGGAAATTTTATTAATTTTTTTTTCCTAATTCAAATTATGAGTTTACTAACATGTTCTACTAGTGAATATATTTCTATTGATTACTCACTTATCAAATTTTGTTAATTGGGATAAAAGTTATGCTCTCTATAATTTTTAATGGGACTATTTATTTTTCTAATACCTGTAGCTCCCTATGAGACTTTTATTCATGAGGCTTGTCAGAGCTCCTTAGTTTCCCAAGGCTGAGAAATGAAACCAAAGATCTAACCACATATCAACGTTGGACTTGGTATCTAGCCCTACCAAATCAGAGAGGGCTCTCTCAAAATCAATCTCACAGCCAATGGAAGTGATTGATGAGTATTAGGGTTTTAGGCTAGTTATTATATCAATAAGGTTTTTAATATAGGTTTTGTTGGATAAGAATCACCATGTTTGGGAACTAGGGCAAGTGTTCCAAAGGATCAACTACAGTTATAGAATAAGAAAAGATAAATGTAACTAGTGACACAATTTGAATTTGTCAATGTAGTGTAGTGAGGAAGGAATCATGTAGAAGGAGTAAAATGAGCATACCTATATGAATTCATTTACTTAGAAGATAAAAACATTTATATGAAAATATCAGATAAAACAGAGCATACGAGGCAATGTATCATGTTTAAAACTTATGAGATTAACACAAGAAGAATATATATGGTTGCTTGAAAAAATTTATCATCAGATGCATAAGAAAAATGGAGAAAAAAACTGTCACTAACCACATCACAAGAATACCATAAAAATAGCTGCAACTGCCTGTAAATTACTTCTACAAATAGTCAAGTACACCAGTTCCAAAAGAGTGTGAACTTCAAATATCCAACCCTCTCATTGACTTGATTCTTAGTTCATATAGAAAACAAAACAAGATTCCACCTGTAGGGGTCAAATATTGATCTATAACAACTAATTGATGAACCTAATGACTCATTGCCTAATCCTAGGGAAGTTAGAAACAACTTTCCCCTTGTTTAGCTAACTAATTGAGCTTATCTCTAAAGGCATTAATCATAATATTATTTACAAATATGACAATTAATAAGCATATTAATCATTAGATAACTCATGAGCCAGTTGTTACATCGACCTAGTTTGACCTTTGACCTCTAGGTGTAGTGAAAATTTCCCAAACACATAAACAAAACAAAACAACTAGAAACGCAACAAGTCTAGCAAAAGTGCAACAAGCTTTTGGAAGACAATTTGGAGGCCTTCCCGGATGATTTTTTTGCTGAAAAATATATGGATGGAAAGCCGAAGATGTCTTCTGCACATTGGATTATTCAAGCCCTGAAAAAAACTCCTTCTAGCCCCTTCAAAATTTACTTGAATACAAACTGTCCAAAAGCACAGTGAGTGCCCTAAGAAAGTGGCAAAAAGGTGAAAAAATTGAACTTTTTGACCATTTACTGAAAATTTAAGATTTTTCAAGTGTGCTAAAATACGTTTCTGCCATCCTTGTGCTCTAATATACCTCCACATGCTTGAAATTTTTTATTTATACCCTCCTAGAAAAATCACAAAAACTAGTTGATGTGTTTCTGTAGGATGTTTTTTCTCATGTGTGTACAAAAACTTCAAAATTTCAAAATTTTGCCTCTTTTTCTTTGATTTCTGATTTGATTTCATACCACCAGCGATGCATCATCCAATAGGTCTAGGATTTTCTTCATTTTGAGTTTCCTTTGGGTTCTTTTGAGCTTCTTCTTCATGTTTTTGACCCTAACCTTGTAAATCATGTTCCTAGCATAGTAGTGCCTTGCCATATTTCTTTGCATGGTGGTATCCTTGTTTGCTTTGTCCAGTGGCTTCTCCAAGTGTAAATTTACTCTATCAAGCCAATAATCTCTATTCTTCTAAGTCTCAACACTTATGGAGTCAAATGTCGTACCTTGGGTGATGAGCCTAAGTATTGCAGCAAGAATGTTGCAGCTACTGAGGCTACCAACTTTAATTATCAACCCGGGGTTCATACAAAATTAAGAGGTATCAACACTATGTGTGCAACATACAATGTGTCCTTATTTGGTTGATCTGGTGTAATGGAATGAATGTTATGAAGTCAAAGCCTAAACTAATTTTAGAAATGGAAGTGTTGCTTTGAAAATGAATTAGTCCTAGGAAAGAACAAGAATTTATAATTGAAATCCTAAGAGAAAGAATTCAAAGAAAAATACCTAATATGATTTGTGAAAATGAATGCCCTAGGTGGTGTTTATTCTTCCTCAATCATATATTTAGATCCTAGGGGTCAGAATTCAAGCCTAATATGTTATCACCAAAATCGTACATGATTGGCTGCTGATCAGACAACTTCAGTGTAACTCTTTCAAACCAATCCTTTGATTGAGGCTTAGCTTCCTCAACCTGATATGGCTCTCTCAAAGGTTAATGATATTGAGTAAAGATGTAGATAGATGGTTAACTCTATGTGTTTTTAATTTTTATGTTTACAGGTTGAAAAGATGGAGGCTTGCTACCATTGGGCTATGGAGTCAATGACACGGATAAAGAAAACAATGGCTCTCCTAGTGGAAGCTGAGGCTTGTATATATTTCAATGAAAGAGTAACACATTCAGGAAAATCCCAATAACTTGAAAGTTCAAACGAATTAAGAGGATGTAATACATGAATTCTGAGTAATGAGACATCAAGGCTATGGAAGAGAAAAATTTCAAATATAGGGCATAAAACTCATTGAAAATACACTAAGAATCTCAGGTGAAGAAAAGTTGTATGTTACTATATATATCAGTCAATCCAAAGCTTTACAAAGTGGTCTGCTTAGATAAAATTTTCCAACCTATAGGTTGAAACCAACATTATCATGTATACATTGGGCTTATGGAGTCAAAGAAATCTCATAAAATCAGTGAATCTAATTGACATGGAAGTTGAGGCATATCAGGGTTTTTAGTCATGAGACATACACTTGAAACATGTAAAAACACAGTCAGTCCATTTATAAAGGAAGTCAAAGCATCTAAAGATGAGTTCTGAGTAATATAGATGAACACCATTGCAAATAAGATATATAAGAAACACTGATAGAACAGGAAAAGACTAAAAACCCCTTCTGAATCTCAAGTTGGTTAAGTAGAAGCTCTTTGCATTAGCTGAAATAGTCTTTACAGTAAACACAGTCTTTTTGCTAAAAATGTTCAACCCTCTCTAATTCGACTCCTTGATCCTTTATAGATCATTTACATCATAAGATAAGCTTATCCCCAGCTAGATACATCGAATTCCTATCTTTGACACCTATCCTAACCATATAACATGGTATTTATTACAAAAACAACTGTAAACCTAATACATAGTCCTATTACAAATAGAATTAGAACTCTTTAACTCTACTCATAACAAATTTATCTAAACTTGATTACATCACTTGCCACCTATATCTCCATAAGGTAAAATCTTGATGATGAGCTCCAACTTGTTATGACCATAATGCTGATGATGTTGATCTCCTGCAAACTAGGAAACTGTTCGCCTGTTTTCTAGGCTTAGGATTCTTTAAGTTTTTGAAACACTCTGACCACTATGAACCCACTCTGCAACACTTGGAATTTTAGACCTAGAAACAGTTTGGCCTTCCCATACTAATCCTCTTGAATTATGTTTTCGCAATGATTTGCTTTCTGGCTCTTTTCTTCATCTTAGAAATCTCTTGTTTTGTTGATGTCAATTTCTCCTCAAGCCTTCTATACTCTGTCAATTCTTCTTTTTCCTTCATTATTCTGCTAGCTACATGCTCTACTGCTGGTGATGAGAGGTAAACCACCTCTTTAGGTACTTTGACTGTCTCAGTAGCCTCTTGAACCTCCTTACTATGTTCTTTGAGCCTTTTAGTATGCCTAGTCAAAGGCTTCCTAGCTTGAAAGACAAAGGCTACATTCTCATCTTCAAATTTTAGTTTCTTTGTTGATTTCATTTTTTTCTGTTTGTGTTCATCTGTTCCAATAAAATCATCTTGCATAATAGGTGACTCTTCTATATCAATTTCATGTAATATGTCATCTAAATTTCCTTTCATCATTGAGCTATCATCTGAACCTGAAAACAATTGTTTTTCCATTTGATGCTATTTCTTGACTTCTTGTCACTCTTTGGATTTCCTTCTTGCTGGCCACTTGTTTTCGTTTAGCCTCTTTGAAACTTTTTAAACTCTTTTTTGTAGGTGAAGGAGTTTATGCAACAAGTATTGGTGTCTTCTTTGTTCTCTTTTCAACCTGTTTCCTTGGTTTCAACTTTATAAACCTCTTGGCTTTTGTAACCACTGGCTGACTAGAGTTTCCATTTAAAATCCATTCATAAACAAAAAGGAAGACCAATCCCTATTTATCTTCTGAAGCTCATTCAAAACCAATAACTTTATCAAACCATGGTGAAACAGAGATGTTTCACAGCCATCAGATTTTTCTTGGACTTTGTCAACCATTTTAGCCAGGCTTCTATGCAAGTAAAATGGAAAATCTAGTGATATCATACCTATGAAATGCAACAAAAGCTTGAAATGATAAGTGTAAACTTTATGGAACCTACCTTCACATGTGAAGTATCTTTGAATATTAAATAGCAAATTTGCATAGTTGTCCTTGATACATATTCTAGATATTTCATTTTTGAGGTCCATATCAACATATTCAGGTTTCATAAATTCCTTGTATGGTTCCATGTCAAACCTAAAACCTTTAAACTAAGATTCCTTCCCTCTTGGTATCTCTGTCACAGAAGCTATGATCTCAGGTGTGACCGGTACATTTAACATTCCAATTTTGGTAGTGGTTCCACTGAAACGTAAGGAAAACTCCTTTGATACCTAAGTGTCACCACCCTGTAGTTTTTTACAAAACTCGAGACATCCTACTTTGATGAAAGCCTCCATCACTGTTTGATCCTCAACTAAAGCTTTCACATTTTCAAGTTCATATCTTAGACAATGTCCTCCTTTGTGAACTTTCTTCTCATCTACCATGCTTCTTGGGAAAAACCTGTTAGCTTCTCTAGAATCTGTAAAATAGCCTCGCTTGATAACACAGAACAATCTCGATTGAGAAAAAGGAACAAAATTGCTTGATAATAATGAAGGTTGCCTTTGCATGGAACAACCACAGACTTATCTGAACTGCCTCAGAGCTCAGACAGTTGTGTGAAGGTAAATGAATCAAATATGACTCAATTAGGCAAAAATTCGAATTTGAGATATCACCTCATGACTAAATGATGCTTAAGTGATATCCTATCATGAATATGATGACTGTAGGATAGGTAAGTACATCAAATTTGGTAACTAACTGACTCATCATACCCCTATCCTATCATTCCCCAACTGAATCTGATAGATTTTGGCTTATTTGACACAACAGCTAAGAAACCGCGCTTTCGTAGCACTCACAGTGTAATTTTCGCAGTTTGAGCTACGAAAGTAGTAGCACTTTTGTAGCGCATTTCCTCTTTTTTGAACTAGCGGCGCTACGAAACGGTGGATTCCTGGCTAATTGCAAAAAAATAGCCCAAAACGTAATTGAATGACCCTTAAATTTAGTATGTGAATCTTTGACCATGGAGTGGACCTCTAAAGACCTTATTTGAATTCAAATGATGAACATTAAACCTCTAAAAGCTATGACCTACCCTTAACCAAAATAAAATGACTTTAAGACCTATTTAAGACCATGATCAAAAACAAAGTTGACATACATTGTTTTGGAAAAAAAAATAAAAAATTGGTGATAACAGAAATGATGAATGAATTGACATGAAAAACCTTTAAAATGGATTTGCTTAACACAAGGAAGTTTCAAACCTAAAAATATAATACTCCCTTTTGGTCAAATTCAAGAAAATATTCCTAAGACCCTATTTTGACCCATGATCAAAAACAAACTTGACACAATGATGTTTTGAAATTTTTTTGGGTGATAACAGTGGCTCCACTTGGGATAGTGTGCCCCTGTGGTACACTAAGAACTCGTAGCTCCAATGCTGCTATCCATCTTCTTATAATAAAAAATTTGAAATGTTACCAAGTCTTCTTCAAACTCTTATAGCCTTCACCTCGGGCTCAAGCTTGATGATCACTGTAGAAAAACTAACTTTGTACCTACTGCAAAGATGCTCAATCAACTTTGAGCTTATTCACACACTCCTACCTACCCTATTAGCTACAATCTCCATTTGTAACTCAAGGAATATGAAACTTCCAATGAAGCCAGTCATTGATCTGATCTGACACTTGAATCTCTTGACTGCACTTGAACCAAAAAAAAACAAGATATTGGAATGACCAAGGCAACATAAGATGCATCTGATCTTCATAATGAACATATAACTGGAAATCTATACTATAGAACTCTTCCATGTAGTCGGCTACAGGATCGAAGAAGACATGATATGTTTGATGTTTCTCATGAGATTCTGCAACTTTGGAAAACTCATCCATGCTTTAATCAACCACATAAGACTTCAGTTGTGAGCTTTCCAACTGTTGTTCAAACCAATTATCAAAAATAGTGTATTCTTCCCCATTAATATGATCATTATTTGAGACAAGTTGATGCAAGGAATGACATAAAAAATCAACCATTTCCTTACCTTGATGGTTATAGACACCATCTTCCAGTATTTCCTCTTGTTGTTTGAAATGATTCTCATACTCCTGATGATCAAAGGACTAACAAGTCTGCTGCAAATTTTCATCAAACTCAGAGGATGTAACATGATTTTCATAAATAAACTCCTGTTGGGTTTCATTTTCATCCAAAAGAGATTCTATCCTTTCTTCTTGGTGATGAAAGGTATTGTCATGAAAGGCCTCTAAAATTAAACTCAATTAAACTCACACAGTGTTTACAGCAGTCTTTGACCAGCAATAAGGAGGGATGATACTCTTTATACATCTCATAAAATGCAACATGGAAATTAGCAAGAGAATATAATGAACCATTTGGCAAGCTTTCATACCAAGACCATGCTTTTCCTTCTAAAGTGGCCATAAATATCTTCATGAGACAATCCTCAGGGAACTGAACGTTAAGACTGTGTACATGCATATGGAATCTAACCAAATGAAGAGAAGAATTGTCTTTCTTTTCATCTTTAAATATTGGAAGATCATCTAACCATTCAACCTTTGGCATAGGATTTGGAAAAAAAGGGATATGAGACCGATTCATGGGGGCATACCTGGAATTTATTCTTGCAATGGCACTCATCTTGAAACTTCATCAAGCTATTGATCTTCAAGTAGTGGAGTCACCTTCCAATTTGTTATTTTATGTGTGGAGTCGCCATAGTAGAAATACAACCAACATGTGCCTAAGTGTCTGATGCTCTCAGACCTTAGAACTAAAACTTTGTCGTTCTTCCCAGGGAAAATTTACACCTTCGCTCCCCAGCAACGGTGCCAAAATGTTATCACCAAAATCGTACCTGATTGGCTGCTGATCAAACAACTTTAGTGTAACTCTTTCAAACCAATATTTTGATTGAGGCTTAGCCTCCTCAACCTGAGAGGGCTCTCTCAAAGGTTAATGATATTGAGTAAAGATGTAGATAGATGGCTAACTCTATGTGTTTTGATTTTGTATGTTTACAGGTTGAAAATATGGAGGCTTGCTACCATTTGGCTATGGAGTCAATGACAAGGATAAAGATAACAATGGCTTTCCTAGTGGAAGTTGAGGCTTGTATATATTTCAATGAAAGAGTAACACATTCAGAAAAATCCCAATAACTTGAAAGTTCAAAGGAAGTCAGAGCATGTAATACATGAATTCTGAGTAATGAGACATCAAGGCTATGGAAGAGAAACATTTCAAAGATAGGGCATAAAAATCATTGAAAATACACTAAGAATCTCAGGTGAAGAAAAGTTGTATGTTACTGTATATATCACTCAATCTAAAGCTTTACAAAGTGGTCTGCTTAGATAACATTTTCCAACCTATAGGTTAAAACCAAAATTAGCATGTATACATTAGGCTTATGGAGTCAAAGCAATCTCAGAAAATCAGTGAAGCTAATTGACATGGAAGTTGAGGCATATCAGGGTTTTTAGTCATGAGACATACACTTGAAACATGTAAAAACATAGTCAATCCATTTATAAAGGAAGTCAGAGCATCTAAAGATGAGTTCTGAGTAATATAGATGAACATCACTACAAATAATATATATAAGAAACACTAATAGAACAGGAAAACACTAAAAACCCCTTTTGAATCTCAAGTTGGTTAAGTCGAAGCTCTCTGCATTAGCTGAAATAGTCTTTACAGTAAACACAGTCTTTTTGCTAAAAATGTTCAACCCTCTCCAATTCAACTCCTTGATCCTTTATAGATCATTTACATCATAAGATAAGATTATCCCTAGCTAGATACATCAAATTCCTATCTTTGACACCTATCCTAACCATATAACATGGTATTTATTACAAAAACAACTGTAAACCTAATACAAAGTCCTATTACAAATAGAATTAGAACTCTTTAACTCTACTCATAAAAAATTTATCTAAATTTTATTACATCATTTGCCACATATATATCCATATGGTTGAATCCTAATGATGAGGTCTAACCTGTTATGACCATAATGCTGATGATGTTGATCTCCTACAAACTAGGAAATTGTTCCCCTGTTTGTTAGGTTTAGGATTCTTTAAGTTTTTGAAACACTTTGACCACTATGAACCCATAACTTTGAGGATATCTGCTGTCAGGAACTATAATAGCATATTTCCAAAATAATCCCCACATGCCAGCTATGCAAAATTAACTTCGAACTACCCAAAATAGCCAAAACATATATGCGCTACGAAAATAGCATAGTTTCATAGCATTTTTCATAGCGCAGACCTTTAGCTTATTTTCCTTCAAAATGTTTCCTCCTGCCTTTGGGATTATGTGCATATTCACTTAACACACCTTCCTTATTATTTTCAAGCCAAAATAAACAAGTATTCCCTTCAAAAATTTTAGGAAAAGGATGAAAAACACTGCTACAGCAGTTTCGTAGAGCATTCTGTTAGGGTCCCGTGATTTGGCTGATTGGCAAGCCAAATGACAGTGTAAAATCAAACCAAGCTTTGGAGCCCGAGGACCTAGCCTTCCTGGACTCAGAGAGGGCTCTCTCTATATTTGTAAGGGATATATGTGTGTTTTCTTATTGTGTTCTATTTTTAGGCTAGTTATGAAGTAAGTTTTTTGGTTTTGGTTTTTAAGTTGTGAGGGATGAAACTGATCAAAGATATAAGATAGGTAAAAGGATGTCATATCAACTAGGCTACGGGGTCGAAAAGGTCAAGAAAGCTATCAGATGGTGATACAAGGTTGTTGAAGGGCCGATTTGATTCAAGGTAGAAAAGATCTTTGGGCAAAATGGAGTAAATGGACATCAAGTTTGTGAACAACAAAGAGTTTCAAGCATAACTAGTTTAATAGATAACATAAACATGGTAGGGCAAACCATTAATCATGCAAAATGTAACTACAAGCTAATCAATACATAGAAATAAACATTCAAGCCATGCATAGAAGTATATGACCCTCTAACTTTGGGAAATGACTATCAGACTTTGGGGAAAACACTTAAGGAAGACAAACAACTTAACTTACTATGCCGGAACGCCTAAAAACAGTACTTCAAGTTATTGGGCACTTTGAACAACAATATTTGCATAGTTTTAGGCAAAGGGCTAGATCGAAACTAGGCCTCCTTGGTTCAACAAAATGATAATCTAATCAGTCAAAGAGAAATTTCATGGATGGAACTATAGCTAGCCATCGGTAAGCAGGGCATACCGTAAGTCATACTTAGCATGTATAAAACCATGAATGAAACAAGCAACAATATCCTAAGTATTAAAGAGCAGTCAACAATTCTTTAATGTTACTTAGGAAGAAGAAAACAAAGAAGCTATGAAGAAACAGGAAATTTGAGGTGCCTCCATGGGCATATCTCAAATTTGTTCTCTAATGATATATATCAAGCAAGAAACATGTATTCATGAATGAAAACTAGAAGACAACAATAAAGCAAGAGACACTATACCATTCTACCAAGTCATGGAATCCAACAACAATCCTTCTTCATTCATCCAAGAGCATCCAAGAGGCAATCCAAAAACATAAGACAAGTATTTCTTCCAAAGCTTATATGACCATATATTGCTTCTCTTCTCAATTTCAGCCTTGTTTTACAATGAAAGCCTTTGGAATATATAGGCTCAAGTGAGGAAAACCTCATGGTTCAACTTGCTCTCCCATTGGCCTAATCAAAATATCTAAACTTGTCCTTGAGGCTTTGCAAAGCCCAAGGCACAAAATATCTCATAAAATATCTAGAAAATGATAAAAAAAGAAAAATAATTGACTTTGCATCATTTTCCATGTGCAAAAATAGCTAAACGCACATTTGGAAAAAACAATTTTTAAAGGTTCAAAAATTACAAAAATATTCAAAATTTATATCAGCAAAAGGTCCCCTGACTTGCCGGCAACATTTGGCAGCCTTTCCGATGTCGAAATGAGGCTCATGATATCTCGTTGGAAAGATATAAGTGTCTAATTTCCGTAAAAACTGAAATTTTCCCAATCTAATGACTAGAAGTCTTTCAAAAATAGGACTGTGTGTAAAAAACCAGAAAATAAACCTTGTTGATAGACGGGGCAGAATGTTGAAAAAGTGAGTGTTTTTCACCATTTTGGGGAAGCAAATGATCTTCAAATGTTCTAAAAATCGCTGAGTATGTGACCCTAAAATTATGGCATCCAATTATACCATTCTCATCCCATGACGATCTTCCAAACTGAAATGGCGAAGCCCATGAGTTTTGGTCAAAAACCCAAAAATGTCAAAAAAAAAGATTGTGTCAAAATTTGCTCAATTTTGGTGAGCAAGTCCCTCAAGGCTTTTTAGAAACATGTCTATAATCTCGGGCCAAAATTATAAGCCTAGAGGTGTCTTTCTCCCTTTTTCTCACCTGGCGCCCTCTTTGGGCAGTTTTGAGCCTTTCTTGGTTTTCTTCTTTGTTGTTTGGCATTCTAGCTTTAGTGAAGAAGTCATGGCCCCTTTCCTAGGAGATGCAGCTAGCACATGCTTTAGAGAATTCCCTTCATGGTCTTTATGCTTCTTTTATGTCTCCTAAGGCTGCCTCTTTTCATGTACTTGCTCATCACTGTTATGCTGCTCCTGTTGTCTTGCCTGGGAGGCATCTTGTTCTAGATGCTCTCTGCAAAATTCAAACTGCCTCAAAGTTTTTTGAAATGTGTTTTTAAACAAAAATCTGTCTTAGCCTATCAACTTACTTGTTGGATCAAGCAAAAATGGTTTCAAATGTAGTGTGAACTGCCCTTCTTTGATATAAGATCCCTGTTCCTTCAAAAACTGTGTTTCCCCTTGGCATGCAACTCAACAAATAAACGTCAAGAACAAAAAAAAAGCTAATCAGGATACATAATCAAAATGATTCTTTTCTGTGTTTTGTGGTAAGGGTACCCTGCCCTTTGATGTTTTTGAGGACATAAGACACCCTTGTCTTTTTAGAGGAAAGGCAAAACATAGTCTTTTTAGTTCAAGACCCTTTACTTCTTTGTAGGCCACTTAAACAATAGATTCAGCAGTATGAATACAGTCAGTTGCAAAGGCATCTACACAGTCCAAAGTCACTGTGTAATAGGATAAGAGGATAGAGTTTATTTTGTTTTTGATGTAGTCATAAAAATCCTGTAGTATTCAATAACAACAAACTCCTCCTTTAAACAAAATACTGCCCTCCCTTTGCTTTACTGCTTCGCATACTAGTTTGACCTACACACCCTCCAACTGTAAAAGGTAGCCTTCTTACTGATTCTGCCTTATGGAATTGAAAGGCACAACACTACTTTTTGTCTCTTTAACATGCAGAGGATATTTTTGGAAGGTCACAAGTGTTTATCTAATGATCATTTTGTTAGACAAGTGACCCACTGTTCTCATCCTAAAAACACCTTATCTTTTCTTTCTGTTTTCAACAATGCACATAGCTGACAGATTTTGACTTTGTTTCATCACAGTTTTGAGGGAAATTGCAATGGCTATTCATACTAGTGCAAATTCAACCTTTTTTGATGTTTACTTCTGGTCTCATTACCACAGCAAAATCTCGTTTTTTACATAAAACTCAAACTGTGGTTTTTAACTCCTTCCATCACTTAGTAATTTTGAAAAACCAAGGAAGGCACATAGAAATACCTCTAAAATTTGATGAAAGGCTTCTTGAGGAGTTTGAGCAGCTTTTACAAGTGGTTTGGAGGTGTTAGAACCATTGAAAGACGCGCGGCGTGTTTGTGAGGAAGAGTGCCGCGCATAAGTTGGTGTCGGGTCACTGTCGGGCCGACAGGACCAACGCGCACAGGCGCGCCGCATGCCACTACAGGCGCGCCGCGCCATGGTTATTGCCCTTTGTAATTTTTGTTCCAGGCACGTCGTGCGCTTTTTCAGGCGTGCCGCGCAACCCTTTGACCCCAACATATTTTGTTTTTTGTTTCAAACTTCTTTCTCTGGTCTAGGGAAACAACAAAAGGAGTTTGTTTTGTGTTTTGAGGGATTCAAAGAGGGCTTGTAATGGTCCTCATCCTCTTTTGAAAAGGAACAAGACAAAGTTTCCTTTGTATTTGATTTGTGAGGGTTTTCGGAAGAAATGTTTGACAATGCCCCTTTTTAAACAAGACTTGAAAACCTTTATCTTCTAAGACATAACCTGATACTCTTTGTCCTGATGAATGCCATAGTAGAAATGAGTAGCTTTTTATGAGCTTGATCCCTTCTTGAACTAACACAACCCCTTTGAGGATTTAGAACTTGGACTGTTTCTCACTTAAGGAAAAGATCTTCCCTTTGATTATCTTTGACATATTTTTCATAGGGAAGGGGCCTTCCCTTTTTGACAATGGCATGCTCACGTTGCTTTGACTGGGTTCCAAGACCTGAAAACATGTCATGATATTTTTCACATTTATGAATTTGTAAACCTATTTGTAATGCCCTTTCTGTTGAAGAAGAAACTTAACTGCCACTTCAAAACCCCTTTTTATCCTTTCGACTATCTGTTTTCACAACCTTTTTCCAATGATGATAAACCTGTTAGTTTATAGGTTTTGCTTTGTGTTTCAAAGGTAATGAAAACTTCCGCAGACTATTTTTTAGAACTTACTGCTTTACCTGTATACAAAATATAACAGCAGAGTGCCTTTGACCTATTCTTATAAGGGACTTGCCTGTATTTTCTTTGAAAGTTTCTCCAGAAACTGAAAACATGCTAGGGTCTTTCTTGCACTTATGAACCTCTATGGTCAGTTGTATACTTTTCTTGGGAAGAACTAAACTCATATTTCCTTCTGTTCACTATGATAAATAACTTGAAATAAATTCCTTTATGCATCAGGAAACTAAGCACCCTTTGAAACATAATCATCTATCATGTCTTTTGTCTTGTGAAAAGACCCATCTCATCAACCACTCTTCAATTTGGTTTGTTTAAGCTGCAGATTGTCTTTTGAAAGAGACCTTGTTAGGAAATAAGCTAAACCCTTTGGATTGCAGTGGTACCCCTGCTTTCCTTCTTTGTTCTTACACAATTTCTCAGTTTCAACTGTCTCCTATTGTGTTTACACTTTGTCTATCAGTTAGTGAAAACTCTAGAATCAAGCACTGCTCTGGCCCTCTACTTATGAATGAAGGAGGCACTTTCAACCCTCTGCTTATGGATGAAGGAGGTTCTTTGTCATGTCATATCAACAGCCTCTTGACAGAGTTGATTTTTCTTCTGCTGTCCTTTCAGGCTGTGAATGAGGTCGCAAGAGTTTGATGAATAACTCTTGGCCCTATAGAAAACATATCAGGCTCAGGATCACATTGAGAAGCAGTTGTCTTCTCATGTGGCGCCAAAAATTGTCTTCTGAGATGCTGGTATGTTTCATGTCCTTGAAAGATCCATCAAACACTGTAAAACACTTGAAATCAGCTTGAGATTATGGTCTATGTATTGCTAAGACTTAAGGGTATATTAGTGGCGCGACTTAGGGCTGGGACCAACTTTATTAGCAGAGTGGGAGGTCTGTTATGATTGGTCTATAGCAGATGGAGGTTTTTTGGCTCTTGGATAGTTTTCCAAGGGTGAAATGTCTTAAAGCGCCACTTCCTAACTTAGGGGAGACTGTTTGAATAAATTTGGATTGTCCTTTTAGAGCTGATGGGCAGACTAGTATGGCTGAGGTAAGGTAGGATTTGATAATGAAGTTTCATCTCGTCATGGGCGGACTGAAAAGTAGGAGGGATAAAAAGTTTTATGGGTCTTTTCCCAGCTGCCAAAAACGACAAATTTTTGGATCAGCTGCTTGAAAACTTGGCTGTGAGAACTAGTCATCACTAACAAGTAAAAAATACTGATGACTAACAGTGGCTCCATTTGGGGAGGGCAGCTCCTTTTCAGGAGGTGTCCAGAATTTTAGATCTTTGGCTTATGAAGACCAGTGCCTTACCCATTGGTGCAAATTTACTCTTCTTTGATGCTACTTCTGAAAAGTGACAGCATGATTAGCATCAATGATATTTCTACCTACCCCACTATCTTTCCTAACATTTTTTCTTCTTTTGGGCGCATTTGAACTAGCATCCTTTTGAAAATGAATATTTTTTCTTTTTGTAAAATGAACCTATCTATTTTTACACTTATATCTGCCGGAAGTTCAGATTAAACTGATGAACTCCTTCATTACTCTACCTATGCTAGATCAACTGTCAAGATTAAGCTGTTTGACAGGATTTTGTTCTCTAATCTAAAACACGAAATTTAAAAGATGATCAAATCAGGATTAGACAGTCTGATTTGTCATGCATTTGCGGCATAAAAGACAAGCTGCACACAAATATTATTTTGCATAAGATGGAAACTAGGAAAGACAGGGCTAAGATGCACAATTTGTTTTTCATCCCTGCTTCCCTCTTTGGTTCTGTTTTGGGCGTGTGGAACCAGTATCTTTTCTTAATCTACTCTCTTTGATAAGTCAAGCTTACACAATGTTGACCATCTTTTTCACTCACTAACTTATCAACAATTAAATTTAAACATGTTCAGCTATGATTAGGCTAGATAGCTGAACAAGACATTTGAGTACTAGTAGCGGCATATAGACTTGCGTGCTTTCTGAATGACTATTTTTTTTGGGTATGGGGCTGTACCATTGTTGTTTTAGAAACTGCCCTCTTTTTCTACTTTTTACTGTTTTTGTATTTTCTGTTTTTTCACTTTTTCTTCAAACAAACTACAACTGAAAAGGTGCTCACAAGGCTGAGTTTATTTTCCAATGTTGTCTATCTATCCTACTCTAATCTATACACAATAGACATTTGTTTGGTGAACTCTGTTTTCCAATGCAACCAGTCAAGTAGATGATTACATGGGTGATTCTGGTTTAGTTCTTTGATGATGCTGAAGTAATGAAAATACCACTCCCATTTGGCTTGTTTTCAGATAGTAGTGCTTAAATTTTTTCTCATTCTTGGTAGCAACTTGTTCATGAAAGAACCCACTACTCTTTCAGACTTCTCAAGGAAAACAACAAATGGATCTTGGAATAATACCTGATCTAGAGGATTTGATATATAGGCTTCATTCAGGACTACTCCTTCTTCTACTTGGATATATCTAGGACTCTCCTGGTAAAGCAACTCTTCCCCTCACTCATGATCACTTGAAATGTCAGACTCATCATATATTGCAGTGTAGTTTTCTTTCCAAGCTGATGTGTTTTGATAGGGTGGGCTGAAAACTGTGTGAAGGTCATCAGGTTGATGGGCAGAGATACACTTTGACAGTAAATTATCTTGAAAGGATAGTGTGAAAATCCCATGTGTTTATCAACCTCTATTTCTTCATCTGCAATTTGTAACTCAATGGAACTTGGTGGCTGCAAATCTAGAGTAAAGGAAGATTCCATGTCTAAAATGATTTCCTCAACCATTTCAGGAAAAGGCTTCTCATTTACAACATGCTCGGGAATTTCATCATCCTCCTCAACCTCATCATCAAAGCTGAAAAACAGTTGATTT
Organism: Pinus albicaulis; assembly: GCA_034641835.2. NCBI lineage: Eukaryota > Viridiplantae > Streptophyta > Pinopsida > Pinales > Pinaceae > Pinus > Pinus albicaulis. The sequence goes on along the minus strand of CM076580.1, from coordinate 949,286,061 downwards.
CCAATTATGTGAATGTTATCTCTGATGGATTGAAGTGAAGTAGAGCAAAGAGTCCGAGAGTCTTCACTTACTTCTAAACTCTCAAGGCTCTTCTCATCAGTGTCATAGATGACCTGTAATGGCTGCTCACTTTTCTCAAGTTTATGAAACTGAGCTTTCTCTCGAAAATCAAAAACTAAGTCTTCTGCAAAGTTATCTTTTGTTTGGAAATCATATTCATCAACATATTGATCAAACATTGGAGAATCATTAACATAAGTAATGTCACCAGCCATGTATATTGGACTATCAGATTTCTTTTCTTCAACTTGATTTACAAATCTATTTTCTGACTTATGATATGCAGGATTAACAGGAAAAAGATTAGAGAAGTTTTGGTTAAATGAAGTTTCAGAGGCTGTCTGCATGTTTATAATTTGATCTATTTCCTCTTCAGTTAAAGGAGAAGGTATTTTCTGTTTTCTTTGGATTGGGAAAAAATTTCTTTCCATTTTTTGTGGAAGTTGATCTTGTGGCTGAATGTCCTCTTGTATTTTATGAGGAAAGGCAGATGGATTGTTATTTGCTTCAACCTTTTCAAAGAGTTCTTGTGGATCCTCTCTCATTTTTTGATGGGTTTCATCTAGGATCAACTCTTCTTGGTCGTCTTGATGGTTAGCTTGGTTAAGAAAATTATGGACCTCCTCTAAAAAATCCTCATGATGCCAATTTCCTAAGTTTTCTTCAATGCTTATAAGGTGTTGTATGAGGTTTTCAAAGTGATCACAAAAATTTTCAGTCAATGATAGAGATGGACAATGCCCTATATAGCATTTACAAAATACTTTGTGGAAATCCTTCAAAGAAAACAAGGTGCCAGGTTCTAGGCCTTCATACCATTCTCTTTCCTCTTCTTCTAATGTACCCATGAGCATTTTCATGAGGCAATACTCATGCCATTCAACCTTTATCTTCCATACATGTATATGAAATTTGATGAGGTGTAAAAATGGGTCGTCGATATTTTCATTTTGAAAGAGAGGTAGGCCTCCTATCCAATCTACATCTGTAGGCATTTTGTGTGGGAATCCAAGGATAAGTTCTCTGCTCATTGGAGCATATCTCCTTTGTGTCCTCAGGTGGAGGATTTGCATTGTGTTTTCCACCATTAGCATGATTGGGATTACTTAATGCATTCCTAGGAGACTTTATAAGGACTAGTGGGGAAAAAGGCCTACCGGAGGCTAGTGGAGTCGCCAGGTGGAACTTGTTTGTATTTGTAAAGACGTAGCTATGGTCCACCACTAGTAACTAAGGAAAAAACCAAACTGGGATTTTTTTTGGGGTTTTTCTGAGTTTTTATGTGCAGTCTATGGTTTATTGAAAGTATTCTAAACTTGTTTTATCACTTTGCTAAGGTGGCGAGAACAAAAAGAGTTTACTCTAAATGATCTATGGACTGCTTGTTTTGAGTTTAGTGTTTAAAGGACCCAAGAGTCTATAAGGGTTCGCTAGACTGTCATGTACTCATTGTCTCACCATCTTCTGCTATGTTAGTGAGTGATGGGATAAGTCGATCGGATAGTAACCTAGAATTCAGTAAAATAGTAAGGCCTACTGGAGGTTAGTGGAGTCGCCAGGTGGATTTTTAGTTGTTTTTAGGTATATGTGTATGGTCCACCACCAATACTAATAAAAACCAATCTAAGGGTGTTTTTGGGGTTTTCTGAGTTTTATGTGTAGCCTAGGATGTAAGAGTGTTATAAACATGATTCATCACTTTGCTAAGATGGTGAAACAGAGAGTTTACTCTGAATGATTCTAAAGGCTGATGGTCTAATTTAAATGTTGAAGGACTAAAGAGTCTATAAGAGTTTGCTAGACTGTCATGTACTCAATAAGTCCCACCGTAATCGCCATTATGTTAGTGAGCGGTGGGATAAGTCAATCAGATAGTATTCTCAAAAGTCTCTAAAGATTTAGGGAAACTAAGTTTTTTTATTACTCATAGTCCCATCGTGATCGCCATTATGTTAGTGAGCGGTGGGATAAGTCAATTAGATAGTATTCTTAAGGCTGCTAGGATGTTTAGGGAAACTAAGCTTGTTTATCACTCAGGGTCCCACCGTGATCGCCATTATGTTAGTGAGTGGTGGGATAGCTCAATGGTAGTTATGCTTAGTTCAAAAACGGGCTTTCCGAGAGTCATTCAAGATATTCAGATTAAAATGAACTCAGAAAAATCCCACCGTGATCGCCATTATGTTAGTGAGCGGTGGGATAGGTTGATCAGATAGTAATCTAGAGTTCGGTAAAATAGTAAGGCCTACTCGAGGCTAGTGGAGTCGCTAGGTGGAACTTGGTTGTTTTGAGATATATGTGTATGGTCCACCACCAATACTGACAAAAACCAATCTAAAGGAGTTTTTTTGGGGTTTTCTGAGTTTTTTATGTGCAGCCTTGTATGTAAGAGTGTTATAAACCTGATTCATCACTTTGCCAAGATGGTGAAACAAGGAGTTTACTCTAAAGGATTCTATAGGCTGATGGTTTGAGTTTAGTGTTGAAGGACTAAAGAGTTTATAAGAGTTTGATAGACTGTCATGCACTCAGTAAGTCCCACCGTGATCGCCATTATGTTAGGGTCCCATGATTTGGCTGATTGGCAAGCCAAATGACAGTGTAACATCGGGAACTGTTGGGAGCCCAAGACCTAGCCTTCTCGGGACTCGCAGAGGGCTCTCTATATGTGTAAGGGATATCTCTATGTTTGCTTATTGTGTTCTGTTTTTAGGCTGAAGGTGGCAAGTTTTTTGGGTTTTGGCTTCTAAGTTGTGAGTGGGATGAAACTGGTCAAAGATATAAGATAGGTAAAAAGATGTCAGATCAACCGGGCTATGGGGTTGAAAAGGTCAAGAAAGCTATAAGACGGTGATACAAGGCTGTTGAAGGGCTGATTTAATTCAAGGTAGAAAGGATCTTTGGGAAAAATGGAGTAGATGGACATCAAGTTTGTGAAAAACAAAGAGTTTCAAGCATAAATAGTTTAATAGATAACATAAACATGGTAGGGAAAACCATTAATCATGCAAAATGTAACTATAAGCTAATCAATACATAGAAATAAACATTCAAGCCATGCATAGAAGTATAAGACCCTCTAACTTTGGGAAATGGCTATCAGACTTTGGGGAAAACACTTAAGGAAGACAAACAACTTAACTTACTATGCCGGAACGCCTAAACACAGTACTTCAAGTCATTGGGCACTTTGAACAACAAGATTCGCATAGTTTTAGGCAAAGGGCTAGATCGGAACTAGGCCTCCTTGGTTCAACAAGATGATAATATAATCAGTCAAAGCGAAATTTCATGGATGGAACTATAGCTAGCCATAGGTAAGCAGGGCGTGCCGTAAGTCATACTTAGCATGTATAAAACCATGAATGAAACAAGTAACAATATCCTAAGTATTAAAGAGCAGTTAAGAATTCTTTAATGCAACTAAGGAAGAAGAAAACATGAAAGCTATGAAGAATCAGGAAATTTGAGGTGCCTCCATGGGCATATCTCAAATTTGTTCTCTACCGATCTATAGCAAGCAAGAAACATGTATTCATGAATGAAAACTAGAAGACAACAACAAAGCAAGAGACACTATACCATTCTACCAAGTCATGGAATCCAACAACAATCCTTCTTCATTCATCCAAGAGCATCCAAGAGGCAATCCAAAAGCATAAGACAAGTATTTCTTCCAAAGCTTATATGACCATATATTGTTTCTCTTCTCAAGTTCAGCCTTGTTTTACAATGAAAGCCTTTGGAATATATAGGCTCAAGTGAGGAAAACCTCATGGTTCAACTTGCTCTCCCATTGGCCTAATCAAAATATCTAAACTTGTCCTTGAGGCTTTGCAAAGCCCAAGGCACAAAATATCTCATAAAATATCTAGAAAATGCTAAAAAGGGAAAAATAATTGACTTTGCATCATTTTCCATGTGCAAAAATAGCTAAACGCACATTTGGAAAAAGCAATTTTTAAAGGTTCAAAAATTACAAAAATATTCAAAATTTATATCAGCAAAAGGTCCCCTGACTTTCCGACAACATTTGGCAGCCTTCCCGATGTCGAAACGAGGCTCATGATAGCTCGTTGGAAAGCTTTGAGTGTCTAATTTCCAGAAAAGCTAAATTTTTCCCAATATAATTCCTATAAGTCCTTCAAAAAGAGGATTGTGTGTAAAAAACCAGAAAATAAACCTTGTTGATAGACGGGTAGAATGTTGAAAAAGTAAGTGTTTTTTGCCATTTTGGGGAAGCAAATGATCTTAAAATGTTTTGAAAATCATTGAGTATGTGACCCTAAAATTATGACATCCAATTATACCATTCTCATCCCATGACGATCTTCCAAACTGAAATGGAGAAGCCCCTGAGTTTTGGTCAAAAACCCAAAAATGTCAAAAAACAAGATTGTGTCAAAATTTGCTCAATTTTGGTGAGCAAGTCCCTCAAGGCTTTTTAGAAACATGTCTATAAGCTTAGGCAAAAATTCTAAGCCTAGAGGTGTCTTTCTCCCTTTTTCTCACCGGGCGCCCTCTTTGGGCAGTTTTGAGCCTTTCTTGGTTTTCTTCTTTGTTGTTTGGCATTCTAGCTTTGGTGAAGAAGTCATGGCCCCTTGCCTAGGAGAGGAAACTAGCACATGCTTTATAGAATGCCCTTCATGGTATTTATGCTACTTTTATGTCTCCTAAGGCTGCCTCGTTTCCTGTACTTGCTCATCACTGTTATGATGCTCCTGTTGTCTTGCCTGGGAGGCATCTTGTTCTAAATGCTCTCTGCAAAATTCAAACTGCCTCAAAGTTTTTTGAAATGTGTTTTTAAACAAAACTCTGTCTTAGCCTATCAAATTACTTTTTGGATCAAGCAAAAATGGTTTCAAATGTAGTGTGAACTACCCTTCTTTGATATAAGATCCCTGTTCCTTCAGAAACTGCCTTTCCCCTTAGCATGCAACTCAACAAATAAACTTCAAGAACAAAAACATAGCTAATCAGGATACATAATCAAAATGATTCTTTTCTGTGTTTTGTGGTAAGGGTACCCTGCCCTTCGATGTTTTTGAGGACATAAGACACCCTTGTCTTTTTAGAGGAAAGTCAAAACACAATATTTTTAGTTCAAGACCCTTTTCTTCTTTGTAGGCCACTTAAACAATAGATTCAACAGTATGAAGACAGTCAGTTGCAAAGGCATCTACATAGTCCAAATTCACTATGTAATAGGATAAGAGGATAGATTTTATTTTGTTTTTGATGTAGTCATAAAAATCCTATAGTATTCAATCACAACAAACTCCTCCTTTAAACAAAATACTGCCCTCCCTTTGCTTTACTGCTTCGCATACTAGTTTGACCTACACACCCTCCAACTGTAAATGGTAGCCTTATTACTGATTCTGCCTTATGGACTTGAAAGGCACAACACTGCTTTTTGTATCTTTAACATACAGAGGATATTTTTGGAAGGTCACAAGTGTTTATCTAATGATCATTTTTTTAGACAGGTGACCCATTGTTCTCATCCTAAAAACACCTTATCTTTTATTTCTGTTTTAAAAAATGCACATAGCTGACAGATTTTGACTTTGTTTCATCACAGTTTTGAGGGAAATTTCAATGGCTATTCATACTAGTGCAAATTCAACCTTTTTTGATGTTTACTTCTAGTCTCATTACCACAGAAAAATCTCGTTTTTTACATAAAACTCAAACTGTGGTTTTTAACTCCTTCCATCACTTAGTAATTTTGAAAAACCAAGGAAGGAACATAGAAATACCTCTAAAATTTGATGAAAGGCTTCTTGAGGAGTTTGAGCAGCTTTTACAAGTGGTTTGGAGGCGTTAGAACCATTGAAAGACGCGTGGCGTGTTTGTGAGGAAGAGTGCCGCGCATAAGTTGGTGTCGGGTCACTGTCGGGCTGACAAGACCAACGGGCATAGGCGCGCCACGTGCCACTACAGGCACGCCGTGCCATGGTTATTTCCCTTTGTAAATTTTGCTCCAGGCGCTCCATGCAACCCTTTGACCCCAAAAAACTCTGCTTTTCATTTCAAACTTCTTTCTCTGGTCTAGGGAAGCAACCAAAGGAGTTTGTTTTGTGTTTTGAGGGATTCAAAGAGGGTTTGTAATGGTCCTCGTCCTATTTTGAAAAGGAACAAGCCAAAGTTTCCTTTGTATTTGATTTGTGAGGGTTTTCGGAAGAAAGTTTTGACAATGCCCCTTTTTAAACAAGACTTGAAAACCTTTATCTTCTAAGACATAACCTGATACTCTTTGTCCTGATGAATGCCATAGTAGAAATGAGCAGCTTTTTATGAGCTTGATCCCTTCTTGAAATAACACAACCCCTTTGAGGATTTAGAACTTGGACTGTTTCTCACTTAAGGAAAATATCTGCCCTTTGATTATCTTTGACATATTTTTCATAGGGAAGGGGCATTCCCTTTTTGACAGTTGCATGCTCACGTTGCTTTGACTGGGTTCCAAGACCTGAAAACATGTCATGATATTTTTCACATTTATGAATTTGTAAACCTATTTGTAATGCCCTTTCTGCTGAAGAAGAAACTTAACTGCCACTTCAAAACCCCTTTTTATCCTTTTGACTATCTGTTTTCACAACCTTTTTCCAATGATGATAAACCTGTCATTTTATAGGTTTTGCTTTGTGTTTCAAAGGTAATGAAAACTTCTGCAGACTATCTTTTAGAACTTACTGCTTTACCTCTATTCAAAATGTAACAACAAAGTGCCTTTGACCTATTCTTATAAGGGACTTGCCTATATTTGCTTTGAAAGTTTCTCCAAAAACTTAAAACATGCTAGGGTCTTTCTTGCACTTATGAACCTCTGTGTTCAGTTGTATACTTTTCTTGGGAAGAACTAAACTCAGATTTCCTTCTGTTCACTATGATAAATAACTTGAAATAAATTCCTTTATGCATCAGGAAACTAAGCACCCTTTGAAACATAATCATCTATCATGTCTTTTGTCTTGTGAAACGACCCATCTCATCAACCACTCTTCAATTTGGTTTGTTTGAGCTGCAGATTGTCTTTTGAAAGAGACCTTGTTAGGAAATAAGCTAAACCCTTTGGATTGCAGTGGTACCCCTGCTTTCCTTCTTTGTTCTTACATCATTTCTCAGTTTCAACTGTCTCCTATTGTGTTTACACTTTGTCTATCAGTTAGTGAAAACTATAGAATCAAGCACTGCTCTGGCCCTCTACTTATGAATGAAGGAGGCACTTTCAACCCTCTTCTTATGGATGAAGGAGGTTCTTTGTCATGTCATATCAACAACCTCTTGACAGAGTTGATTTTTCTTCTATTTTCCTTTCAGACTGTGAATGAGGTCGCAAGAGTTTGATGAATAACTCTTGGCCCTGTAGAAAACATCTCAGGCTCAGGATCACATTGAGAAGCAGTTTTCTTCTCATGTGGCGCCAAAAATTGTCTTCTGAGATGCTGGTATGTTTCATGTCCTTGAAAGATCCATCAAACACTGTAAAACACCTGAAATCAACTTGAGATTATGGTCTATGTATTTCTGAGACTTAAGGGTATATTAGTGGCGCAACTTAGGGCTGGGACCAACTTTATTAGCAGAGTGGGAGGTCTGTTATGACTGGTCTATAGCAGATGGAGGTTTTTTGGCTCTTGGATAGTTTTCCAAGGGTGAAATGTCTTAAAGCACCACTTCTTAACTTAGGGGAGACTGTTTGAATATATTTGGATTGTCCTTTTAGAGCTGATGGGCAGACTAGTATGGCTGAGGTAAGGTAGGATTTGATAATGAGGTTTCATCTCGTCATGGGCGGACTGAAAAGTAGGAGGGATAAAAAGTTTTATGGGTGTTTTCCCAACTGGAAAACATGAAAAAAATTTGGATCAGCTGCTAGAAATCTTGGCTGTGAGAACTAGTCATCACTAACAAGTAAAAAATACTGATGACTAACACATTCCACCCTTTTTGCACTGTGCGCTACGAAACTATTGTGTAAGCAGTTTTAACCAAAATTTCTTCAAAATTTGAAACAAAAAGGTGAAAAACTTCAGAAAATCATTAACTTCATCAAAGCCATCAGCCATATGAACTAAAACATAACTTTCATAAATTTTATTCTTCATTTTCCATTTGAGTTAGCTTTGAATTTGTTATTTTGTACCTTTGTTTTTTAGTTTATCTTGAGACATTTTTAGTTGTAGTTCCAAATCTTCAACTTGGCCTCTTAGCCTTCTATTACTGGCTCTCAAATGAGTATTAATCACTTTGATAAATCTTGCTTCTTTGATAGCTGGCACTGTCCATGTGAAAAACTGCTCTGCAGCACTTGGAATTTCAGACCTAGAAACAGTTTGGCCTTCCCATACTGCTTTCATCCTCTTGAATTCTATTTTCTCAATGATGTGATTTTTGGCTCTTTTCTTCATCTTAGCAATCTCTTGTTTTGATGATGTCAATTTCTCCTCAAGCCTTCTATACTTTGTCAATTCTTCTTTTTTCTTCATTATTGTGCTAGTTGCATGCTCTACTGTTGGTGATGAGAGGTCAACCACCTCTTTAGGTACTTTGACTATATCAGTAGCCTCTTGAATCTCCTTACTATGTTCTTTGAGCCTTTTAGTATGCCTAGTCAAAGGCTTCCTAGTTTGAAAGACAAAGGTTGCATTCTCATCTTCAAATTCCAGTTTCTTTGTTGATTTCATTTTTTTCTGTTTGTGTTCATCTGTTCCAATAAAATCAGCTTGCACAATAGGTGACTATTCTATATCAATTTCATGTAAATTTCTTTCATCACCGAGTTGTCATCTCAACCTGAAACAACTTTTTTTCCCTTTGATGCTATTGCTTGACTTCTTGTCACTCTCTGGATTTCTTGCTTGCTGGCCACTTGTTTTTGTTTAGCCTCTTTGACACTTTTTAAACTATGTTTTGCAGGTGAAGGAGTTTTTGCAACAAGTACTGGTGTCTTCTCTATTCTATTTTCAACGTGTTTCCTTGGTTTCAACTTTATAAACCTCTTGGCTTTAGTAACCACTGGCTGACTGGATTCTGCTACTGGTGGTGAAGGATTCCCTTTAATTTTAAGGTTCCTAGCTAGGGTGAGAGTTTCCATTTCAAATCCATATAAACAAAAAGGAAGAGTCAATACCAATCCATATTTATCTTCTGAAGCTCATTCAAAACCAAGAAATTTATCAAACCATGGTGAAACAGAGATGTTTCACAGCCATCATATTTGGCTTGGAATTTGTCAGCCATTTTAGCAAGGCTTCTATGCAAGTAAAATGGAAAATCTAGTGATATCATACCTGTTAAATGCAACAACAGCTTGAAATGATAAGTGTAAACTTTATGGTACCTGCCTTCACATGTGAAGTATCTTTGAATATTAAATAGCAGATTTTCATAGTTGTCCTTGATACAACTTCTAGGTATTGCATTGTTCAGGTCCATATCAACATATTCAAGTTTCATAAATTCCTTGCATGGTTCCATGTCAAACCTAAAACCTTTAAACCAAGATTCCTACCCTCTTGGTATCTCTGTCACAGAAGCTATGATCTCAGGTGTGACTGGTACATTTAACATTCCAATTTTGGTAGTGGTTCCACTGAAACGTAAGGCAAACTCCTTTGATACCTGAGTGTGACCACCCTATAATTTTTCACAAAACTGGAGACAGCCTACTTTGATGAAAGCCTCCATCACTGTTTGATCCTCAACTAAAGCTTTCACATTTTTAGGTTCATATCTTAGACAATGACCTCCTCTGTGAACTTTCTTCTCATCTACCATGCTTCTTGGGAAAAAATTGTTAGATTCTCTAGAATCTGTAAAACAACCTCGCTTGAGAAAAAGGAACAGCCTCGCTTGATAATGATGAAGGTTGCCTTTGCATAGAACAACCACAGACTTATCTAAACTGCCTTAGAGCTCAGACAGTTGTGTGAAGGTAAATGAATCAAATATGACTCAATTAGGAAAAAATTCGAATTTGAGATGTCACCTCATGACTAAATGATGCTTAATTGATATCCTATCATGACTATGATGACTATAGGATAGGTAAGTACATTGAATCTAGTAACTAACTGACTCACGATACCCCTATCCTATCATTCCCCAACTGAATCTGACAGATTTGGGCTTATTTGAGATGACAGCTAAGAAACCGTGATTTTGTAGCACTCATAGTGTAATTTTCGCAGTTTGCACTACGAAAGTAGTAGCGCTTTCATAGCGCATTTCCTCTTTTTTGAACTAGCAACGCTACGAAATGGTGGATTCCTGGCTAATTGTAGAAATTTATCCCAAAACTTAATTGAATGACCCTTAAATGTAATATGTGAATATTTGACCATGGAGTGGACCTCTGAAGACCTTATTTCAATTCAAACAATGAACATTAAACCTCTAAAAGCTATGACTTACCCTTAACCAAACTAAAATGACTTGCAGAGCTATTTAAGACCATGATAAAAAATAGAGTTGACATACAATGTTTTGAAAAAAAAAAATTGGTGATAACAGAAATGATGAATGAATTGACATGAAAAACCTTTAAAATGGATTTTTTTAACACTAAGGAAGGTTCAAACCTAAAAATATAATACTCCCTTTTGGTCAAATTCAAGAAAAGATTCCTAAGACCCTATTTTGACCCATGATAAAAAACAAACTTGACACAATGATGTTTTGAAATTTTTTTGGGTGATAACATAAGAGATAGAAACCAACCTTTAGGAGCAAATGTGATCGAGTTTACACATGCTACAAGAGTGTAAGAAACAACTATGTTTTTACTACAAAAAACTCTTTTTTGGAGATGAATCACCAAATGACGAAATAAATTAGATGAAAATGGTATGGGAAATTTTTTTTTAGTAAGTAGTATGTCTTAGGTCTCCATTCCAAGTGGAATCACTCTAAAATACCCCATTTCACACATGCTAAAAAATAACAGAAAATTACTACTCTAAAATCTTGAACTAGTGAGGTAGTTAGTCTAGCAAATGCCTAACCTAATCAAGTGGAAAGGAAATGGGGTAGATTTTGTTATAAAAATTAACATTATTTTTACCTAATACAAGTGGAATCAAGTCAAATGGATCTCATTACCCTTCCAAAAAATAGCATAAATTTACTACTATTTCACTACAAGGCATTTCTAGAAATATTATATTCGTGAACTAGTAAGAAAATCCAAGTAGATTAACGATTAAGATGACCTTCAAAAGTTATTCCAAGGATGAATAATGATTTTGAACCTATAAACTACTTGCAAAATAACTTACTTCAATCATTAACTCAATCCTACAACAAGAAAAGAAACAATACTAAATATAGAAATATGAAAAATAAAAATAAGCGATGGATGTGAATAAGAAGGGAAAAGAACATAAATAAAGTGTGCAAGAGAGCTATGAGGTTTCTGGGATGGTCGAGCCCAAGGAGGAATCAGAGTCCAATGGAAGAAACCAAGCCTTAGAAGTTTTTTTTTTGTAAATTTCGTAGTACCTTACCATTTTCTATTTATAAGAAAGAAAGCAAGTTGCAACATATAAAAGTTTGGTAGCCTCAACCTGGCCGAAGGAAACCAGGTCTGTTGGCCACCTTAAAGTGTTAAACGCCATCCAGTATTGAAATAGTTTCTTCTGTCTACTAGCCACTATATCCATTTTACTATGTTTATCAAAGTATAACTGAAAATAGTAAAAGCTAGCTGCAAAATTCACTGGAAACCTAGAAAATCATGATTTAACCATCTCAAGAGTCAATAGGAGCTAGGTCTTTTGCAGTGGATCCCAACATGTCAACTTGTTGCAAAGATTGAAGCTATCATTCAATTCTTCCAATTCGAGTTGTAGCATGGTACTGAGATACACTAATCTCCTGAATTTCTTTTTTAATTTCTTGCAAAAATGAAACCACATTGGGGTTTCCTTCCTTTTCCTGTAAACTGAGCAAGGCCTTGGCCAAAACACATTTGAGAGTCTAGTAAGTATGGATGGACTAATGAAGGGACAATATCCCTCTTGTGTTCCTGGGGTCTAAAACGAAATCCATGGTGTCCTCTTGAAGTTCTATGTCTTCTTATTTGTTATTTCTTTCCCTCTCCCAACCTTGAATTATATTGAGAATCTTTGGTGGATTTCCTCAAGAATAAATATCGAAGAGATTCTCCATGACCTCTTTTTTTTGTTTTTTGTTTTTTTTAATTTTTTATTTTTAATTTTTTTTTTAATTTTTTTTTTCTGCCTCGCTTGCTGGGTCCAGTAGTAAGATTTGGAAGCTTCTGCTTCCCTTTCTCTTTAGCATGACGTTTGACAAGTTGACCTTCTACCATTTTCGTTTTCGGACAAACAAACGCTGACAATGACTGAGCTACACTTGTGAGAATTTTTAATAGGCCTGTATATGGTAAGAGAAATTAAATAACAGTATGCATCGGAATTCTTATGGGGCCCACATCTTTCGTAGTTGTCGATATCACAGTGAAGATTGCCATGAAATTATTGTTAAAGGTGGTAGAACCAACATATTTTGTGAACAGGGAGAATGAAGAGGGAAGTGTGCATGAGACCATTGCCTAAAACCCTTTAAGACGAACCAAATGACGAGCAGAAAAAAGCGACAATTAATTTCCATAATAGACATACTAGAGACAAGATACAATACTGAAGTAACAAAAGCAAAGGTAACTAACTGATGGACACAAACATCACCTCTCACACTCCACAGAGTGGAGGTTTCTTGACTAACCCAATTACGATGGCTAGAGTTAAAGTTGCAGACTCAAGCTGGCTTATCCTGGCTCACCATACAAGCAATATCATAGTCTTGAGATGTGCTGTCATTACTGAATAGCCACAAAACCAAAACCTAAGAATAATTAGCCTGAAAAACTGGAATGGAGGGTTTTGTTCGAACAAATAGAGGGTGACGAGGGGTTCTGAAACAAGGGTCAATAGACGGAGCTGGGATAACTAGAAACACCAAAAATTGTAGGTTGCATATGACTGAGGGAAAATATAAAAGACCCTTCTTTAATTACATACCAGAATAAATCATAGGTCTTCGTGAAATCATAAAGAGTCCAACACTTACAACAATGAGTCACATGCAAACCATCTAAACTACAAATGAAATTAAGGTCGCCATTCTTGTTACAGTGAGCAGGAGGTAAATTAACAATGAAAGTAACCAGAGCCATAACATACCGAATAATATAACATCATTGGAGACCTGCAGCTTCCTTGTCCTCAGATCCTCCTTGAATTTTTCAGCCGAGAACAATGCTTTGCCCCCTCTTCCCTTCCTGCCTTAACCCGTTATGCATGCACCACTTTTATCGATGTCTTTCTGACATACTTAGTTGGCACTCGTAGTTACCATCTGCATCCATTATTGATCGGCATGCATATGTACCTACCTCCGAACAGCTACAGGATGGAGCCTAATTACCTGAATTGATGGTGTGGTGCGCGCTGCCACGTGACACCACCCACAGGCCAGGTTTTTGACCCTAACCTTGTAAATCATGTTCCTAGCATAGTAGTGCCTTGCCATATTTCTTTGCATGGTGGTATCCCTGTTTGATTTCTCCAATAGCTTCTCCAAGTGTACATTTACTCTATCAAGCCAATACTCCCTGTTCTTCTCAATCTCAACACTTATGGAGTCAAATGTAGTACCTTGGGCGATGAGCAGCCTAAGTATTGCAACAAGAATGATGTAGCTACCAACTTTAATTATCAACCCGGGGTTCTTACAAAATTAAGAGGTATCAGCACTATGTGTGCAACATATAATGTGTCCTTATTTTTTTGATCTGATGTAATGGAGTGAATGTTATGAAATCAAAGCCTAAACTAATTTCAGAAATGGAATTTTTTCTTTGAAAAGGAATTAATCCTAGGAAAGAACAACAATTTGTAATTGTAATCCTAAGAGCATGAATTCAAAGAAAAATACCTAATATAATTTGTAAAAATGAATGCCCTAGGTGGTGTTTATTCTTCCTAAATCATGTATTAAGATCCTAGGGGTCAGAATTCAAGCCTAAGAGATAGAAACCAACCTTTAGGAGCAAATCTGGTCGAGTTTACACATGCTACAAGAGTGCAATAGGCAACTCTGTTTTTGCTACAGAAAACACTGTTTTGGAGATGACTCACCGAATGACCAAGTAAATCAGATGAAAATTGTATGGGAAAATTTTTGTTAGTAAGTAGGATATCTTAGGTCTCCATTCCAAGTGGAATAACTCTAAAATACCCCAGTTCACATGTGCTAAAAAGTAACAGAAAATTACTACTCTAAAATCTAGAAATTCAAGAACTAGTGAGCAAGCTAATCTGTCAAATTCCTAACCTAATCAAGTGGAAAGGAAATGGGGTATATTTTGTTATAAAATTTAACATTATTATGACCTAATACAAGTGGAATCAATTCAAATTGATCTCGTTAACCCATTCTAAAAAATAGCACAATTTACTACTATTTCTCTAAAATGCATTTCTAGAAATATTATATTCGTGAACTAGTAATCAAATCCAAGTAGCTTAATGATTAAGATGACCTTAAAAAGTTATTCCAAGGATGAATAATGATTTTGAACCTATAAAAAACCTACAAAATAACTTACTACAATCATTTAACTCAATCCTACAACAAGAAAAGAAACAATACTAAATATAGAAATATGCAAAACAAAAATAAGAGATGCATGTGAATAAGAAGGGAAAATAACATAAAGAAAGTGTGCAAGAGAGCTATGAGGCTTCTCGGATGGCCAAGCCCAAGGAGGAATCAGAGTCCAGTGGAAGAAACCAAGCCTTAGAATTTTTTTTGTTGTTGTAAATTTCATAGTACCTTACCATTTTCTATTTATCAAAAAGAAAGCAAGTTGCAACATATAAAAATTTGGTAGCCTCAACCTGCCCGAAGGAAACTAGGTTTGTTGGCCACCTTAAAGCATTAAACTCCATCCAGTATTGAAACAGTTTCTTCCGTCTACTAGCCATTATATACATTTTACTATGTTTATCAAAGTATAACTGAAAGCAGTAAAAGCCAGCCGCAAAATTCATTGGAAACCTAGAAAATGATGATTTAACCGTCTGAAGAGTCAATAGGAACTGGGTCTTTTGCAGTGGAGCCCAGCATGTCAAATTTCCGCATAGATTAAAGCTCCAATTAAATTCTTCCAATTTGAGCTGTAGCATGGTACTGAGATACACTAATCTCCTGAATTTATTTTTTAATTTCCTACAAAACTAAAACCACATTGGGGTTTCCTTCCTTCTCCTGTAAATTGAGAAAGGCCTTGGAAAAAACACATTTGAGAGTCCAGTAGGTATGGATGGAATGGTGAAAAATGGACAGTCTCCCTCTTGTGTTCCCTGTATCCGAAACAAAATCCATGGTGTCCTCTTGAAGTTCTATATCTTCTTTTTTATTGCTTTCCCTCTCCCAGCCTTGAATTATATTGCGAATCTGTTGTGGATTTCCTCAGGAATACATATCGAAGATTCTCCATGACCTCTTTATTTTTTTTCTGCCTCGCTTGCTGGGTCCAGTAGTAGGTTTTGGAAGCTTCTACTTCCCTTTCTCTTTAGCATGACGTTTGACAGGTTGACCTTTTACCATTTTTGTTTTCAGGCAAACAAACGCTAACAATGACTAAGCAACACCTGTGAGAATTTTTAACAGGCCTGTATATGGTAAGAGAAATTCAATAATTGTATGCATGGGAATTCTTATGGGGTCCACATCTTCCGTCGTAGTCGATATCATAGTGCAAATTTCCATGAAATTATTGTTACAGGTGGTAGAACCAGTATATTTGGTGACCGGGGAGAATGAAGAGGGAAGTGTGCATTAGACCATTGCCCAAAACCCTTTAAGACGAACTGACTGACGGGCAGAAAAAAAACGATGATTAATTTCCCTAACAGAAAGACCAGATATAAGATACAATACTCAAGTAACCAAAGCTGAGGTAACTAACTGATGGACATAGACCTCACCTCTCACACTCCGCAGAGGTGAGGCTTCCTGACTAACCCAATTACGGTGGCCAGAGTTAAAGTTGTAGACTCGAGCTGGCTTATCCTGGCTCACCATACAAGCAATCTCGCAGTATTGAGATGCGTTGTCATTACTGAATAGCCACAAAACCAAAACCTGAGAACAATTTTCCTGAAAAAACTAGAATGGAGGGTTTTTTTCGAACAAATAGAGGGCGACAAGGGGTTCTGAAACAAGGGTCAACAAACCAAGCTAGGATAACTAGAAACACCAAAAATTGTAGGTTATCCTGCATATGACTAAGGGACAATTTAAAATACCCTGCTTTAGTTACATACTAGAAGAAATTAGAGGTCTTTGTGAAATCAAAAAGAGGCCAACACTTACAACAATGAGTCGCATGCAAGCCATCTAAAATACCCATGAAATTTAGGTCTCCATTCTTGTTACAGTGAGCAGGAGGTAAATTAACAATGAAAGTAAACAGAGCCATAACATACCGAATAATATGACATCATTGCAGACCTTCAGCTTCCTTGCCCTCGGATCCTCCCTGAATTTTCCAGCCGAGAACAATGCTCTGCCCCCTCTTCCCTTCATGCCTTAACCCATTATGCATGCACCACTTTTCCTGATGTCTGTATGACATAATTAGTTGGCGCTCGTAGTTACCGTCTGCATCCATTATTGATTGGCATGTGTATGTACCTTCCTCCGGCAGGCTACGGTCTAGAGCCTTAATTTCTTGAATTGACGGTGTGGTATGCGTCGTCATGTGACACCACCCGCAGGCCATGTTTTTTACCCTAACCTTGTAAATCATGTTCCTAGCATAGTAGTGCCTTGCCATATTTCTTTGCATGGTGGTATCCCTGTTTTCTTTCTCCAATAGCTTCTATAGGTGCACATTTACTCTATCAAGACAATAATATCTATTCTTCTCAATCACAACACTTATGGAATCAAATGTAGTACCTTGGGTGATGAGCCTAAGTATTGCAACAAGAATTTTTCAGCTATCGAGGCTACCAACTTTAATTATCAGCCAGGAGTTCGTACAAACTTAAGAGATATCAGCACTATGTGCAACATACAATGTGTCCTTATTTGGTTGATTTGATTTAATGGAGTGAATTTTATGAAATCAAAGCATAAACTAGTTTCAGAAATGGAAGTGTTGCTTTGAAAAGGAATTAATCCTAGGAAAGAACAACAATTTTTAATTGAAATCCTAAGAGCACGAATTCAAAGAAAAATACCTAATATAATTTGTGAAAATGAATGCCCTAGGTGGTGTTTATTCTTCCTCAATCATGTATTTAGATATTAGGGGTCATAATTCAAGCCTAAGAGACAGAAACCAACCTTTAAGAGCAAATATGGTCGAGTTTACACATGCTACAAGAGTGAAACATGCAACTCTATTTTTGCCACAAAAAACTCTGTTTTGGAGATGAATCACCAAATGACCAAGTAAATCAGATGAAAATGGTATGGGAAAATTTTTTTTAGTAAGTAGGATGTCTTAGGTCTCCATTCGAAGTGGAATCACTCTAAAATACCCTAATTCACATGTGCTAAAAAATAACAGAAAATTACTACTCTAAAATCTAGAAATTCAAGAACTAGTGAGCTAGTTAATCTATCAAATGCCTAACCTAATCAAGTGGAAATGAAATGGGGTATATTTTGTTATAAAATTTAACATTATTATGACCTAATACAAATGGAATCAATTCAAATGGATCTCATTAAACCATTATAAAAAATAGCATAAATTTACTACTATTTCGCTACAAGACATTTCCAGAAATATTATATTCATGAACTAGTAACCAAATCCAAGTAGATTAATGATTAAGATGGCCTTCAAAAGTTATTCCAGGGATGAATAATGATTTTGAACCTGTAAAAAATATGAAAAATAACTTACTTCAATCATTTAACTCAATCCTACAACAAGAAAAGAAACAATACTAAATATACAAATATGCAAAACAAAAATAAGAGATGCATGTAAATAAGAAGGGAAAAGAACATAAATAAAGTGTGAAAGAGCTATGAGGATTCTGGGATGGCCAAGCCCAAGGAGGACTCAGAGTCCAATGGAAGAAACCAAGCCTTAGAAGTTAACAATGACACAAATCTTCATTATTGAATCAATCCAAGTACATCCTTGCAAGAAAAGAAAGTGGAGCTGCTCAATGACAAGTTTTCTCCACAATAAGACTAAAAGATAAATGCCCCTAGAGGCCATTTCGAATTGGTAGTTATAAAAAATTATGAGGAAGCATTCCCCTTAAAAGGAGGAATATTTCCCCTCCAAAATCCCTCAAATAGTGGATCTAGTTCCCAACACTAGGAAATTGCAGTAAATGACAAGGAACACATTCCTAGATTTTCTCAATCATTGGAGTTTCAGAATTTCTCAATAATTTTGTTATATTTTGTTCATGTATTTTCCAATATTGATCCTCCAGTAGTAGGGAGCAAGTCCCTAAATTATCTCATTCTCCAAATCTTCACAATCTGCCTAATATTATCACAATATTCTACAAAAATATATAATATGAGGCACAAATATGAAATTATCTTTAAACCTTCCTCAGAACATATTAAAGCATTAAAAATTTTATTAAGAGTAGAAGGAGAGATTTAATATATCTTTTATGTGCCTAAGAAAGGTTAGATGGGCCTTAATTTATGTCTAATTTGGAGGGCCACCGTACCCCCCTACTGAAATTGTTGCTCATCCTCTGAACAACTTATTCCTCCTCCTTGCCTTGTGGTTCTTCATGTATGATAGCATATTTCATTCTTTGTTAATTGGTCCATATGGTGCTCCTCCTGCTGATATTACTGCATGTGTTGCATAGAGGTCCTCAAGTGCCTTTGTTGGTGTGTTCAACTCCTCAATTGTGCTGGTGTGTTCATCCTCCTAGATTCTGCTGGTTGTCTTTTTAAGTCATCTTCATCAACTTATCCTCATATTTTGACCTTGTTTTGCCATATAAAAAAATTCTATAGGAAATTTTTTAACTTCCTGTAGTAGTCTTATATCTACTTATTGGGGATCCAGATTTATTAGATATGAAGGGAAATGGTTTATGGAGGTTAGGGTTGGAGTGATGGAGAGGTAAGGGGAGAGGTCCCATGCCAAGGTATAGGTGACCTAGCTGCTAGTGGTGCAACATAGGGTTTATGGAGTGAATCCTTGTGCATGGAGTGAAGAGAGGGTTAGGAGTGATAGGTATAGGTAGAAAATAAATTATCATGCTCTTTTTGAAGTTTAGAAACCTTTGAGAGAGCTACTTTCCTTGTAAATAAGTTTCCTCTAGCATTTACAGGGTTTCCTATAGGAATCCTGTAGCTACTAGGTCTTTCCTGTAGCAATTACAATCAGGAGTAAAAATGGAGTTTTATTCCTACTTGAAAGGTGAAATGAGTGAATGGGTGCATGTTGGAGTTCCATGGAGTGTGTAAGCAGAGGAGAGAGAGAAGAGAGGAAGAAAACTGCTCCTCTGGGTCTAAAACCACCTTTTATCAACATCATTTGTCTTAGTTAAATTCCTATAGAAAATATGTGCATGTAGCAGCTCTATTTCACCTATAGAAACTCAATTTCACACGCCAAGAGGTAGTGGGTCCACCTTTTATTTTTTATTTTTTCAATTTTTTTTCTTTTTTTTTCAAATTTTTGCTCTCTTTTTTTTTCAAATTTTTCTCTTTTTTTTTTTCATTGCATGCAAAATAAACTCATAGTTCTTTTTCTGTTAACTGAGTTCACCCTTATTTACCCCTTGGCACTCCTTGTCTTCCATCACAAATAACTGCTTACTATGTCCCACTTTCTCAAGTCCTCTTTACTTTTGTCTTGTTCCTCTTCCACATGTGTGTGTGTCTCAGTGGAAAAAGTGAAGCTAATTTCTAGATAAGGACAAGGCTGCTCTGCTACTAATTTTGGATATAAAAAGAATTTCCTTCTCACACTTTTAATGTTTTCTTAAGATAGAATATATTCAAAGAAAGGTTTAGATGATTGCATACCTGATCCTTACCCTTGATTTGGTTTTGTAGGTGATATTGAAGCTGCTGATATGACTATTGAAGCTGTCTTTGGTGGTTCTAAAGCTACTACTGAAGCTGCATGTGATAATCTGTTAGAGGTCCTATTTTTGATAGCCTTGAATCTGGAGGTCTTCTATGGTTTCTTTTGTTGTTGTTGTTGTTGCTTCACATCCCTGACTTAAATTTTGTTGTTGAGATGCTCATAATGTGAGTGTTGAAGTTGATGGTTGACTTGATGCTTGCATGCTTTACTAATACCTTTGCTGTATGTTTGTAGGTGCCTCTCTGATGTCTAAGTTGCTGCTATTGGTGAAATGCCTCCTTGGAGTGCCATAGGCTCTTCATATTCACCTCACAAATTTTCATATCTTCTTGGATGATTGATAAAACCAATTATAAATTTTTTTCGTGACTACAAACATTTACTAGAGGAACATATTTCCTCCTTGTAAAAGGAATTCTTTGTATTTGTTTGAATTCCAATATGCATGAGGTGATGAGGGAGAGTGTGGTAAGGCTAAGAAGGAGTAGTGTGGTCTTGGAAGAATGATGTGAAGGAAATCTGTGTTTTTGTAGATTTTTTTTTTTGTTACAAAAGTGAAAAAGTGTAGGGTTTGAGTGAAAAATCATTGTGCTTGAGATGAAGGAGTGATGAGAAGGTGGCAGGAAATGATGAAAAGACTCTCCTAATTTATTTTTTACACACCAAGACCCTTTGTGATTGTTTTTTTTTTCCTCGATCCACCTGCATGTAGCTTTTTGTAACTTCCTGTAGAAATTACAAAGTTTCCTATAGAAGTTCAGGAAAATGCCTTGTAGCATACTTGTTTTAGCCATATGTAATATTCCCAAATGGGAGAAGCAGGAATATAGTGGAAAACCACAGAAATAGAAGTGAAAACATTACATGAAATCAGGAGGCCAATATGGAGACCTTTCATATGTTATAACAGTAGCAAAATATGCATAAGAAAGGACATAATATGTACTATAAGAAAGAACAAGCCTCCAATGGAAAAAAATCCCTAAAAAAGAGGTGCTGATACTATATATAAAGACTGGAAGACTGCTACAATGTTGTTTTAAAGGCACTACTACAACAAATGGTTATACATCAGATATAAGTCTGATATGTGCCTCAAAAGATAGATCTACTATAGATCTGAGCACTATACAACCTCCTTTGAAGATCCCCTTAAGGGTTTTTAGCTAAACACCATGTACAAGATGGGGATCTAAGCCCTTGGGCTGAAGATCCACAACAAAATATAGATCTAGAAAGTGTGGCTAATTTTATATGATCAATAATGAAACCTCCTCCAATAGATCCTATAAATGAAAGGCATATCCCTTTCACTAGAAAACCAACTCTCCAAATGGTGTGCCAAACCACCCTGCAACTCCTCCTACATAAATAACCCAGATCTGGAAATAAACTGCACTGTAGGGGAAAATAAATAGTTTTCCTGATGCCAAGATCTGAAAATATGCACAAGTTCCTTCCTTACTATCCTCCCAATGGAAAGGAAGCCTTCTCCATTGAAAATAAGCAATGAAATGACCCAAGGATGGTCTCCACTGCTGCAACCTACAAAACAACTCAACCCTCAACAAGATCTGTGTTGTAAATGAAAGATGAAGCTTGGCCTTAAGCCTGATAGTGTACAATGTAGTACAAGACTCCTACAATAGCTTCTCAATGGAAGAGGTGGGATTCCCAATCAGGAACACCCAATGCTAAACAACACTCAATCTCAGATAAACAACAAGAGAAAGATATATGTCTAAACAGACCATATATTCAGAAATATCATACACATTAACATAATGAATAATGGCTGCCATCCTCTTCCTTAAATAAGATATGAGATTGAAAACCCTAAGCCCCATCCAATAATGGCACTACTTCTATGTAAAGCATCTCCATCTAAAACTGCGATGTCTTTCATTGATGGTCACCCCTCCATGACAACGTTGTTGATTTAGTCAAAGTTGACCAAGTCAAGGTGTTCCAGACCCTTTTCACAACTAAGGGTGCTCAATTAAGCTGCCAAGATCTATCCTTTTCATATTAGCATTGATTTATTCATTATCAAGGAGAATTATGTACCTCCATTGTCCTATTATTCATAGAACAAAGCAGCAAAACAAAATTTAATATTCCAACTAGCTCATGGCTAATTGGGAATATTACAGTCCTCCCTTCCCAAATGTTGCTTGTCCTCATGCAACTTAAAAGGTGAGTGTTGCAACTTTACTCCTCAATCATTGGTGACACAAACATGTGATAAGCTTCCCTCATAAGCTAAGTGTCTACCAATCCATCCCTCCATGAATTGGTCCTCCAAAGTTCTTATGAGATGCAAATAATTCATCCCACAAGGAGACAATAGTTCAAATGAAACAAACATGGTTTACCCAATGTTCTCCCTGAAACATGTAGCATAATGAACATGGAGAATATCTCTCCCATATATCACATACATTCCTCCCATCCTCCCTCCAAACATTCCCATAAAAAGAATAAGTACATCATCAATGTATGGGATCAAAAATAAGTACATGCAAACATAAATTTGTACAAATGGAGATGGGTCATAGTCCCACATGTGGAACCAGCGTAGTAAATCTCCTGAATGCATTAGATAATGGGATGGTAAGTGTTTTCCCCACCACTTACTTGTTGCCCAAGTATTCTCACAATGAATGAAATTGTGAGATATGTTTGGTGCTTTTTGAGTGCACCCACAATGATACAATATCTCCCTATGTCCTCCAAGGGAGTGGCCATGTTCAAAAATGTTTATGGCCCAAAGTTGGCCATGGAGTTTATATGGAATAACGCTCCTCCTTGGAGCTATGGCCTAAATATACATGGTAAAGGAATGCAAGTAATCATCAAATGAAACATCATGTACATAAGCATGTTCCTTACCAAAATTTCTGATCATACAAATGGAGTGGCTCAAAGATAGATCCCCTCTCATTCCAAAAGAGGAAAGAGGTGGCAGTGATAACTCCTTCATTGAGTCATGTATCTCTTCCAACTCCACATGGTTCATGAATCTTTGAAAATTCTGATATAGTTCCTCTTCAAAGACTTCCCAAGTGTAGCTCTCCATGATAGTATTGTAAGCCCTCATGGAATAAGTATGGCTGAAAAGGAATTCTTCATAAGCCCTTTGTAGCAACTTCTCCTTGATCCTGGAAGCTCTAGATAAGAAGATCCTACCATGATAGTATATTACTTATTCTTGGAATGAATATCCCTCTTCATGTAGCTAGTCATCAAGTATCATGCATGTGAAAAGATCCTTGGAATAATCCACCAACAGTTGGCATTTCCAATATGGATCAATCTTCCATAGTGATAGCGCTGATGATCTATCACAAAGAAATTATGTCATATGGATGCTCTTCTCCTTGAAATCTCCCATTCCAAAGGCATATGTTGGAAGGTTTCTATCCTTCCCATGCTTCTCCTCCCACAACACAAAATCTGAAATGAGAGTGGGTAATGAAAATGTTTGGAGAATACCTCCCTCCTCCTTGAGTCTACCCAAGACTCTCAGCATTGTATCATGGTCTTCGAATTCTCCCATCCCTCCTAGCATCATGTTGTGGGACATATTTCACCAAATTTTGATCAGGTGGCCTCCCAGGTGGTTTTCCACAAAATAATAGTGTCCCATGAACAATCTCATAGGCATAATAGATGGGGCTGTTAGGTCCTTGCTTCCACTGTGAAAATCTATCTCTGAATTCTGTGTGGAAGTTGTATGTGAGGGATATGTGTGCACGCATTTAATCATTTAAGCCTTGCCACTATTCCTATCCACCCATTACATTTGCAAAGTCTCCCAATCAGTGGTGAATTTCCCCAAAGTAATCAACCATTGCACACCCAATATCACATTGGTGTCAAGTATGTCAACCAAAAGCAAGTGATCAATCAATGTATATGTTCCCAAGGTGACTGATAAGGATGGAACATAATGCATGCATTGCATAGTTCTATCTCTTGGGACCAAAAAATAAAATTCCTCAAAAGCATCAGTGGGTATTGCCCTCCTTTGCACTAGTTGGGCACCAATAAAATTGTGGGTAGCCCCACTGTCAATCAAAATAGAAACCCTGTGATCTAAGATGGAACCTAGAACCCTCAAGGTCAAGTACTTAGGTACTCATATCAATGATGTAAGAGCCCCTCCAATTGGAGCAAATGCCCCATTCCCATCTCCTGATGGTGTTGGTTCATCTCCTGATGTGTCAGCGTTGTGACCTCTTCTTGGTTCATCTTCTTCTTCATCCTCATCATTTGAGAAGACCTCTATGTAGTGTGCCTTTCTTGCTACACATCTATGTCCGGGTGCCCAAGATTCTTGGCATGTGAAGCAAAGCTTCCTCCTCCTCAAATCTCTTCGGACATCATCATGAAGAGGTTTTTTATTTTGGCTCTCCTTTGAAAGAGGAGCCTTCTCATCTTTTCCCTTTGATGGAAATGAGGGCTTATGTTGAAATGTTTCCTTTTATTTTGGCAAGGCATCTTGAAGATCTCTAGCCCTTTTTATGGCATCTTGAAGGGTAGTGGGCTTGGTAGAATTAACCAACAAATGAAAAGGTTCATCTAACCCATCAATGAACATATAGACCCTTCTTGTTATAGAAAAATTAGGAACCATAACAGAAAGTCTCAAAAATTCAGAAATATAAGTTTTTAGATTACCTGATTGTTTAAGCTTTTTGAGCCCCATGAATGGTGCTTCAGGATCTCTTCTATCAAACCTCTCCACCATCCTCCTTGTGAAATTTGAATATGCAGTCACATTGGCATGACCCAATGTAGACAAGCCATGGAACCACCAATCATGTGCTTCACCCTCAAGGTGCGACGCTGCTATCTTAATGGCCTCCATTTCTGGAACTTTTTTCAACTGGAAGTAGATGTCAAGCTTCTCTACCCATGATTTGGAAGTACATTTGGATGAACCATCAAAGTTGGGTAAGAAAAATCTGCCCATAGTGCGGTTTAGATCATGATTCTGAATGAATCCACCACTTCTATTGTGATGTATGGGTCTCCTATTGTCCTTGATTTGAAAAAATTCTTGAAAACTCAAGTGGTCTTTGAATCTCTGAGTTTGAGACTCATACTCCATGAAATAGTCTTCAAGGGATTCTTGTCCTTGAAACCCTTCATTTCCCACTGCCAAGAATGTAGGCATTGTAGAGTGTTTGGAAACTTGTTGCTGCTGCGCTGGTTGATCACTCCAGTGATGATAAATTTCGGAGCCTTCACCATGATGAAATACTTTAGGGTATTCCTTGTATCTATCCATCCTCATCTCCTTGATTTCTCTAGAAATTTATTACATAGCTTTGAGAAGAAACTTAGGAAACTCTTTCTCCTTATCTTCTCCTCCAGATCAAGGGGTTTTACCCTTGTCTTCTTTATCATTTGTATAATCAAAATTTCGGTGTCTTCTTCTTTGATACCTCTTCTCTCTATCATTAAGAGGATCTCCTTCTTCAGATGACATATTGGCTTTTCAAGATGCATAGGCTATGCCAAAATTATGTTCTGATACCATTGTAATATTCCCAAATGGGAAAAGCAGGAATATAGTGCAAAACCATGGAAATAGCAGTGAAAACATTACATGAAAGTAGGAGGCCAATATGGAGACCTTTCATATGTTATAACAACAAAAAAATATGCATAATAAATGGGCCATAAGATGTACCATAAGAAAGAACAAGCATCCAATGGACAAAATCCCTCAAAAAGAGGTGTTGCTACTATATATAAAGACTGGAAGACTGTTACAATGCTATTTTAAAGGCACTACTACAAAAAATGGTTATACATCAAATATAAGGCTTATATGTGCCTCAAAAGATAGATCTACTACAGATCTGAGCACTATACAACCTCCTTTTAAGAACCCCTTAAGGGTTTTCAAAAAAACACCATGTACAAGATGAGGATCTAAGCCCTAGGGCTGAAGATCCATTACAAAATATAGAATTGGAAATTTTGGATGATCTTATATGATCAACAATGCAACCTCCTCCAATATATCCTCTAAATGAAAGGTAGATCACTTTCACTAGAAAACCATCTCTCCAAATGGCTTGCCAAACCACCCTGCAACTCCTCCTACATAAATAACGCAGATCTGGAAATAAACTATGTTGTAGGGGAAAATAAATAGTTGGCCTTATGCCAAGATCTAAAAATATGCACAAGGGCCTTCCTTACTATCCTCCCAATGGAAAGGAAGCCTTCTCCACTAAAAACAAGCAATGAAATGACCCAAAGATGGTCTCTACTGCTGAAACTTACAAAACAACTCAACCCTCAACAGGATTTGCGCTGTAAATGAAAAATGAAGCTTAGCCTTAATATTGATAGTGGAAAATGTAGTACAAGACTCCTCCAAGAGCTTCTCAATGGAAGAGGTGGGATTCCCGATCACGAACACCTAGTGCTAAACAACACTCAATCTTAGCTAAACAACAAGAGAAAGATATATCTCTAAATAGACCATATATTCAGAAATATCATACACATCAAAATAATGAATAATGGATACCATCCTCTTCCTTAAATAAGATATGAGCTTGCAAACCCTAAGCCCCATCCAATAATGGCACTACTTCTATGTATAGCATCTCCATCTAAAACTGCGCTGTCTTTCATTGATGGCCACTCCTCCATGACAGTGCTATTGATTTGGTCAAAGTTAACCTAGTCAAGGTGTTCCAGCCCTTTTTCACACCTAAGGGTGCTCAATTAAGCTGCCAAGATCTATCCTTTTCATATTGGCATTGATTTATTCATTATTAAGGAGAATTATGGATCTCCATTGTCCTCTTATTCATATAACAAAGAAACAAAACAAAATGAATGCTAAAAGCTTGAAAATGATGGGTGGATGTTGGAAATGGATGAGGGTGATGGATTGGCATGACTTAGGTCCTTTTAGAACATCTGAGCAAAGGAGGAGGAAGTCCAATTTTGACTTCCTTTGACTAGGGTTTTGACCAAAATTTTCTTTTGGTGCCAATTTGTTTTTTTTTGCTGCTTGCAAAGGTTCGAGAGAACTTGTATTCATTAGAGAGATACATGGAGCAAGTAATTTTTTTTCTTTTCATTTTTTTCACTTTTTTTTCTTTTTTCTTTAGGCCTACTAGTTGCCTCCATGAGGTTTTCAACTAGTAGGTCTACCTAGGCGCCTCAAAGGAGGTTTTCACCTAGGATATTTTATTTTTCTCTTATTTTCTCTTTTTTCCAACCCATTGATCGCCTCATGGAGGTTTTAAATCAATGAAACAATGTGATGTGCCTCAAAAGAGGTTTTCACCTTGAGATTTTATTATTTTTCCTTTTTTTTTCTCTTTTTCCATTTTTTTTTCTATCCTACTCTACTTGAAAAAAAAAAAAAAACTCTTTAAAGTATAGGAATACTTCCAATGGAGCCATGTACACATCAATATGATAGATAAAATCACGTGTACACTTGAAATACATGCTTTGAAATGTACATGAATATGAGAGATGAATTACTTTGACTGAGATTATATCAAGTAATGTTTACGAAGAGTCTGTTGTTGCAACTTAATGAATGTCTAGAACCATATTTCAATATATATTTTATGCCCCTGGTTTGCTTGCTCATTGGGACCATTATTCATGTCTTCTTATGCCATGAAATTCAAATCTTCCTATTTTTTATGATTATTCTCTTGAACACATGGACGAAATGATGGTAAACAAAAGGGAACTTTCTCAATATATGATTATGATGTCTGCTCTTCATCAACTGCAGGCCTTGATTCTTTGATCTCCTCATTTGAATATTCTTCTTCTGGATGTTGTCCTTCAATGACATCAAGAAAATATTTTTTGTGTAATACCTTTCTTGAACTAAGATGCATACCATTTATATCACGAGGATATGTTTGGTAGTATTGTACCTCAACATTGTAAGTGGGTTTAGATACTTCATTGTATGGATTTAGAAGTGGTGGTACAAGTAGTTGAGTGGCAATGGATATATGAGATGGATGTGGTTGAGGTGGATGGTAGGGATAGCATGGATTTGGGTATGGAGGATATTGAGGAAAATATTGAGGATATTGTGGATTTATTCCCTAAGGTTCTTGCCAACCTTGTTGCCAATATTGGTTTTGGAGTTGAGATGGCTAATATTTCGAAGGAAAGAGTGTGTTCCAATTACTTTTAGATGGATGTGAATAATATTGAAATTGTGAAGTAGGTCCTTGCATCATATCTAGTTGACTAGGTTGCCATGGTCTTCTTGGAGCTACATAACATAGCTTCTTTGGTGATTGTCTTGCTCCATTGTCTTCTTGGTAAACTTCTTTAAACCTTGATAACGATGGAAAATATTTAGTAGCATATGATTCTGCATGGATAACACAAATATCAACATCTTCATTTTTCTCATTTTTCATTCTTAAAATTTCTACTTGTTCACTTAGATTTCTAAGAATTTATGTTTTAAAGTTATCAAGAAAATTTCCAGGTTCACCTTGACTTACCAATGTTGATGCTGATTTACTTACTCTTGCCCTTCCTCTTGATATGCGCTTTCATGTTTCACAAATTTCTTCAAATGATAATTGGTATACATATCCTTTGCTCATGAGATCAAGGAGATCGATCCAGTCATCCATAATTGTTCTAGGTAAGAGGGTTTTTAGTGTGTCAAAGCCTAAATGTTGTAATTTTTCCCTCTTAAGATTAAACATGAACCTATATGTTATATCTTCAAGGCTCTCATATTTTTTTTGATTCATTCTAAATATTTCTTCCTTAAGATCATGGTCTTTATATTTTTCTAGAAATATATTTTTCATATCATTCCATGATCTTATTGAATTAGTAGCTAAACTCATGAACCATTTAAGAGCTCTATCCTTCAATGTTGCATGAAAAAATCTCGATTTTTGAGTGTGTGATAAGTAGGAATAAGATCTAAAATGTATTTCAAATTCAAAGAGAAATGTTTCTGAATCCTCTAACCTCATACCATGGAAATTGGGAAGGAAATATGGAGGAATTCTCTTCATATGCATATTGACATCAATACCTTTAATGGGAAATCCAAGATGTTCTCCTTCATTGTCATCATATCCATCAATTTATTCTACCTTCTCTTCCAAATATTCTTCTTCTACCTGAAAAAGTGGATGGTGATGTGGTTCTTACTACACCACGTGATCAAATGGGAGGGGGGGGGGGGGGTTAGTGTCAGAGAATTATTTTTAAATAAGAATGCTAATGCAATGTAATTTTCTATTTTTGAAATGAAATATTCCTAATGCAAAGTTTCTTTTGTTTTTGTAGAACGTAAAAGAAATTATTCAACTAGGGAAGAAAAAAATTCATACTTTGACACCTCCCCAACAACGGCACCAAAAAGTGATGAGCCTCAGTATTGCAAGAAGAATGTTGCAACTCCCGAGGCTACCAACTTTAATTATCAACCCGAGGTTCGTACAAAATTAAGAGGTATTAGCACTATGTGTGCAACATACAATGTGACCTTATTTGGTTGATTTGATTTAATGGAGTGAAAGTTATGAAATAAAAGCCTAAAATAATTTTAGAAATGGAAGTGTTTCTTTTAAAAGGAATTAATCCTAGGAAAGAACGACAATTTGTAATTGAAATCCTAAGAGCATGAATTCAAATAAAAATACCTAATATAATTTGCGAAAATGAATGTCCTAGGTGGTGTTTATTCTTCCTCAATAATGTATTTAGATCCTAGGGATCATAATTGAAGCCTAACAGACAAAAACCAACCTTTGGGAGCAAATCTAGTTGAGCTTACACATGCTACAATAGTGCTATAGACAACTCTGTTTTTGCTACAAGAAACTTTGTTTTGGAGATGACTCGCCGAACGACCAAGTAAATCATATGAAAATGGTATGGGAAAAATTTTGTTAGTAATTAGGATGTCTTAGGTCTCCATTTCAAGTGGAATCACTCCAAAATACCCCTATTCACAGTGCTAAGAAATAACAGAAAACACTACTCTAAAATATGGAAATTCAAGAACTAGTGAGCTAGTTAATCTATCAAATTCCTAACATAATCAAGTGAAAATGAAATGGGGTGAATTTTGTTATTAAATTTAACATTATTATGACCTAATCCAAGTGGAATCAATTCAAATGGATCTCATTAACCCCTTCTAAAAAATAGCAGAAATTTACTACTATTTCACTACAAGGCATTTCCAAAAATATTAAATTCATGAACTAGTAACCAAATCCAAGTAGTTTAATGATTAAGGTGGCCTTCCAAAGTTATTCCAAGGATTAATAATTATTTTAAACTTTTAAAAAACCTTCAAAAGAACTAACTTAAATCATTTAACCCAATCCTACAGCAAGAAAAGAAATAATACTAAATACAAAAATATGCAAAACATAAATAAGAGATGCATGTGAATAAGAGGGGAAAAGAACATAAAGAAATTGTGAAAGAGGGATCTGAGGCTCCTAGGATGGACAAGCCCAATGAGGAATTTGAGTCCTATTATAGAAACCAAGTCTTAGAAGTTAAAAATGACACCAATCTTCATTATTGAATAAATTCAAGTACATCCCTGAAAGAAAAGAAAGTGGAGCTGCTAAACAACAGGTTTTCTCCACAATAACTAAACAATACATGCCCCTAGAGACCAATTCCAATTAGTACTTATAAAAAATGATGAGGAAGCATTTCCCTTGAAAGGAGGAAGCTTTCCCCTCCAAAATCCCTCAAATAGTGGATCTAGTTCCCAACGCTAGGAGTTTGCAGTAAATGACAGGGAACACATTCCTAGATTTTCTCAATCATCGGAGTTCCAAAATATCTCATGAATTTATCAATAATTTTGTGATATTTTGTTAATTTATTTTCCAATCTTGATCCTCCAGTAGTATGGAGCAAGTCCCTAAATTATATCCTTCTCCAAATATTCATAGTCTTCCCAATATTCTCATAATATTCTACACAAATAAATAATATTAGGCACAAATATGAAATTATCTTTAAACCTTCCCAACAAAATATTAAAGCATAAAAAATAGTATTAAGTGTATAAAGAGAGATTTAATATATATTTTATGTGCATAATAAAGGTTATATGTGCTTTAATTTATGTCTAATTTAGAGGCCCATCATTAGGCTTGAGGAGCAGCTATAGTTTCTTGAGCTTGATGAGGAAATGGATATTCTAGATTATTTTCCTTCCCAGCCATTTCTCTTGTCTTAGGTCTCCTAGGTTGTGTTTGAACATTCTTTTCTTCCAGCTGCTCAACATAAATAATGGCCTTACCTTTATCCTTTGCTATCAAAACATATATTTTACTTATTGATGGAGGGTCCTCTTGTGGCTTTCTCTACTACATTAGGGCCTATCTCAAATGTCTATTCTCTTGATGTAGAAAAGCCACCATGAAATTGGATTTGGATAGGTAATCTTTTACCTCTTTAATATGTGCTTATTTCTCCTTAATGATATCTTCTACTACCGTATCTCCATGTTGTTCTCCTAGGTCAGCCATCTCAGCCTTTGGAGGTACCTCTTCTTCATTATGAAATGGTGAATCATGTATGCTCAGAGGTGGTTCCTCTCTCATGGTTTCAAAATGAACTGCCTCTTCTCCTGCAACCTCCTTAGTTATCCTTTTTTCTTGAGATATAGTTTTAGGCCTAGACCTAGACATCTCCTCTATTTTTTCAAGAACAATGACTAGCTTCTTACCTTTCTTATCTGCCATTGAAATCTCTATTCTAGGTTGAGTTCTAGTCAGTGATGGCATACTTGATGTTTCATCTACTTGTGTTCCTAATGGTGATGAAGGAAAGCTTTGACTCTTTGATTGTTTGGAGATAGTTAAGAGAGCAACTGCCTCTAAGAAATATTCCCATTATATATTGACCTGTTCCAGTTGGTGGAGGACTATCATTTTGACTAGATCCTGATGAAATAAGCTTGCCTAATGATTTCATCTTTTGGATTACACCTTCTCAGTAATTTTCACCAAACTTCTAAACATATAGTTGGGTAGTTTTAGGGGCTTGATGTAAGTGAAATGCATCAATAATATGATATGATACTGATATAGCCTGATAAACCTCACCTCACAAGTGAAATAATTCATGATAATATTCATCAAAGGGTTGTACTTTTCCAGCAACTGTCTTCTAGGAAATATATGAAAAGGGACTCCTTGTACTGTGGTTTCAAGAAAATATTATAATGCTCAAGATCTAAATCCATCCTCTTGAACCAAATTTCACCTTCATTAGGGATTGTGGTTGCTAAAGATATGATCTCTTCTCGCACCATAAAGTTCACCCTTGCAATTGTGACATGATCTATTTTGAAATTGAGGACAAATAAACTTTTTAGATCATGATTATAACCCACCTCTTACACTTTCCTACAAAACCCTAGACAACCTGCTTGCTCAAATGACTTCCTTATAAAATTTTATGAATTGACCTCTTGCCTATGAATGGGATCATATCTTGAGATCTATCCTTCTTTGAATTTCATATTTTCACTTGTCTCTACCATGCTTGACATTGATTTTGATATGAAACCCTAGTTTCATACAAGAATGGATAAGGGGACTTGAGTTGCAAAATAGGGCTAAAAACACATAAACTTGAGGGAAGGGAATGGAGGGGATGGGGGTAGGAAAAAATCTGAAAAAATTATGAGAGGTGAGGATATGTGTTAGAAACACACTAAAAATGGAATTTTCCAAAATGAGTGGGGAAAAAGAGAAAACACAGACTTGTGCCAAAAACACAACAAGAAGTTGGGTTTTATAAGGGAAATGATAAAATGACAGAATTTAAGTGTGGGGAATGGTGGAAAATGTTAGATGATGGATATTTGGGATGTGTAGGCTTAGAAACTAAGAAATGTCTCTTGAAAAGAAGCCAAAGACAATGAAATATAAAAAAATGTAGCAAAAGCACAACAGAAACCATAGGCAATGATTTTAATAAACTCTCTGAGAAAATTGACTAAAGAAAGGGTTTGTGAAGGCTCCACTTGATTAAATATTTTTGAAACACTAAGATGAAGTTTTGAACATGTTGTTTCCTCCTTATTCCTCCAAAACAAAAGTGCAGCAGCCTTGCTAGAAACGAAACAGAAACACAACAAACTGATAAACTAAGCAATTGGTAATGATATTTGAACTTATGATGGTTGTGGCAAGTGTTATAGTTGCAGAGAGGAGATATTGAAGCTTTGGAAGGATAGAATGAAGTCTTGAAATGCTTTATGCTCCTTTACAATTCAATAACTTGATTTTGGCTTGATGAAAACATGACATCATGTGTACTTTTGAGAAAATGACTATTGACTGATTTAACATGCAACATTATTTCTTCAAAAGGAAATGTTACCTTCTTTATTTTTTTCCCTAATTTATAACTCCCACAATGATGAAAAAAAATAGATGACATGACTCCTTTGTTTTCTTTTGATGACTGATATGATGATGACCATCAAATGTGAATCCTACACCATAACCTGGATGATGACCCACTGACTCTTTTGATGACCTAGGACAGGGAAAAAATCACATGACCATGATGGATGATGGTGACCTTGAACAAGTGGAGGGAGTAGCAATGATCTAGACAATAACCAATGACCATATGAAAACAAAGAGATGTCAAATTTTATTTGAAAATATAACAATTTGACCCTAAGACCTTATCAATCACATGGAAAGAGTACATTTGATCACTGGTGACTCATAAAAAATGACAAGGCTCATTATATTTCAAATTACAGGTTCTTAAAAATATTCTCCTCATCAATATCTCTCTATTTACTATCTGTTTACATGATCCCAATACCGAGGAAAAAGGTTATTCCCTCCCAAATTTTATAGCCTACTAGGCCATTTTTTGCCTCTTTCGAACTCTTGTATCTTTATTTTGAAATTTCTTAGAATTGTTAGCCCCAAATTAGAATTTTGGGTATATCATTGAAATATTCCCAAAATTACCTTTCTATTGATTGATCATATGCCAAATTTTGAACTATGGGATGAAAATTATGGCCCTTTGAATTTCAAGAGATGAAAATTATGGTCCTTTGAGTGAAAAGTGACAATAATAGTGTTGAATGATAGAAGATATGAATAATAAGAATGTAGTCAATTACAAATAGTATTCATTGTGATCAATCTCAAACTATTTTCTTCTACTATTCTTATTGTCACCCATGTTAGATTTTTCATTTTTTCATATTGATTATATGAAAAGGACAATTGAAATCATAAACTATTTAAATTTTTAGCTCGAGATGTTGTAGTAAACATCATACCTTGTCTTTATCGCTTTCCAATATTAATAGGTTGAATTAATATAACACAAAAATCAATATACATTGTCAATAATTTTTTGTGCTTACATTGAAATAAATGCACATCGTTAATCCAATCACTTAAAATTAATGTACCATCATACATCCAATTACATCAAATGAGAAATAAACATTTAAAAATCAATGCATATAATGCAAGCAATCAAATAAGAATAGAAAACAACCTTTACACTGACATGGATGCATCTAATGCAAGCAATCAAATAGATTAGAAATCAACATCTACACTCAAATTAATGCATCTAGTGCAAGTAAGAAAATAGGATTAGAAGAAAACATCTACACTGAAATCAATGCATTTAGTGCAAACAATCAAATAAGATTAGAAATCACCATCTACACTAAAATCAATGCTTTTAGTGTAAGCAATCAAATAGGATCATAAATCATCTACATTTAAATCAATGCATCTAGTGCAAGTAATCAAATATAATGAGAAATCGTCATCTACATTGAAATCCATGAATCTAGTGCAAGCAATAAAATAGGATTAGAAATCACCATCTACATTGAAATCAATGCATTTAGTGCAAGAAATCAAATAGGATTAGAAATCATCTACATTGAAATCAATGCATCTATTGCAAGAAATAAAATATCATTATAAATAAATATATACACTAAAATCAATGCATCTAATGCAAGAAATCAAATAGGATTACAAATCACCATCTACACTGAAATCAATGCATCCAGCGCAAGAAATCAAATAGGATTAAAAATAACCATCTACATTGAAATAAATGAATCTAGTGCAAGAAATATTCTTCTCTCTCTCTCTCTCTTTATATATATATATATATATATATATATATATATATATATATATATATATATATATATATATATATATATATATATATATATATATATATATATATATATGTATGTATATATATGTATGTATATATATATATCCCTCCATATCTCCTTGCATGCTCTCTCACTCCATATCTATCAATATCTCTATCCCTTCCTCCCTATCTCCATCTCTCTTCTTCACTCTCTTCACCTTCCATATATATCTCTATCTTCCCCTTCTCTCCCTCTCACTGCTTCTATCTCTCCCCCCTCCTTCTACCCTCTCTCCCTCTCTCTCAATATTCCTTATCACTCTCTCTCTATACACATTTCTCTCTCTATATATTTCTTCTTACCTCCCTCTCTCTCCCCCTCAAACTCCATCTCTCTTTCCCTACCTCTCTCCACTCTCTCACATCCTCTATATTCCTTCCTCTCTCTCCCTCTCTCTCTCTCTCTCTCTCTCTCTCTCTCTCTATTCACCCTCCAACTCTGTTACTATGTCCCTCACTCTCCTCTTCTCTCCCCCCTTCTCTCCATCTCTACTTCTTTGTCTCTTTATCTCATCCCCAAAATTACACACTCTCTCTCCATCTATCCATCATCACTCCCTCTATCTCTCCACTTCTCACCCTCTATATATTTCTTCTTCCATCCGTCTCTCCCCCTCCAACTACACCTCTCTATCCATCTTGATCTCCTCCTCTCGCAAGTACTCTCTCTCATCCTTCCTCTCTCTCTCCCATTCTCTCCTACCTCCCTCTCTCTTCCCCCATCACTCTCCTCCTTTATCTCAATTCCTCTCTCTCATATTTCCTCTCTCTCCATTTCTCTCCTACCTACCTCTCTCTTCCCCCATTAATATCTATCTCTCTCTCTCCCCCATCCAATCGTCTCTCTCCCTATCTCTCTCCACTTCTCACTCTCTGTCTTTCTTCTTCCCTCCCTCTCCCCACCTCCAACTCCATCTCTCTATCCCTCCCTCTTTCCTCCTCTCTTTTAATTCCTCCCTATCGTCCTTCCTCTCTGTCCCTTTCTATCCTACCTCCCTCTATCTTCCCCCATCTCTCTCTAATTCTCACATTATCTTCGTCCCTCTCTCCTTCTCTCTCTCCGCCCTTTGTCTTTGGGTCTCCCTCTCCCTCTCTTATCCTTTTATACCTCTCTCACTCATCTCCTTCTCTCTCTATTCATTTCTCCTCTCCCCTCTCCTTCAGTTTTTCTCTATCTCTCCCTTGTCACTTGCTCTATCTCTCCACCTATATCACTCTATGTCTTTGTTCTTCCCTCCCATATATAACTAGAGTTAATATATATCATGATATATTAATATATATTATAATATACCAAATTTAATATTGTATCCATCTAAAGATATTAAATTTAATAGTATTAATATTATAATATATTAATAAGAATATTAGATTTAATAATAATAACAATAATATTTAATATTAATATTAGTGTCAATAAATTTTTTTGTATGGTATTAATAATAATTTGGCCCATAGGCTTCACCTAAATAAAACCTATTTTTTGAGTATTCAGAAATATAAATAGAATTATGGATTAAATATAAAAAGAGGTTTTGTTTTTTACCATTCCTATGGTTTATTTATATTTATATTTATTTAGCATACCTCTTTTATTTACCATGGTATTTGACCCATAGACTTGGTATATAGTTAGATGTTGATTTCTAATCCTATTTGATATATTTATGCTGTAAAGCATCACTATTTGAAATTTTTTTTCCTAAATGCCACTTTTACCAATGTACACCATTGATTTTGGTGTTGGACGATTGAAAGAGTTTATACCTTTAGATTAAATACAGTTATTAATAAGTTACAGAAATAATCGAATAAATGTTAGTTGGATTTTCAGTTGCCATTGAGAAGTTCGTGGAAGACCATTACATCTTGGCTTGGAGCTTCACAACTAAAGGAATTGTGTCTCCTCTGGATGTTCTCTGGATGTGTTGCATCATTGGTATTAAGGAAGGAAGTCGATAGATATCTGGAGACCAGCAATTATTCGGCAATTCTGCAACTATGGAAAAGGAAGTCAGTTGGCTACCTCGCCAGAACGAAAAGGAGTAATATGCCTTTAGGTAGGCCTACGCCCAATGTATGGATGCATTGGATGCCTTAAAAGCGGTTGAAGAACATACTTTTCTCGACCAAACAAAACAAAGCGTAAAGTTGAAATTAAAGTATATTGTATTTTTCCGAAGAACACAATGAATACTGCGTGAAGTTTCTGATTAGAAAGGAATTTCATTTGTTTTCACAGTTTACAATGCTGGAATTCTTGGGGTTTGGTTAGTCATGTAGTACAAAATTAGTGTTGAATTTTTTACATTCTGCATTTGGTTTTTAAGATGTTTTAATTTATAGATTAGAATTTGTCCAAATCTATTTTTCCCTAAATTTCATTTCCTTGCCAAAGTTTTGGCAGAAATAATCGAGACTATATAAAATTGCCATACTTTCTCTTCCTTTTCCACTTTGACAAAGGATCCTCAGGAAGATGAATTCAAGCAAAGAATATGAAAAAAACCACCCAAAATTGAATACCATGGTGTGCTCCACTAAATCTCTTCATCTATTGCTATCATTGCAGTCCTTATCCTCAGGTATGCAGAGATTTTGCTGACATGACATTGATTCTTTACTGTCCATTTCTTTATTCGGCACTTCTAAAAATTGATGGGCACGATATTTATCTTCAATCTTCTTTTACATTGTTTTTAATATGACTCGTAGGATGACATTAATTTGATATGTAAAGAATATTTAAATTAGTATAATGCATTATTTATATTATTAGAATTTTACCCTTTTTCCACTTATTAAATTATTATAAATTATAAAGAGGGATGATAAATATATTAAAATTAATAAGTGTAAATTTTCAACGATAGTCTTACAAACTATCTTAGCGATTTTAGAAATTATGTAGATGCCAATCATCACTTTCAGACTTTTAAAAATTGATAGGCATAGCTTTCCTGAGATTCTTCACCTCCTTTTGCATTGTTTTTACTTCGGCTCCTACAATTGCGGCAGTTTGAGATGTTCTAGAAAACCGATAGCATTAGTGTCCCACATCCCCAAGCAACTAAAATGCTTGTAATTATGTTTAACCCTTCAATGTGGGAGTTGTCTATCTATGTAACATAATATTCTCGACGACAGTTTTTTATCAGAATAGAGTAAAAAAAAATCAAAAAATCAAGTAGATGGAGTGTTTGAATTGCAATTTTTATGGTGAAAATGAATTCAACGCTATCAAAAACCCTTGCGGCACCCAAAATACTAAAGTTTAACAACTGTAAACAAGATTCTAATAAATCTTTACCATAATTTTTCATAATCTTATCAGAATTTCTGAGTTATTCTATGGGTTTTTTAGACTACCGCTCCAATGTTTTTAAGTTTTGTTTCTACTTTTGTGTAGTTTCGTGAGAGTGCAATCTCCCATTTATGAATATATGTTAATTTAAATTGTGTAGTTTCGTGAGAGTGCAATCTCCCATCTATGAATATATGTTAATTTAAATATCTTGCGATAGCCATGACTGTCTAGTTTAGTTTTATTTGTATTAGTTTCTCAACTGTGTAGTTCTGTTTGAGTTTGCTCTCAATTTAATTGAATATTGGTTATTTTTAATATCACGGGAATGTGATGCGTGTGTACTTCAGTTTTGTTTAAATTACTCTCATCCTCTGAATTAAATTAAATATTGGTTAATTTCACTATATGCTTTTTTAATTTTATTAAAATTAACTTCTTCCCTGTAGATGGTGCGAGTTCTCTCTCAGTTTAATTGCATATTCCTTAATTTTAGTTTCATGAGAATGCCTTTTAGTCATACTCATTAGTTCCTTACTGGAAGTGAAGTAGTTTATTGACTTTCCCTTTCTTTCCACATGGAAAACATGTTGACCACATATGATTAAGATTTTCCCATAGGCATTTTATTTTATATATATATATATATATATATATATATATATATATATATATATATATATAATCCCACATGGAAATCCTAGCTCACATGGTATCCTGGGATCCACCTTAGCATCTCATGCACATTTGAGGATCCACCACCCTGATCCAAACCATAGCCAAAGTAATAAAATATGCCTAGGATCCGCACTCTTTCGTCACATTCTATTATACCAAAAAATATATTTATAATTTTTAAACTAATATATATATATATATATATATATATATATATATATATATATATATATATGGCCCCACCTATCACAGACACAATCAATTGACGAATGGAAACAAGAAGATTTGATAGGTGAGATGTTATCAAATCTCAAACTTGCAATATGGTTAATGCAATGATGCATTTCGATGGATCTGATTGTTCATATCACCTCCATTCAACAAATGACATTACCATTGGATATCAGTGAGCTCTCCCTTTAATGGGGCTTCCACCCTCTGATGGGCACTCAATTCCATCACTTTGTCAAGGTTCCACCTTTTGGCACTGACTAAGGTACTCCATGGCCTATGACCAACCTCCACATCAACCATATGCAGGTCACCTCTACTCCATGGTGGTTCTGTGGTCTCTTTTCACCATTACCCGACATAATCTTTGTTGGCCCATCCTTTCCTAGTCCTCATGGTAGGCTCACTTTTGTTGTAGCCATACTCATGGTAGCAATACCTCTACGCAGCTCAGCTAGGGCCTCACATCCAAACTTGATACCACTTTAATCACCAACACTGGACATGATTCACAGGAGGGGGTGTACACGACACAGTTGATAGGCATTTAATTATATGTACCATCCTAGATCCATCTTAACTATAGATCTATCAAGCATCGAGAGGGATGAAATTTATCGAGGCGAAAACATTTTTTTTATGAAAAACTTGAGGATAGGTTTGTACCTCGACCTCTCGACGGTTGATAGATCCGTATTAAAGATGGATCTAGGTTGGTTTCAATCATGTGAGACCAAGGAAAATCTATCGAAGATATGATTTATTTTATCAATAATATGTAGATATATCTAATATTAATATAATCATTTTAATTATGTTAAATATGTGTGAGATTAAGCTGGCCATTTTAATTTTAAATATTCTTAGTTACCTTAGTTTGTTGACATGAAAATTATTGCTAATAACTTTAATGATGAAAGAAAATTTTTGAGTGCAAAGTGACAATAATAGTGTTAAATGATAGAAAATGTGAATAATAAGAATGTAGTCAATTACAAATAGTATTAAGTGTGATCAATCTCAAACTATTTTCTTCTACTATTCTTATTGTCACCCTTGTTAGATTTGTCATTTTTTCATATCGATTATATGAAAAGGACAATTGAAATCATAAACTATTTAAAATTTTAGCTCGAGATGTTGTAATAAACATCATACCTTGTCTTTATCGTTCTCCAATATTAATAGGTTGAATTAATATAACACAAAAATCAATGTACATTGTCAATAAGTTTTTGTGCTTACATTGAAATCAATGCACATTTTTAATCCAATCACTTAAAATTAATGTACCATCATACATCTAATTACATAAATGAGAAATAAACATTTACAAATCAATGCATATAATGCAAGCAATCAAATAAGATTAGAAAACAACTTTTACACTGACATGAATGCATCTAATGCAAGAAATCAAATAGATTAGAAATCAACATCTACACTCAAATTAATGCATCTAGTGCAAGTAAGCATATAGGATTAGAAGAAAACATCTACACTGAAATCAATGCATTTAGTGCAACAATCAAATAAGATTAGAAATCACCATCTACACTAAAATCAATGCTTTTAGTGTAAGAAATCAAATAGGATCATAAATCATCTACATTGAAATCAATGCATCTAGTGCAAGTAATCAAATATAATGAGAAATCATCATCTACATTGAAATCCATGAATCTAGTGCAAGCAATAAAATTGGATTAGAAATCACCATCTACATTGAAATCAATGCATTTAGTGTAAGAAATCAAATAGGATTAGAAATCATCTACATTGAAATCAATGCATCTAGTGCAAGAAATAAAATATCATTATAAATAAATATATACACTAAAATCAATGCATCTAATGCAAGAAATAAAATAGGATTACAAATCACCATCTACACTAAAATCAATGCATCTAGTGCAAGAAATCAAATAGGATTAAAAATCACCATCTACATTGAAATCAATGCATCTAGTGAAAGAAATCTTCTCTCTCTCTCTCTCTCTCTCTCTATATATATATATATATCCCTCCATATATCCTTCTTTGTATCTTTATCTCACCCCCCAAACTTGCATGCTCTCTCACTCCATATCTATCAATCTCTTTGTCCCTTCCTCCCTATCTCCATCTCTCTTCTTCGCTCTCTTCACCTTCAATATATATCTCTATCTTCCCCTTATCTCCCTCTCCCTGCGTCTATCTCTCCCCCCTCCTTCTACCCTCTCTCCCTCTCTCTCAATCTTCCTTATCACTCTCTCTCTATATACACCTTTCTCTCTCTATGTGTTTCTTCCTACCTCCCTCTCTCTCCCCCTAAAACTCCATCTCTCTTTCCCTACCTCTCTCCACTCTCTCACATCCTCTATCTTCCTTCCTCTCTCTCCCTTTATCTCCTACCTCTCTCTCTCTCTCTCTCTCTCTCTCTCTATTCACCCTCCAACTCTTTTAATATGTCCCTCACTCTCTCCTTCTCTCCCCCCTTCTCTCCATCTCTCCTTCTTTGTCTCTTTATCTCATCCCCAAAATTACACAATCTCTCTCCATACATCCATCATCAATCCCTATATCTCTCCACTTCTCACTCTCTATGTATTTCTTCTTCCATCCCTATCTCCCCCTCCAACTACACCTCTCTATCCATCTTGATCTCCTCCTCTCTCAAGTACTCTCTCTCATCCTTCCTCTCTCTCCCTTTCTCTCCTACCTCCCTCTCTCTTCCCCCATCACTCTCCTCATTTATCTTAAGTCCTCTCTCTCATATTTCCTCTCTCTCCATTTCTCTCCTACCTCCCTCTCTCTTCCCCCATTACTCTCTCTCTCTCTTTCTCTCTTCCATCCAATCGTCTCTCTCCCTCTCTCTCTCTCCACTTCTCACTCTCTATGTATTTCTTCTTCCCTCCCTCTCCCCACCTCCAACTCCATCTCTCTATCCCTCCCTCTTTCCTCCTCTCTTTTAAGTCCTCCCTCTTGTCCTTCCTCTCTATCCCTTTCTCTCCTACCTCCCTCTATCTTCCCCCATCTCTCTCTAATTCTCACATTATCTTCCTCCCTCTCTCCTTATCTCTCTCCCCCCTCCATATTTGGGTATCCCTCTCCCTCTCTTATCCTTTTATACCTCTCTCACTCATCTCCTTCTCTCTCTATTCATTTCTCCTCTCCCCTCTCCTTCAGTTTGTCTCCATCTCTCCCTTGTCACTCCCTCTATCTCTCCACCTATATCACTCTATGTCTTTGTTCTTCCCTCCCATATATATCTAGAGTTAATATATATCATGATATATTAATATATATTATAATATAACAAATTTAATATTGTATTAATCTAAAGTTATTAAATTTAATATTATTAATATTATAATATATTAATAAGAATATTAGATTTAATAATAATAAAAATAATATTTTAATATTAATATTAGGGTTAATAATTTTTTTTGTATGATATTAATAATAATTTGGTCCATAGCCTTCACCTAGTTAAAACCTCTTTTTTGAGTATTCATAAATATAAATATAATTATGGATTAAATATAAAAATAGGTTTTGT
Organism: Pinus albicaulis; assembly: GCA_034641835.2. Taxonomy (NCBI): domain Eukaryota; kingdom Viridiplantae; phylum Streptophyta; class Pinopsida; order Pinales; family Pinaceae; genus Pinus; species Pinus albicaulis. The sequence continues at coordinate 949,242,849 of CM076580.1, read as the reverse complement.
TTTTTACCATTCCTATGGTTTAATTATATTTATATTTATTTAGCATGCCTCTTTTATTTACCATGGTATTTGACCCATAGACTTGGTATATAATTAGATGTTGATTTCTAATCCTATTTGATATATTTACGTTGTAAAGCATCACTATTTTAAAATAACTTTCCTAAATGCCACTTGTACCATTGTACACCATTGATTTTGGTGTTAGACGATTGAAAGTGTTTATGCCTTTAGATTAAATACAGTTATTAATAAGTTACAGAAATAATCGAATAAATGTTAGTTGGATTTTCATTTGTCATTGAGAATTTCGTGGAAGACCATTACATCCTAGCTTGGGGCTTCATAACCAAAGGAATTGTGTCTCCCTTGGATGTTCTCTGGATGTGTCACGTCATTGGTATTAAGGAAGGAAGTCGATAGATATCTGGAGACCAGCAATTATTCCGCAATTCTGCAACTATGGTAAAGGAAGTCAGTTGGCTGCCTCTCTGGACCGAAAAGTAGTAGTACACCTTTAGGTAGGCTTGCTCCTGAAGTCCGGATATGTCGAATGCCTTAAAAACTGCTGAAGAAGATACTTTTCTCGACCAAACAAAACAAAGCGTAAAGATGAAATTAAAGTATACTGTATTTTTTCGAAGAACACAATGAATATTGCGTGAAGTTTTTGATTACAAAGGACTTTCATTTTTTTTTACCGCTTACAGTGCTGGACTTCTTGGGGTTTGGTTAGTCATGTGATACAAAATTAGTGTTGATTTTTTTACAAACTACATTTTATTTTTAAGATGTGTTAATTTATGGATTAGAATTTGTCCAAATCCATTTTTCCCTAAATTTCATTTCCTTGCCAAAGTTTTGGTAGCAATACTCAAGACTATATAAAATTGCCATAGTTTCTCTTCCTTTTCCACTTTGACAGAGGAGCCTCATGAAGACAAATTCGAGGAAAGAAGATGAACAATACTGCTCAAAATTGAAGACCATGGTGTGCTCCACTAAATCTCTTCATATATTGCTAGCATTGCAGTCCTTATCCTTAGGTATGCAAAGATTTTGTTGACTTGACAATCATTCTTTAGTGTCCATTTCTTTATTTGGTACTTCTAAAAATTTATGGGCACGATATTCAATATTCAATATTATTTTACATTTTTTTAAATCTGACTCGTAGGATGACAGCAGTTTGAGATGTAAAGAATATTTAAATTAGTATAATTCATTATTTATATTATTAGAATATTACCCTTTTCCACTTATTAAATTATTATAAATTATAAAGAGGGATGATAAATATATGAAAATTAATAAGTGTAAATCTTCAATGACAGTCTTACAAACTGTCTTAGCGGTTTTAGAAATTATGTAGATGCTAATCATCACTTTTAGACTTCTAAAAATTGATAGGCATAGCTTTCCCAAGATTCTTCACCTCCTTTTGCATTGTTTTTACTCTGACTCCTATGATGGCAACAATTTGAGATGTTCTAGAAAACTGATAGAAGTAGTGTCCCACATCCCCAAGAAACTCAAATGCTTGTAATTATGTTTAACCCTTCAATGTGGGAGTTGTCTATCTACGTAACATAATAGTTTGGACGATAGTTTTTTGTCGGAATTGGGTAAAAAAAATTCAAAAAATAAAGTAGTTGGAGTGTTTGAATTGCATTTTTGATAGTGAAAATAAATTCAGCACTATCAAAAACCCTTACAGCACCCAAAATACTAAAGTTTAACAACTGTAAACAAGATTCTGATACATATTTACCATAATTTTTCAGAATCTTATCAGAATTTCTGAGTTATTCTATGGGCTTTTTAGACTACCGCTCAAATGTGTTTAAGTTTTGTTTCTGCTTTTGTGTAGTTTCGTGGAGTGCAATCTCCCATTTATGAATATATGTTAATTTAAATATCTTGCGACAACCATGAATGTCTAGTTTAGTTTTATTTGTATTAGTTTCTCAACTATGTAGTTCTGTTTGAGTTCACTCTCAATTTAATTGAATATTGGTTATTTTTAATATCACGAGAATGTGATGCATGTGTACTTCAATTTTATTTAAATTACTCTCTTCCTCTGAATTAAATTAAATATTGGTTAATTTCACTATATGCTCTTTTAAATTTATTAAAATTAACTTCTTCCCTGTAGATGGTGCGAGTTCTCTCTCAATTTAATTGAGTATTCCTTAATTTTAGTTTCTTGAGAATGCCTTTTAGTCATACTCATCAGTTCCTTGTTAGAAGCGAACTAGTTTATCGACGTCCCCTTTCTTTCCACATGGAAAACATGTTGACCACATAAGATTAGGATTTTCCCATAAGCGTGAGGAATGGTGGCGCACCCCGCTTCCATGATAATAATTCATATATATATATATATATATATATATATATATATATATATATATATATATATATATATATATATATATATATATATATATATATATATATATTACTTGGCCCCACCTATCACAGACACAATCAATCGACGAATGGAAACAAGAATATTAGACAGGTGAGATGGTACCAAATCTCAAACTTGCAATATGGTTATAGCGATGCATTTCGATGGATCTGACAGTTCATATCACCTCCATTCAACGAATGACATTACCATTGGATATCAATGAGCTCTCCCTTTAATGGGGCTTCCACCCTATGATGGGCACTCAATTCCATCACTCTGTCAAGGTTCCAACTTTTGGCACTGACTAAGGTACTCCATGGCCTATGACCAACCTCCACATCAACCATATGTGGGTCAACTCTACTCCATGGTGGTTCTGTGGTCTATTTTCACCATTACTTGACATAATCTTTGTTGGCCCATCCTTTCACAATCCTTATGGTAGGCTCACTTTTGTTGTAGCCATACTCATGGTAGCAATACCTCAATGCAGCTCATCTAGGGCCTCACATCCAAACTTGATACCACTTTAATCACCAACCCTAGACATGATTCACAAGAGGGGGTGTACATGACACAATTGATAGGCATTCAATTATATATACCATCCTAGATCCATCTTAACTACATATCTATCAAGCGTCGAGAGGGATGAAATTTATCGAGGTGAAAACCTTTTTTTTTATGAAAAATTGGAGGAAAGGTTTGTACCTCGACCTCTTGATGCTTGATAGATCCATACTAAATATGGATCTAGACTGGTTTCAGTCGTGTGCGACCAAGGAAAATCTATCGAAGATATGATTTATTTTATCAATAATATGTAAATATATTTAATATTAATATAATCATTTTAATTATGTTAAATTGTGTGAGATTAAGCTTGCCATTTTAATTTTAAATTTTCTTAGTTACCTTAGTTTGTTGACATGGAAATTATTTCTAATAAATTTAATGATGAAAGAAATTTTTTGAGTTCAAAGTGACACTAATAGTGTTGAATGATAGAATATGTGAATAATAAGAATGTAGTCAATTACAAATAGTATTCATTGTGATCAATCTCAAACTATTTTCTTCTACTATTATTATTGTCACCCTTGTTAGATTTATCATTTTTTCATATCGATTATATGAAAATGACAATTGAAATCATAAACTATTTAAATTTTTAGCTCGAGATGTTGTAGTAAACAACATACATTGTCTTTATTGCTCTCCAATATTAATAGGTTGAATTAATATAACACAAAAATCAATGTACATTGTCAATAAGTTTTTGTGCTTACACTGAAATCAATGCACATTGTTAATCCAATCACTTAAAATTAATGTACCATCATACATCCAATTACATCAAATGATAAATAAACATTTACAAATCAATGCATATAATGCAAGCAATGAAATAAGATTATAAAACAACTTTTACAATGACATGAATGAATCTAATGCACACAATAAAATAGATTAGAAATCAACATCTACACTCAAATTAATGCATCTAGTGCAAGTAAGAAAATAGGATTAGAAGAAAACATCTACACTGAAATCAATGCATTTAGTGCAAGCAATCAAATAAGACTAGAAATCACCATCTACACTAAAATCAATTCTTTTAGTGTAAGCAATCAAATAGAATCATAAATCATCTACATTGAAATCAATGCATCTAGTGCAAGTAATCAAATATAATGAGAAATCATCATCTACATTGAAATCCATGAATCTAGTGCAAGCAATAAAATAGGATTAGAAATCACCATCTACATTGAAATCAATGCATTTAGTGCAAGAAATCAAATAGGATTAGAAATCATCTACATTGAAATCAATGCATCTAGTGCAAGAAATCTTCTTCTCTCTCTCTCTCTCTCTCTCTCTATATATATATATATATATATATATATCCCTCCATATCTCCTTCTTTGTATCTTTATCTCACCCCCCAAACTTGCATGCTCTCTCACTCCATATCTATCAATCTCTCTATCCCTTCCTCCCTATCTCCATCTCTCTTCTTCGATCTCTTCACCTTCCATATATATCTTGATCTTCCCCTTCTCTCCCTCTCCCCACTTCTATCTCTCCCCCCTCCTTCCACCCTCTCTCCCTCTCTCTCAATATTCCCTATCACTCTTTCTCTCTATACACCCTTCTCTCTCTATGTATTTCTTCTTACCTCCCTCTCTCTCCCCCTCAAACTCCATCTCTCTTTACCTACCTCTCTCCACTCTCTCACATCCTCCATCTTCCTTCCTCTCTCTCCCTTTATCTCCTACCTCTCTCTCTCTCTCTCTATTAACCCTCCAACTCTGTTACTATGTCCCTCACTCTCTCCTTATGTCCCCCCTTCTCTCTATCTCTCTTCCTTTGTCACTTTATCTCATCCCCAAAATTACACACTCTCTCTCCATCTCTCCATCATCACTCCCTCTATCTCTCCACTTCTCACTCTCTATGTATTTATTCTTCCATCCTTTTCTCCTCCATATATATCTCGATCTTCCCCTTCTCTCCCTCTCCCTGCTTCTATCTCTCCCCCCTCCTTCTACCCTCTTTCCCTCTCTCTCAATATTCCCTATCACTCTCTCTCTCTATACACCTTTCTCTCTATGTATTTATTCTTACCTCCCTCTATCTCCCCCTCAAACTCCATCTCTCTTTCCCTACCTCTCTCCACTCTCTCACATCCTCTATCTTTCTTCCTCTCTCTCCCTTTGTCTCCTACCTCTCTCTCTCTCTCTATATATATATATATTCACCCTCCAAATCTGTTACTATGTCCCTCACTCTCTCTCTCTATTCACCCTCCAACTCTGTTACTATGTCCCTCACTCTCTCCTTCTCTCCCCCCTTCTCTCCATCTCTCCTTCTTTGTCTCTTTATCTCATCCCAAAAATTACACACTCTCTCTCCATCTCTCCGTCATCACTCCCTCTATCTCTCCACTTCTCACTCTCAATGTATTTATTCTTCCATCCCTCTCTCCTCCTCCAACTACACCTCTCTATCCATCTTGATCTCCTCCTCTCTCAAGTACTCTCTCTCATCCTTCCTCTCTCTCCCTTTCTCTCCTACCTCCCTCTCTCTTCCCCCATCACTCTCCTCCTTTCTCTCCAGTCCTCTCTCTCCATTTCTCTCCTACCTCCCCCTCTCCTCCCCTATTACTCTCTCTCTCTTCCATCCAATCGTCTCTCTCCCTCTCTCTCTCCACTCCTCACTCTCTATGTCTTTCTTCTTCCCTCCCTCTCCCCACATACAACTCCATCTCTCTATCCCTCCCTCTTTCCTCCTCTCTTTTAAGTCCTCCCTCTCATCCTTCCTCTCTATCTCTTTCTCTCCTACCTCCCTCTATCTTCCCCCATCTCTCTCTAATTCTCACATTATCTTCCTCCCTCTCTCCTTCTCTCTCTCCCCCCTCCATCTTTGGGTCTCCCTCTCCCTCTCTTATCCTTTTATACCTCTCTCACACATCCCTTTTCTCTCTATTCATTTCTCTTCTCCCCTCTCCTTCAGTTTGTCTCCATCTCTCCCTTGTCACCCCCTCTATCTCTCCATCTATATCACTCTATCTCTTTATTCTTCCCTCCCATATATATCTAGAGTTAATATATATCATGATATATTAATATATATTATAATATAACAAATTTAATATTGTATTAATCTAAAGTTATTAAATTTAATAGTATTAATATTATAATTTATTAATAAGAATATTAGATTTAATAATAATAACAATAATATTTTAATATTAATATTAGCGTTAATACATTTTTTTGTATGGTATTAATAATAATTTGGACCATAGGCTTCACCTAAATAAAAACTCTTTTTTGAGTATTCATAAATATAAATAGAATTATGGAGTAAATATAAAAAGAGGTTTTTTTTTTACCATTCCTGTGGTTTATTTATATTTATATTTATTTAGCATACCTCTTTTATTTACCATGGTATTTGACACATAGACTTGGTATATACTTAGATGTTGATTTCTAATCCTATTTGATATATTTACGTTGTAAAGCGTCACTATTTGAAAACAACTTTCCTAAATGTCACTTGTACCATTGTACACCATTGATTTTGGTGTTAGACGATTGAAAGAGTTTATACCTTTAGATTAAATACAGTTATTAATAAGTTACATAAATAATTGAATAAATGTTAGTTGGATTTTCAGTTTCCATTGAGATGTTCGTGGAAGACCATTACATCTTGGCTTGGAGCTTCACAACCAAAGGAATTGCGTCTCCTCTAGATGTTCTCTGGATGTGTCACGTCATTAGTATTAAGGAAGAAAGTCGATAGATATCTAGAGACCAAGAATTATTCGGAAATTCTACAACTATGGTAAAGGAAATCAGCTAGTTGTCTCGTCGGACCGGAAAGGAGTAGTACACCTTTAGGTAGGCCTGCACCCAAAGTCTAGATATGTCGAATGCCTTAAAAAATGCTGAAGAATATACTTTGCTCGACCAAACAGAACAAAGTGTAAAGATGAAATTAAAGTATATTGCATTTTTCCAAAGAACACAATGAATACTGCGTGAATTTTATGATTAGAAAGGACTTTCATTTGTTTTAACAGTTTATAGTGCTGGACTTCTAGGGGTTTGGTTAGTCGTGTAGTACAAAATTAGTGTTGAATTTTTTACAACCTGCATTTGTTTTTTAAGATGCGTTAATCTATGGGTTAGAATTTGTCCAAATCCATTCTCCCTAAATTTCATTTCCTTGCCAAAGTTTTGGTAGCAATACTCAAGACTATATAAAATTTCCATACTTTCTCTTCCTTTTCCACTTTGACAGAGAAGCCTCATGAAGACGAATTGAAGCAAAGAAGATGAACAAAACAGCCCAAAATTGCAGACCATGGTGCACTCCACTAAAGCTCTTCATCTATTGCTAGCATTGCAGTCCTTATCCTCAGGTATGCAGAGATTTTGCTGACCTGAAATTCATTCTTTACCGTCCATTTCTTTATTCAGTACTTCTAAAAATTGATGGGCACGATCTTCAATCTTCAATCTTCTTTTACATTGTTTTTAATTTGACTCGTATGTTGACAACAATTTGAGATGTAAATAATATTTAAATTATTATAATGCATTATTTATATTATTATAATTTTACCCTTTTTCCACTTATTAAATTATTATAAATTATAAAGAGGGATGATAAATATATTAAAATTAATAAGTGTAAATCTTCAATGACAGTCTTACAAACTGTCTTAGCAGTTTTACAAATTATGTAGATGCTAATAATCACTTTCAGAATTTTAAAATTTGATAGGCACAACTTTCTTGAGATTCTTCACCTCCTTTTGCATTGTTTTTACTTCGGCTCCTACGATGGCGGCAGTTTGAGATGTTCTAGAAAACTGATAGTAGTAGTGTCCCACATCTCCAAAAAACTCAAATTCTTGTAATTATGTTTAACCCTTCAATGTGGGAGTTGTCTATCTACGTAACATAATAGTCTGGACGACAGTTTTTTGTCAGAATCGGGTAAAAGAAAATTCAAAAATAAAGTAGTTAGAGTGTTTGAATTACATTTTTGATAGTGAATATGAATTAGCACTATCAAAAACCCTTACGGCACCCAGAATAATAAATTTTAACAACTGTAAACAATATTCTAATAAATATTTACCATAATTTTTCATAATCTTATCGGAATTTCTAAGTTATTCTATGGGTTTTTTAGACTACCGCTCCAATATGTTTAAGTTGTGTTTTTGCTTTTGTGTAGTTTCGTGAGACTACAATCTCCCATTTATGAATATATGTTAATTTAAATTTTGTAGTTTCATGAGAGTGCAATCTCCCATTTATGAATATATGTTAATTTAAATATCTTGCGACAACCATGACTGTCTAGTTTAGTTTTATTTGTATTAGTTTCTCAACTGTGTAGTTCCGTTTGAGTTCGCTCTCAATTTAATTGAATATTAGTTATTTTTAATATCATGGGAATGTGATGAGTGTGTACTTCAATTTTATTTAAATTACTCTCTTCCTCCGAATTAAATTAAATATTGGTTAATTTCACTATGTGCTCTTTTAATTTTATTAAAATTAACTTCTTCCCTATAGATGGTGTTAGTTCTCTGTCAATTTAATTGAGTATTCCTTAATTTTAGTTTCATGAGAATGCCTTTCAGTCATACTCAAAATTGGTTTTTTATATTTTATTTTTACATGAGAAAGTTAAATGTAATTTTGATTTTAGCTTGCATATTGACGATATAATGCTCTTTTGTCAAGTTTCTTTAATATAGGCTAAATCTATTCTGAAGATTCTCAAACTCTTCATGGAAGCTTCAAGAACTATGATTAATAATGATAAATCTAATTTTTATTTCTTCAATACCACCGGTGCTACAGAACATTTCATTTCACGAACTTTGGGCTTCCATGTAGATAGATTACCATTGAAATATATTGGTTTTCCAATGCACTTGTCTTCGCTCACTTCGGCAAGTTGGGAGGATTTGCTCAATAGCCTCCATAATCATCTGTAGAACTAGGCCCTCAGAGCACTCAATGCGCTGAGTCGAGTTATTCTGCTCAGATCTATTTTGCAAGCAATTCCTATTTATCAACTCTCTGGAAGAGTAGCTCCTAAAATTGTGTGAACTAATATGGTTAATTTATTTAAGAAATTTCTATGGCAGGGTGCACAAAATACCAAAAAATGGGCACTCCTATCTTGGGAAAAACTTATCAAATAAAAAAAAACAGGGGGACTTGGGCTCCGGGATCCTTTTATCTTAAATCAAGATATGGGTGCCAAGATTTGGTGGAGGTGGTTACAAGGCAGGTCAGATCTTTGGAAACATATTTGGGAAACTAAATATGAAATTCCTACAACAATTGTTGGGAAGTTAAAGATAGATGTTACACCAAAAGGCTCAAACATCTGGAATTTAGTAGCAATGAATAGGGATCTCATCCGTCAGCACAGTTTTTGGGAAGTTCGTGGCAGACAAACAACACTTTTTTGGAAAGACTCCTAGTAGCAGAGAGAGAAATTTTTTAGCAGATTGGATTTGGGTGAAATATTCTTATTTACAAATCTTCCAACCACAAGACTCATTCATCATTAATAGAATAATCGGGAGGAAGGACAATAGCATGTTTGGAAAACAAGGGAACAATGGTTCAATGCACCAGCCACGGCCCAATGGAGTAATTTGGCCAGAGAATTGAAAACTAGAACATTAACGTCAACAACAAGGGAGGATATTTTAAGGTGGGGTTATAGAACAAAAGGTATGTTTACGATTAAAGAAGCTTATTTTCTTAAATCAAATAATCATCAGGATATTGTTGTACCAATCTGGAATAAAATATGGAATGTGAAATTCTGGCCCAAAGTAGAGTATTTCATGTGGCTTTTAAGTCATAAAATGACCTTAACCTGGGATCATTTGCAAAACAGAGGAGTGCAGGGTCCTTCTCTTTGTATCATGTGTAAACAAAATGAGGAGACTATTGAACACTTATTCAACAACTGTTGTATTTGTAATGAGATCTGGTAGCTAAATGAAGCATTGTTTGGTCAAACAGATAGAGATATTAGTAGTGTCAATGCTACTATTTGCAACTGGAGAAAATGAGGTTATAAAAGTGAGGTGGTGAATCGGGCCTGGTGACTATCTATCGGATTTGTGCTTTGGGGAATATGAAAAGAAAGGAACTATCAAATATTTAGAGGTGAACACAGGCAAGTTCCTCAAATATGGAATGTTATTGTGGAAAATATAAGGGAAACAATACTGGTGGAGCATTGGGTGGACGATGATTGGACAGTAACAACTACGGAGGTGAAAATCTTAGATACTCTAAATCTAAATCTCAAATGTTGGAGACATATCTATGGAAGGTTCAACCTAATTTGAATTCAATTCCATTGATTTTTAATCCACCACCGCAGAGCTTTCTGAAATTAAACTTTGATGGGGCTTCTGAAGGAAATCCTGGACAAGCAGGGATTGGAGGAATATTTAGAAACTCTCTTAGCAAGGCTTGTCGAGTTTATTCATACCCATTGGGATTTATTACTAATAATGAAGCAGAATTGATGGATTTAAAACAAGGTTTAGTCATTGCAATCCAGGAAGGTTACCAAAGAATAGTAGTTGAAGGGGATTCTGCAATGGCAGTTGGTATACTTAAAAAACTCCAACAAGGAACTCCATGGCAGAAAATTAGTAAAAGCTAGAGAACAACCAAACTTATCAAGGATATTGGCCATCTCCTCCGCCAGATAGGATATGTCATTTATACTCATGTTCGCCGGGAAGGGAATGAGGCAGCGGATTATTTGGTGAATTGGGCCTGTAAGAACACAAACCACCATCTTGATATTAACCATTCTCACCAGGCTTGGAATGTGGAACTATACCCTTTACAGTGTATCTTAGACAGAGATAGATCGCACCCCAGATCGGGGTGCCACGCTGACAATCAGGGGAGTGGGCCTCCACATGGTGGATGACCTTACATTCCCTCTGCTTGTAAATTTTGGCGGTAGTCCTCCACTCTCCGCATTAAGTTGCATGCAAATTCTTGTCAAAATCAACCAGACGATTTCAGGCGGGTTAATGCAGGTTCGCTGGTAGGGTGAGCTAGGTCATTATGATCCTTCCTTATTAACTAACACCCGCTCACGGCAAGGTTTACACACTGGCTTATTACAACAGGAGAACGATCCAGAACTAGAGCAGGTTTGCAGGCGAAAGGGTAGAAGCAGTTTTTGGTATGTCATGGCATTTATGCCTTTCATCCTCCGCTTTCGCTTTCCATTTATGCCTCTGTTTAAGTTGAATGATAATTACCTCTCTGTTTCTGTATCTGAGGATCTGAATTGGGGTTATTTTGTCGGTAACAGTTCTTCTTGGTGGTTTCGAAAAGGGAACATGGGTTTGATTCACATAGAACCGTGTTTCAAAAGTCCCTCCAGCTCCTTTCTTATTTTTCCTTGTTTTGTTCCTTTTTCTTGGTTTCGCTCTGAGGGATTTGTCGCCTTTTATGGCCTGTTCAATTTGATTTTCAAGTTCTGTTTGGTTAGTTTCATGGTCGGGAGTAATTCCTGTTCCCTTAGTGCTGTTAGTTTCTCATATGTGGGTATCTCTTATGTTGGCTCTTCTCTATTTTGGGATGGCATGATTTTTGGGATTATTTATCTTTATAGGTTGCACCCTGGTTTTCCTTGGTTGCTTGTCTGCCGTCTCATGGAAAAGGTTTATGTCGCAAAATTTCAAAAATGTGTAGATTTTTTTGGGTATGTAGCTGTAAGGTGGAAGGTTTATGGCTATCCTGTTATTTATGGTTTGCAATGTTCTTTAATCATGGGGCGGCATTTTCACAGTCTTATCTGCAATTATGTTACTTGCAAGGTTTATGTCGCAGAATTTAAAAAATGTGTAGAGTTTGTTGGGTATGTAGCTGTAAGGCGGAAGGTTTATGGCTATCATGTTATTTATGGTTTGCAATTTTCTTTAATCATGGGGCGGCATTGTCACTACATTCTCTGCAATTATTTTCCTTGCGAAGGTTGTCTTCTGGTTCATTTCAATTCCAATTTTCACTGTTCTATCAACCTGTCCACAAACGGCATGGCAAAGAGGGCTAGGTTGATTGTGAAGGAGCCCTATTCAGTTTTATTGCACCAGCCTACTGATTTACTTCTGCCCACAGGCTTTCTTTCAAGTTTCACGCATGCCAAAATGGTTAAAGGGCAAGCAGGGAAGGCTAATCGTAGCAGACAAACCAATCCAGAGGCTAGACGGAGCCGAAGAGGTAGGAGGTCAAACAAACAAGTGCTGCAGGACATTGCAAAGGTATATGAATTTGGAAACTTGGTTCAAATCAAGACAAAAATTCATGGATGGGAAAAACAAACAGATAGTGAGGATGAAGATATGGAAGAACAGATTTCAAAAATGGATTTCATAACAGATCTAGGGAGCACTTGGGTTCGGGTATCCCTCTTTCAGCAATCAGTGAAGACGTATTGGAAGATGAAATGCCTTCTTGCAAAGGCATTGGCATGCAAAGAGGAAAAGAGTATCACTTCTTCAATTCTGTTTGAATTGCAACAAATGAAGTTGGACACGCATGAGATGTTCAAAGCTCAGATTCAGCTGAATTACAAGATTGGAAAGATAGAAAATTAGTTGCAAAATCCGCAATGCAGTGAACAGGTGCTGGGTACTACTGCTAAAGGTCCAACAACTATAGATTCCTCTGAGGATATTTCTGGTTAGATGCTTGGTTTTCTTTATAATTTTTGAGTTTATTACTATTACTACTTGTTTTATTTGTAAATGTTATGGACATACTAAAGTCATTAAGGCTGTAATTAGAATGATAAGACAATTTCGGTTTTGATCTGCCTTTAACTCGTTACGGTGGCCAACAGACCTGGTTTCCTCTGGGCAGGTTGAGGTCACTGTACTTGCTATATTTTGTATGACAATTTTCCCTTTATAAATATGAAAATAGAAAGGTACTACGAAGCTTACAAAAAAAAAAAGAAACTTAATTTAATTTAAATAATTTTTATTACCTTTAACATTTATAAATAGTATATGGTTATTTTTTTTATAATAATTTTAAAATTTAGATAATGAATATATTTTTAAGTTTTATACTATATTTTATATAAAGTTTCCATGTGGTTTTATAGTGCATAATCTGACATCACTATGAAAAGAAGAGCCTACTTACGTTATAAAAAAAAAAAAAACCAAATTTTTTATCCAAATAATTCTCCAAACCTATAATTTCTTTTAAATAAAATAATTCATATTTATAAGTTAAATATTCAATTAAATCACAAAATATATCACATATTTTTTCCTCTATACTACTCTTTCCTATGTTACTGCTTTATAACATTTCTTTTGCAACATATGGTGCAATTGCTAGTTTTATGTATTTACTATACCTCTTTATACCTCTTTTATAAATATGGTGTTTGGCCCATGGAATTTCGCCCATCATATTAATAATGATTTGTCTCATGATATTTTGCCCATAGGTTTCACCTAAATAAAACCACCTTTTTAAGTTTTATGGAGTTTTATTTATTTACTACCTCTAGTTCATTTATATTTTTATTTATTTACCATACCTCACCTTTTTATTTATATTTATATTTATATTTACTTACCTAGCAACTCACCGAACATAAATCTAGCAAATGTGAATAATAATGATTTAACTATGTTTGATTAATAGATTTGTAATTATTTATTTATACAATTATTTTTTTGATATTTTAATGAGAAACAATGTTACACATCATACAAATGTAGGCACAATAAAACTTATGAAATACATAAAAATCATTACATGTGTTTGATACACAATATACTTATACTTGTAAATCTGAAATTTTCATAAGCTCTGTTGATCATTAATTAACATGAGTCATTTTTTAATTAAACCTTGAGAAGCCATGTATCGAATATTATGACAGATTGTGAAACATTTGAGGGTTGGTTGAAGAGAAACGACGTAAGACAAGTCACGTGCCTAAAAACCGAAGCATATGCAAAAAAAAAGGTCCAAACACAAAGCAAAAGGGCAAAGGTAATGCAAAAAGGCAAAGGTGTGGTGTAAAAGACGCAAAACGAAATTATTAAAAGGCTTGTCACTTTCATAATATTGCACGTGAGGGAACTCTGCGTATGGGAAATTCCAAGGGGGTCAAGAAGCGGATGGGGGAAGAGGCCCGTACCCCCGCGAAATCATGGTGACATGCCACGGGGTGGACCCAAGGTAAGGGTGATGTGGCAGAGCGGAGTGCGGGCCCTAGAGGCCTGTATGCTATGTATTTAACCAGTCCTGCGAAGAAGATGTTTCAAGAACCATGTGGTTTATGCAGCAGAAAGGTAAGGTAAGTTTCTAGGTGAGCTGGTACTAAGGCCCGTACCAGTATTAAACTCGGCACGCGGTGTTCACCTGCTTCCAGCTGACACCCAATCCCTATACGCCGCATGCTCCACTGTCAGTGTCCTTACGACACTCACCCCGCTTATTTCACCTCTCCGCCTTTTACCTCAGAACTCTCAGTCTTAGATAACGGTCCTCCCATATTTTACTACAGTAAAATTTACAAGTTTTTAGCTACGGTATAAACTAAGTGGGAGCTAGTGCCAGGTCTACCCAGTCACTATCAACACCCCCGGCATCATTTTCCCTAGAATATTTCCCTACTGCACAGGTACTCCGTCCCTCATATTCCCTCTGCTTTCCTTTCGTTTTTAAAAGTTTTGTATGTCAGTCATGGGAAGGGGCACACCCAAGAAAACTGAACCAGAGACTTCTCAGGTCCGTGAAACTAGAAACCCTCTCGGGTTCGAGCCTTTCATTTACCTGCAAGCCGAAATATATGATCCCCAATACCCTTTTCCCATCAGCAGTATAAAACCCGAGCTTTTTAGGTGACATGTCGAGAATAGGGATCGATATCGGGTGGTTGTATCAGGTTTATATCATCAGATTACCCCCCTAGTCTACCCGGTGGTCGATTTTATTTGTTGGCTTAGAGATGCCTACGATGAGCATCGAGGTACGTTTACCTCGGCTCAGGGGAATAAGATTTTTTCTCTTTCTCCCGACATCATCAGGCAAGCCCTCCGCTTTCCCACTAGCACCATCTATACCAGTTTCAATGAAATGGCTTTAACCTCCCAGTTCACTAAATTTCCATGGGAGCAGCAAGAAGACTTCATTTCCTCTATAACCAGCAACCAGGCTACATCTCTTCCTTATGTAGAGCCTTTCCCATTGAGTCTATTCAAAGAAGAAGTGCAGCCCATCCTTGCCCTCATTGCAGGTCTTCTAGGGGTAGGTGGTTTGGTGGAAGTTTCCATGGTATGTGTTTATTTACTATGGTTAATGTCTCAAACGGGGGTAGTTTTGGATATCCCTGGATTCTTGGATGCTAACATCCAGACCCAGTTCCAAGAGCTTTCAGAAAATAGTCACTTCCGCTTTTGTTCGATGGTCTTCTACCTCTTCTTATATCAGCATGTTGATAAGTTCGATGGTTTGTGTTTAGATAGGGTATACGATGTAAATTCTCAACCCTGACCAGTTTTTGACTAGAACTTTGCAGTACACCAATTACCAAATAGGGTGGGTTATTCCAGGTTTCTAAACGAGTTCATGCCCATTGTCTACACTATCATCCATGAATCACCCTCACCTAGGGTTTTTCCTGAAATGAAGAGCTGGCTACAAGCTAGTAAAACCCAGAGCACCGGGGATTGGTATCTATTTGACAATTACATTGAAATTCGGGTCTATGGAGCCGAGGTTCCCCCTTACTAGCTGCCTGTGTTTCCTGATCGACGAGTTTATACTCTGGAGTATATTTGGTAGACTCTTAAGTCTGACCAACTCCACTTTTTCCCTACAAAGAAGGGTTTCATCCTGAAACTCCCTATCACTATTGGCCCATTTATTGTGAATTCAAGACATGCCCTTCCCATTGTTGAGAAGCTACTGCAAGGCATGGACCTAGGACTGGGGAAGAATTGGCCCTATGATCCCTGGGAGATTATCTCAAACAGAATAAAAAGGAACAAGTCCACTCCTTATGCACATGAATCGAGACCATTTATAGAGTGGAGGGCTAACCTTGAAACTTGGCCTTTGATTTCGCAGATGGAGACAGATTCATCTGCCACATGGGAAGGAGGAGAAGTCAGTAGAGGCCAAGAAGAAGAAGAAGTGGGTCCCTCAGGAGCAGGATCCCCCCTTCGCAAAAAGTAGAAAACAGTATCAAGCGAGGCAGAAGTCATAGGGGAAGAACAACTACTTGAGCCGTTTACACCATACAGCCAACCTGATGGGAGAAAAGCTGGGATTAAAGTGTTGAGAGATAGTGTCACCTCCTCCGACTACTCCGAAGTCTCACAGGCCATAAAAGATTATACCTCACTAGTTGTAATTGAAAGGAGCCTGAAGAACAGAACAATCAGGGATAAATACAAGGTCGAGCTAGAAGGTTACGTGGAAAAATATCATACGAGGGTTTCAGCTTCCATGAATGTGGATACATAACACCTAGTATTGTCTATGGCTGAGGCCATATTGGATCCTAATGCAGGTACCACTAGTTAAGGGTGCTTGAGTATGCAATTGACATGGCCAAGGTACCGGTACCCGAAAAATGCAACATGTTCCAGGTGGTGGGTGATATGTTGAAGGACGAGGTAATGCGGGTCACCATTGCACTGAGAAAATTGGAGAAAAAGCAAGAACAGGTGAGGCTGACCCTAAATAAGGAACAGGAAAATTCTCGCGCTCTTTCGAATCAAGTACGCTGTCTCACAGAGTTGATTAAAGGAAAAGAAACTGGAGACTCAAATACGCAACACTATGTGATTGAGCAATTGCAGAGGGAGGTCACGTCTCTGAAATGCAAGGTTAGCATACCGGCATCTCACCATGTTCAAATGGCCGAATTGGCATAGGCAAAGAAAGAAAAAGCAGACTTGGTTGATGCACTGGCAAAGGAGAAAGAGGAAAAAGAAAAAATGGCAGAAACAATCGCCACTCTTTAGAGCAGGTTGACGGAGCTACAGACTACCTGGGACACGCATAGCTATGTGCCAACTACAACCCCACCAGAGACCAGTTCGTTGTCCAAACAGTTGACCACAACGAAGGCCGCAAATGATGTACTAGAAAAGCAGGCTTCCACCGCGAGGCAGAGAATCACCAAGTTGGAAACCTCCTTGGCTGAGAATACCAGAAAAATAGAGATATTGCAGAAGGAGATCGAGCAGGAAAAGAAGGCAAGAGCTGACCAGCAGAAAACCATCAATGATCTCAACAGCCGCCTGAAAGGTAACACCACCCTCAGTGATGGAAGAAGGATAATTTGGTCAGAGATCATTTCAGCAGTAACAGAGCAATGGGAGTTCCTGAAAATCATAGAGGAAATGAAATCTTCTGTGCTCTATCTCAGAAGGAAGTTTCAGGAGGGAAATCTCAACTTGTCTAGTAGAGCCCAGCATGCCAAGGGATATGTTTCTTTCTTGAAAGGATTGAGAGCTAGTGAGGCGGAGTAGCATGGCATAGCGATTCGGTTTAAGGAATCCGTTGAATGCCAGAAGATTATTGACAAGGAGTCGGCCCGCGTCATGGCTTCGAGGGCCCTACAACAGGTGGCAGCCAGCGTGGAATGGTTCGATGCAGTTTGGGCCGAGATCACAATGGCGGGACTTCCATCATGCTGGGATCCTACCACTCCTTCCATGCTACGATCATTACCAGAGTATGAAGCACGTCTCCAGGAAGAAAGGGACCAGACGGATATCTTGTCAGATAAAACCGCTCGGTTAAAAGATGAGACAATTGTTTCATCGCTCCGCCCAAAATTAGTTCTCCTTCATCTGATAAAACATAAGGTCCCCACCGAGGCAAGTCTAAATGACCTCACTGAGGCCTTCATCAAGGTGGAAGGATTCACCGCAATGCCTGAACCTTCAACGGATAGTCAGTAGAGGTGCACCCAGTTTTCCAGCTAGATCGCCAACTCGTCGGCAAATGCCCCGCCACTAGTGTCAGCGACTGCCTCGACTCCTTCTCATCAATGAAATACTGTCAATGCATGATTCAGCCCTAGTGGCCTTTTTATTTTTACTTTAGTTAGTTACTTTTAAGTTTCAAGTGGAATTTATATTCCACTCCAACATTTTATTTTCTGCCAAGACTGTTGTTTAACATTTTGTTTCAAAACGGCCGAGTGCCTAACTGCAAATGATGAGAGGCCTTTATTCCTCATCATAAGTTTTGGTTATTTTGATAAGGATCTCTAACAAATTCTTGGCATGCGAGGAAGATATTTTTCCAAAAAATATCTTCTCGCTCATGTACTGTGGTCTCTATATAAGCAAGATCAGAAGAGAAAAAAGGTTCCAGATTTTCGGAAGAATTTTTCTGTGTAAGAATTTTTGTATGCTTGTTGTGAAAATATTAATAGAAATGCGAAGAGCCCGTTGGGTCTCAGCAAGGAGAATTTTTACTTTACGTGAGGATTCTGGTCTTTATGTTTTATAGTCTGTGATTCTGTCTTATGTGATATTGTTTCATTGTTTATTTAATTTTCTCCACTTTTCTTATATCATGTTATGGAATGCGAGTGGCTCACTAGCTCTAGTATAAATTTATCGCTTTTGATACTTGTACTCAACTAGTCTAGGACCTTTAAATATGGCTCAGGAATGGTATATTGTTTCACTTTTCACTTCACTCATCTTTCCTCTATATTAAATACTGTGGGATGCTATTCTTTCAAAATTGTTGACATGTATGGATTCTTATATTATTAAGCCCATCTCATGTTTATATATGTTTATGGAATTCCATTTCATTAGTAGTTAGTATTCCTCCTTTACTTTCTACGCAGTGAACTTTGTCGATTTTTAAATCTCTGTAAAGCATTTTAAAAACTAGCCCTCCCTACAGAAAGTTGTATTTGAGTTGTCTGAAGCATCTATATTAAGGATTCACTCCTTGCCTCTGCAACGTCCTTTCATTATGTTGAATATGTGAGTAGTCTGGTTCCATTTATATTGTAACTCCTTTTAAAGGTTGAAGTAGTAAAGAGCCTCATGCTGATAATTGTCCTGAAATATATTTTATGCTCCTTACTGCATGAGATGTCCTAGGCACTGGTCTTTCACAACTCAAGGTTGTCTGTAGGAATGACAACATATTTTTGGCGCCGTTGCCAGGGAACTGAAGTTGAGGGAAATTAAAATCCCTAAGCCTCGACAAAACCTATTCACTCTTAAATTAGGTGAGCATGGAGAGTTGAGAGTTCTATATCCCTCACCTTGGCCACTCCACATTCATTTATCAGGTAAATTTACTTGCAGTCTTGGCTCCTCGTAAGCCACATCTGAGGTCAGATATGTCTCAGCCATAGACACCTTCTGTGTCTGACCTAGAAAAGATCCTACATAGAAGGAGTTGGAGGGAAAGAAAGTCTGTTCATACTGAGATCCCTGAATTATCCCAAGAATATTTTCCGTCCTCCTCCTCCCAAGTTGCCCAAGCACAAGGTCCTGACTCCACTATGGGAGAGACCGATTACTACTTAGATAGCCCACCCCGGGGAGGTGTCCGAGTCAAAGACGAAGCGCCGTCAAGAGATACCACATATTACTCCTTTCACCCTACCCCTGAAGTCTAAGAGGTTAAGGAGGTCACCGAAGTCTCTGCTGTCCACAGCCCGTCATTCCCATCAAGTCCTCAAGCTGTTGTCCAGTAAATTCCCATCGTTACTCATACTTCACTTCCAACTCCTCTTCCTCCTTCTACACCTCAGATCCTTGCACTACCTCCACCTCCACCAACAGCGAATGTCCATGGCTTCCTGTTGAATAAATATGCCCCTCTGGCGTTACCTCAAGTGCTAAATGACATGCCACAGGACTATTTAAAGATCTTGCCCTTATTCAATGGGGAAAATGAGATTAAAGCTCAGAAACATCTTGAGGTTTTCTCCTCTTTCGCAGAGAATTTTAATGTGGAACACCTTGACGTAGTCCTAATACTTTTTGTGCAATCTCTGGATGGTGAAGCCATAAAATGATTCAAGACACTAGGAGACCGTTCCGTCACCACTTGGGAAGGAATCGAGGACACTTTTCTCAGAAAATGGGGAGAGAAAAAATATCATGGACATTGTCTTGCTGAGTTTAACACACTCAAGAAAATACATAACAAAGGGGTGGCTGAATTTATTAAGATATTTAACAAGTTGTACCTGATCCTTCCCGCAGATATGAAGCCTCATCAAACCGCTACAAAGGTTGTTTTCGTGGCAGCTTTTGACTTAGAATTCGGCTTCTCTCTGGGAGAAAGAAAGCTAGCCACCCTGGATGATGCACAGATAGATGCACTAGAGCTGGAAGCAAATTTTGCCTCTACTGGAAAATCCAAGGGAAAACCTGAATAGGATACTAGAAGAAGGGGAAAAGAAGAGGTATCCACCTCGAGCCAAGATAGAGATTCGGCTTATGACAATATTGAGGAGATGAACAAGATGATTAAGAACCTTTCAAGTAATATGGTTAAACTTGAAATGGAGGCCAAGAATTCACCCCCCAAGAATTTCCAAAATGCTCCAAACAGGGGATTCAATCCTTAATATAGGAAGCCACCTTTGCAGATACTGCAAAGGGAACGGAAGGAGCAGCTAGACCAAGTACCACATCCTCTATACTTGGAAGGTAAAATGGATGGTCCTGCCGAAGACTCCACTTATGAGCAGGAGGAAGCATACCTTGCCTTCTCAAATAGTGAGGAAGTTGAGTGCCCCCTATATGAAAGTGAAGAAACAGAGATGTTGTCACATGCTGAAGAAAAATTTAATGAAAGCACCAAAGACCCTGAGATAGTTGACTACTGCAAGCAGTTCGTTGATTTCATGCAAGCTCAGTTCAATAGAAGATATGATCTCAGATCTTCTAGGAAAAGAACTCGCACTCAGGATAAAGAGGAGGACACACCTCAAAAATAAAAACATGCTCAAAAGGAGGTGACAGCTCAAAGAACCCCAGACAAAGGTAAGAGACCTCTTGACCAATATTCACATTTTGCTGATCAAATTCCTTCATCTTCACAAGTAACTGCACCCCCCAATGTCAAGCCCATCGTAAAGGAAGTCAAACCTCTCCTCCAAAGCAAAGACTTAAAAGATAAAGAATCAAAAGAAGTGTCAGTGGATAGGTCCTCCTCTGCTTTCAGTTTACAAAAAGAGCTTGAAAAGGTAAAGATCCTAGTTCCCTTGACTGAATTGTTAAAATATCCTGCATATCAGTCCCAGGTCACATCCTTTATGCTTCCCCCAGAATTAATACATATTCCAGATAGTCTAAACCTTCAAGAAGAAATACCTATGGTTGTATTTGGCCCACATGTTGAGGAGTTAGATGCTGCTACTCCCCCTTTTTATGTGTCGTTAGTAATACATGACCTGCTGCTGCATAACTGTATGTTAGATTCGGGAGCCTCTCATAAAATTTTGCCCCTTTCGGTCATGGAACAATTATGACTACAAATCACCCGTCTGTACAAGGACCTTTATTCATTTGACTCCAAGAGAGTTAAATTCTTGGGCATGATCAAGGATTTGGTGGTCAATTTGGCCCAGAGCCCAGCAAAAACTGTAGTAATGGACATCGTGGTAGCTGACATCCTAGCTCGCTTCGGCATGCTACTGTCAAGATCTTGGGGGACTAAAATTGGTGGATCAATCAAGTTGGACCTGACCTATGCCACCATCCTTGTCTTTGGTGGCCAGCAGAGGAGGTTGTATCAGGAAACTAGATTTTTCAAGAAAGTTACCAAGGCGAATGACTCAATTAATTCTCCAGTTTATAGCAGGGAGGGGGATTTCTCTTGTTTGATGCTGGAGGAAGATCAATAATATGCTCACGAACCATCATTTTTCCAGATCAAGACTGAGTATTCATTTCAGGTTCATGAAGCAGAGATCTAGACACTTCATTTTGATGGAGCAAACTCAAAAGAAGGTAATGGGGCTGGAGTATTATTGATTTCTCCTACAGGCCAATGGGTCCCTTTGTCTTTCAAGCTGGAATATGAAGCCACCAATAATGTGGCTGAATACGAAGCACTTCTGTTGGGGCTAGAGAAATCCAGGAGCATGAACATAAAAATTCTAAAGGTTCTAGGAGATTCAGAGCTAGTGGTCAAACAGGTGAATAATTAGTGCCAAGCCAAACATCCTAGGCTAAGGGCTTATAGGAACGAAGTTTGGGATTTGGTGGAGAATTTATTCTTGGCATTCAATATCCAGTTCATGCCCTGGGAGCAGAACAGGATGGCAGACTCCCTTGCAGTGGTTGCTAGTACTTTCCGCCCACCTCAGAATCCTCTCTTGAGATATGAAATTGAGGTACGTTATCGGCCATCAATCCCAGACAACATAAAACATTGGAAAGTGTTTGAATATGAAGAACAGGTGAAGAGATTCTTGGAAACAGTTGGGGAATTTTCAAATATGGAGATTGATACTTGTGAAGAAGAGGAGGCTGAAAACACTTCAGGAGATAAATGGGAAGAAATGGTGGCTGGCCAAAAAATTTTGCAGTTGAAAGGGAATATCATTCCTCGAGGACTAGTGCCCTTAGAAAGGTTGTTTAACAAGAATGATGTTCCACTGTAGCCGAAGAAGATCTGAATCTTTGCACTGAGGCTGACCCTAAAATCGTGAAGTTGTCTAAGAAGGTCCCGGAGGAATATAAAGAGCCCTACCAGAAATTATTCCAGTCCTATAAAGACATGTTTGCATGGTCTTATCAAGACCTAAAAACCTTTGATATCAGCATCATGTAGCATAAAATTCCACTGAAGGGAGATGCAAAACCACATAAACAGAAGCTTAGACAGATAAATCCCCTGCTGCTACCCTCGATTGAGGAAGAAATTAAGAAACTGTTGAAGGCGAAAATCATTGTACCATTAAGATATTCTAAATGGGTAGCCAACTTAGTCCTTGTACGGAAGAAAAATGGAGAAATAAGGTTATGTGTTGATTTCAGGAATCTGAACAGAGCATCCTTAAAGGATAATTATCCACTGCCCAAGATGGATCACATCTTGCAGAAAGTGGTAGGAGCTTCCCGGATGTCGATGATGGATGTATTCTCTGGGTACAATCAGGTGGATGTACTACCAGAAGATCAAATGAAGACTGCCTTTACCACTCCATGGGGGACGTTCATGTATGCCAGGATGCCTTTTGGGTTGATTAACGCAGGGGCCACATTTCAGAGGGCCATGGATATTGCTTTTGTCGGAGGGAAATATGAGTTTGTGGTGGAATATTTGGACGACATTACTGTGTTTTCAAAAGATGATGCAGAGCACATTGAACACTTGCGCAGAACCTTCGAGCAATGCAGAAAGTATGGCCTCTCCCTCAACCTACAGAAGTCTTTGTTTGCACTGGAGGAGGGCAATATTTTGGGACATATTGTAACCAAAGATGGAGTAAAGATAGACCCTAAGAGAGTAGAAGTCATAAATGGAATTTCCCTCCCTATAAATAAAAAGGAAGTTCAAGTGTTCCTAGGTCGAATAAACTTTCTGAGGAGGTTCATCCCTAACTATGCTGAGATAGTTAGGCACATAACTGACATGTTGAAGAATAATAATGAGGTAAAGTGGTCACAAGAATCACAAGAGGCCTTTTCCAGGATTTAAAATGCATTTTCTGAAGCCCCTGTGCTAGTTGGGCCAGATTATGCCAAACCTTTAATGATCTTTTCCTTTGCATCACCTCATACAATGGCTGGAGTTTTGTTGCAGAAAAATGAAGAAGGGTATGAGCAGCCTATTGCCTTTTTCAGTCAGGTGCTTCGTGATGTTGAGTTGAAATATAACATATTGGAAAAGCAGGCATATGCTCTGGTGAAATACCTCAAAGCTTTTCATATGTATGTATTGCAGTCCCATGTCACTACGTTTGTACCCACAACAGTTGTTAAGGATATCCTTATCCAGGGGGATAGTGAAGGAAAAAGAGGGAAATGGATTGCCAAAATACAGGAGTATGAGCTAGACATCCACCCTACCAAACTAATCAAGGGACAAGGGTTAGCAAAAATCTTGTCCGAATCAAATTGTCAGGCTCTAGGTATCAATCTGTCCATGATGGAAAACAAGGAGTCTGAGAGGAAAGAAGAACCACAGGGAGTAGAGATAGCTTCCCAGAAGACACATATGAAGTACCTTATCAGCCCCTAGTACAAGGAGATAGTGGAATATCTTCTAACACTCAGTTGCCCACCCAGCTGTGATAAATCTAAATATAGAACACTGAGGTTGAGGTCACATAAGTACGTGGTTGCAAACGGTCGGTTGTACTGGCGAGACCCCTCAGGCATCCTGTTCCTGTATCTCACAAAAGCAGAGGTAGAGAGTATAATGGCTGAGTTTCATGAAGGAATATGTGGGGGTCATTACAGTTGGAGGGCTACTGCTCACAAAATCCTGAAGGCTGGTTTCTTCTGGCCCAAACTCTTTGGAGATGTGTTTAACTGGGTCAAATATTGTGCTAAATGTCAGAGGTTTGCTGAAAGATAGAAGTTAGCACCTATGCCTATGATCTCGGTTCATGTGGATGAACCCTTTCAGCAATGGGGAATCGACTTTATAGGAGAAATACACCCACCCTCGAGTGGACAACATAAATGGATATTAGCGGCCACAAATTATTTCACAAAGTGGGTGGAAGCTATACCCGCCAGGAATGCAACAGATACTATGGTAATAAAATCCATGGAAGAAAATATCATATCTAGATTTGGCTTCCCTGCCAACCGACAATGCACAGACCTTTAAATCTGCAAAGTTTGTAAGCTTCTGTCAACAGTATAATATTGCACTAGGTCACTCTACAGCCTATTACCCACAAGGAAATGACCTGGAAGAGTCTTCAAATAAAACGTTGGTGAGAGCACTAAAGAAGGCTATCAACGAAAACCAGAAAAATTGGGATCCCCAGCTGAAATTCACTCTGTGGGCCAACAGGATTACCAACAAGAGAGCAACTGGGAAGTTCCCGTATGAATTAGTATATGGGAGGGAAACAGTTTTCCCTGTACAGTTAGCATTATCAGTAACTCGATTCATGCAAGAAAGCCAAGAAGAACCTGATGATGTGACCAAGAGAATCAACCAGCTGGTGGAGCTAGAAGAAATGCGGAATCAGGTAAGCCAGAGGCTAATTGAATATAAGGAGAAAATGAAGGATATTTTCGATCAACATGCTAGGGACAGGAAGTTACAGGTTGGGGATTTAGTGCTCAAATGGGATATTCAAAGGGCTAATAAAGGGAAACACGGTAAATTTGACCCCCTCTGGTTCGGCCCTTTTAAAATTGTACAGCAAGGGGGAAACAATACTTTTAGGTTGGAAAATTTACAGGGAGATTTGCTTGATGCCCCTGTAAATGGTTAGTTTCTCAAACCTTACCTCCAGTTCTAAGTCAGGCTGTGAGAGCATGATGTATCATATTGTATATTAGTTATTGTTTTCGTCTTTGTTTGAATAATGTGTGCATCGTGATGGATCATGAAGAGGGAAATCAAAAGTGCGAAAGGATGGTGTCCACAGAAGATAAACATAAACAGGTGGTCTACGAAGTTCTCGACACGCTCAAGTATGAACGTGCCATCCCCAGGTGGAGCCAATGTTGATCATTAATTAACATGAGTCATTTTTTAATTAAACCTTGAGAAGCCATGTATCGAATATTATGACATATTGTGAAACATTTGAGGGTTGGTTGAAGAGAAACGACGTAATACAAGTCACGTGCCTAAAAAATGAAGCATATGCACGAAAAGGGTCCAAACATAAAGCAAAAGGGAAAAGGTAATGCAAAAAGGAAAAGGTGTGGTGTAAAAAGACGCAAAACGAAATTATTAAAAGGCTTGCTGCTTTCATAATATTGCACGTGAGGGAACTTTGTGTATGGGAAATTTCGAGGGGGTCAAGAAGCGGATGAGGGAAGAGGCCCGTACCCCTGCAGAATCATGGTGACGTGCCACAGGGTGGACCCAAGGTAAGGGTGATGTGGCAGAGCAACGTGCGGGCAAGAGTGATGTGGCAGAGCGGAGTGCGGGCCCTAGAGGCCTGTATGCTGTGTATTTAACCAGTCCTGCGAAGAAGATGTTTCAAGAACCGTGTGGTTTATGCAGCAGAAAGGTAAGGTAAGTTTCTAGGTGAGCTAGTAATGAGGCCCGTACCAGTATTAAACCCAGCACGCGGTGTTCGCCTGCTTCCAGCTGACACCCAATCCCTATATGCCACATGCGCCATTGTCAGTGTTCTTACGACACTCACCCCGCTTATTTCACCTCTCCGCCTTTTACCTCAGAACTCTCAATCTTAGATAACGACCCTCCCATATTTTACTGCAGTAAAATTTACAGGTTTCCAGCTACAGTATAAACTAAGTGGGAGCCAGTGCCAGGTCTACCCAATCACTATCAACACCCCCCGCGTCGTTTTCCCGAGTAGATTTCCCTACTGCATAAGTATTCTGTCCCTCATATTCCCTTTGCTTTCCTTTAATTTTTAAAAGTTTTGTATGTCAGTCATGGGAAGGGGCACACCCAAGAAAACTGAACCAGAGACTCCTCAGGTTCGTGAAACCAGAAACCCTCCTGGGTTCGAGCCTTTCATTGACTTGAAAGCCGAAATCTGTGATCCCCAATACCCTTTTCCCATCAGTAGTATAAAACCCAAGCTTTTTAGGTGACATGTCGAGAATAGGGATCGTTATCGGGTGGTTGCATCAGGTTTATATCATCAGATTACCCCCCTAGTCTACCCAATGGTCGATTTTATTTGTTGTCTTAGAGATGCCTACAATGAGCGTCGAGGTACGTTTACATCGGCTCAGGGGAATAAGATTTTTTTCTCTTTCTCCCGACATCATCAGGAAAGCCCTCCACTTTCCTACCAACGCCATCTATACCAGTTTCAATGAAATGGCTTTAACTTCCCAGTTCACTAAATTGCCATGGGAGCAGCAAGAAGACTTCATTTCCTCTATAACCAAAAACCAAGCTACATCTCTTCCTTTTGTAGAGCCTTTCCTGTTGAGTCTGTTCAAAGAAGAAGTGCAGCCCATCCTTGCCCTCATCGCAGGTCTTCTAGGTGTAGGCGGTTTGGGGGAAGTTTCCATGGTATGTGTTTATTTCTTGTGGTTAATGTCTCAAATGGGGGTAGTTCTGGATATCCCTGGCTTCTTGGCTGCTAACATCCAGACCCAGTTCCAAGAGCTTTCGGAAACTAGTCACTTCTGCTTTTGTTCAATGGTCTTCTACCTCTTCTTATATTAGCATGTTGATAAGTTCAAGGGTTTGGGTTTAGATAGGGTATACGATGTAAATTCTCAACCTCGACCAGTTTTTGATTGGAAATTTGCAGTACACCAATTACCAAATGGGGTGGGTTATTCCAGGTTTCTAAATGAGTTCATGCCCATTGTCTACACTATCATCCATGACTCACCCTCACCTGGGGTTTTTCCTGAAATGAAGAGCTAGCTACAAGCTAGTAAAACCCAGAGCACCGGGGATTGGTATCTATTTGACAATTACACTGAAATTCGCGTCTATGGAGCTGAGGTTCCCCCTTACCAGCTGCCTGTGTTTCCTGCTCGACGAGTTTATGCTCTGGAGTATATTCGGCAGACTCTTAAGTCTGACCAACTCCACTTTGTCCCTGCAAAGAAGGGTTTCATCCTGAAACCCCCTATCACTATTGGCCTGTTTATTATGAATTCAAGATATGCCCTTCCCATTGTTGAGAAGTTGCTACAAGGCATGGACCTAATATAGGGGAAGACTTGGCCCTATGATCCCCGGGAGATTATCTCAAACATAAGAAAAAGGAACAAGTCCACTCCTTATGCACATGAATCGAGACCGTTTATAGAGTGGAGGGCTAACCTTGAAACTTGGCCTTTTATTTCACAGATGGAGACAGATTCATTTGCCACAGGGGAAGGAGGAGAAGTCAGTAGAGGCCAAGAAGAAGAAGAAGTGGGTCCCTCAGGAGCAGGTTCCCCCCTTCGCAAAAAGCAGAAAACAGTCTCAAGCGAGGCAAAAGTCATAGGGGAAGAACAGCTACTTGAGCCGTTTACACCATACGGCCAACCTAATGGGAGCAAAGCTGGGATTAAAGTGTTGAGAGACAGTGTCACCTCCTCCGACTACTCCGAAGTCTCACATGCCATAAGATATTATACCTCACTAGTTGCAATTGAAAGGAGCCTGAAGAACAGAATAATCAAGGATAAATACAAGGCTGAGCTGGAAGGTTACGTGGAAAAATATCATACGAGGGTTTCAGCTTCCATGAATGTGGATACAGAACACCTATTATTGTCTATGGCTGAGGCCATTTTGGATCCTAATGCAGGTACCACTAGTTACAGGGTGTTTGAGTATGCAATTGACATGGCCAAGGTACCAGCACCCGACAAATGCAACCTGTTCCAAGTGGTGGGTGATATGTTGAAGGACGAGGTAATGCGGGTCACCATTGCACTGAGAAAATTGGAGAAAAAGCATGAACAGGTGAGGGTGACCCTAAAGAAGGAATAGGAAAATTCTTGCGCTCTTTCGAATCAAGTATGTGGTCTCACAGAGTCAATTAAAGGAAAAGAAAATGGAGACTCAAATCCACAGCGCTATGTGATTGAGCAATTGCAGAGGGAGGTCGCGTCTCTGAAATGCAAGGTTAGCATACCAGCATCTCACCATGTTCAAACGGCCGAATTGGTGCAGGTAGAGAAAGAAAAAGCATACTTGGCTGACGCACTGGAAAAGGAGAAAGAGGAAAAATAAAAAATGGCAGAAAAAATTGCCACTCTTCAGAGCAGGCTGACGGAGCCACAGACTACCTGGGACACGCATAGCTGTGTGCCAACTACAACCCCACCAGAGACCAGTTCGTTTTCTGAACAACTGACCATAGCGAAGGCCGCAAATGATGTACTAGAAAAGTAGGCTTCCACCGCGAGGTAGAGAATCACCAAGTTGGAAACCTCCTTCGCTGAGAATACCAGAAAATAGAGATATTGCAGAAGGAGATCAAGTAGGAAAAGAAGGCAAGAGCCAACCAACAGAAAACCATCAATGATCTCAATAGCCGCCTGAAATTTAACATCACCCTCAGGGACGGAAGAAGGATAATTTGGTCAGAGATCATTTCGGCAGTAACAGAGCAATGGGAGTTCCTGAAAATCATAGAGGAAATGAAATATTCTATACTCTATCTCAGAAGGAAGTTTCAGGAGGGAGATCTCAACTTGTCTAGCAGAGCCCAGCACGCCAAGGGATATGTTTCTTTCTTGAAAGGATTGAGAGCTAGTGAGGCAGAGCAGCATGGCATAACGAGTCAGTTTAAGGAAGCTGTTGAATGCCAGAAGATTATTGATAAGGAGTCGGCCCACATCATAGCTTCGAGGGCCCTACAACAGGTGGCAGCCAGCATGGAACGGTTTGATGCAGTTTGGGCCGAGATCACAACGGCGCGACTTCCATCATGCTGGGATCCTACCACTCCTTCCATGCTACGATCATTACCAAAGTATGAAGCACATATCTATGAAGAAAGGGACCAGACGGATATCTTGTCAGATAAAACCGCTCGGTTAAAAGCTGAGACAATTGTTTCATCGCTTCGCCCAGAATTAGTTCTCCTTCATATGATAAAACATAAGGTCCCCACTGAGGCAAGTCTAAATGACCTCACTGAGGCCTTCATCAAGGTGGAAGGATTCGCAACAATGCCTGAACCTTCAGCGGACAGTCAGCAAAGGTGCACCCAATTTTCCAGCCAGATCGCCAGCTCGTCAGCAAATGTCCCGCCACCAGTGTCAGCGACCGCCTCGACTCCTTCTCGTCAATGAAACACTGTAAATTCATGATTCGGCCCTAGTGGCCTTTTTATTTTTACTTTAGTTAGTTACTTTTAAGTTTCAAGTGGAATTTATATTCCACTCCAGCATTTTATTTTCTGCCAAGACTGTTGTTTAACATTTTGTTTCAAAATGGCCGAGTGCCTAACTGCAAATTATGAGAGGCATTTATTCCTCATCATAAGTTTTGGTTATTTTGATAAGGACCTCTAACAAATTCCTGGCATGCGAGGAAGATATTTTTCCAAAAAATATCTTCTCACTCATGTACTGAGGTCTCTATATGAGCAAGATCAGAAGAGAAAAACAGGTTCCAGATTTTCGGAAGAATTTTTCTGTGTAAGAATTTTTGTATGCTTGTTGTGAAAATATTAATAGAAATGCGAAGAGCCCGTTGGGTCTCAGCGAGGAGAAGTTTTACTTTACATGAGGATTCTGGTCTTTATGTTTTATAGTCTATGATTCTGTCTTATGTGATATTGTTTCATTGTCTATTTCACTATCACCACTTTTCTTATATCATGTTATGGAATGCAAGTGGCTCACTAGCTCTGGTATAAATTTATCACTTTTGATACTTATACTCAACTAGTCTAGGCACTTTAAATATGGCTCAGGCATGGTATGTTGTTTCACTTTTCACTTCACTCATCTTTCCTCTATATTAAATATTGTGGGATGCTATTCTTTCAAAACTGTTGCATGTATGTATTCTTATCTTATTAAGCCCATCTCATGTTTATATATGTTTATGGAATTCCATTTCATTAGTAGTTAGTATTCCTCCTTTACTTTCTACGCAGTGAACTTCGTCGATTTTTAAATCTCTGTAAATCGTTTTAGAAACCAGCCCTCCTTACAGAAAGTTGTCTTTGAGTTGTCTGAAGCATCTATATTGGAGATTCACTCCTTGCCTCTGCAACATCCTTTCATTATGTTGAATCTATGAGTAGTCTGGTTCCATTTATATTTTAACTCCTTGTAAAGGTTGAAGTAGTAAAGAGCCTCATGCTGATAATTGTCCTGAAATATATTTTATGCTCCTTACTGCATGAGATGTCCTAGGCACTGGTCTTTCACAACTCAAGGCTGTCGCTAGGAATGACAACATCTTTTTGGTTCCGTTGCCAGGGAACTGAAGTTGAGAGAAATTAAAATCCCTGGGCCTCGACAAAACCTATTCACTCTTCAATTAGGTGAGCATGGAGAGTTGAGAGTTCTATATCCCTCACCTTGGCCACTCCACATTCATTTATCAGGTAAATTTACTTGCAGTCCTGGCTCCTTGTAAGCCACATCTGAGGTCAGATACGTCTCAGCCAAAAACAACTTCTG
Organism: Pinus albicaulis; assembly: GCA_034641835.2. Lineage (NCBI taxonomy): Eukaryota > Viridiplantae > Streptophyta > Pinopsida > Pinales > Pinaceae > Pinus > Pinus albicaulis. The sequence continues at coordinate 949,211,575 of CM076580.1, read as the reverse complement.
TGTCTGACCCAGAAAAGATCTTACATAGAAGGAGTTGGAGGGAAAGAAATTTTGTTCATACTGAGATCCCTGAATTCTCCCTAGAATATTTTTTGTCCTCCTCCTCCCAAGTTGCCCAAGCGCAAGGTCCCGACTCCACTGTGGGAGAGACCGATTACTACTCAGATAGCCCAGCCCAGGGAGGTGTCTGAGTCAAAGACGAAGCGCAGTCAAGAGATACCACATATTACTCCTTTCACCCTACCCCTGAAGTCGAAGAGGTTAAGGAGGTCACTGAAGTCTCTACTGTCCACAGCCTGTCATTCCCATCAAATCCTCAAGCTATTGTCCAGTAAATTCCCACCGTTATTCATACTTCACTTCCACCTCCTCTTCCTCCTTCTACACCTCAGATCCTTGCACTACCTCCACCTCCACCAATGGTGAATGTCCCTGTCTTCCTGTCGATTTTTAAATCTCCTTAAAGCGTTTTAGAAACCAACCCTCCCTACATAAAGCTTTCTTTGAGTTGTCTGAAGCATCTATATTAAGGATTCAATCCTTACCTCTGCAACGTCCTTTCATTATGCTGAATCTGTGAGTAGTCTGGTTCCATTTATATTGTAACTCCTTGTAAAGGTTGAAGTAGTAAATAGCCTCATGCTGATAATTGTCCTGAAATATATTTTATGCTCCTTACTGCATGAGATGTCCTAGGCACTAGTCTTTCACAACTCAAGGTTGTCTCTAGGAATGAAAACAAGCTCTATATTGTAAACTATTTAAAGTATATTGTAAAATACATTACCTTCAAAACTCGCGCTCATACTCAACTTTCTCACTTGCAAATGAATTCGAGGGTTAGATAAATAATAGGCTTTGTCCCATGAGATCAATGAGTCAAACCATTATATTTAAATATAATTCCAATGCACCTTACATATAATACCAAGTGTATATAAAACCAACATTATGATCTAATATAATATTAATATTACTGATATAATATAATATTAATATACTGATAAAAGATATGTAAAATTTTAATGTAGACTCAAATACTAAAATATAAAACTTAAATATACTCTACTCATTTGCGGAAGTAAATTCACGATTTAGAACACATATCTAAAACATGCATTATGATTCAACACATATAGACATAGATTTATCTAGGAAATTAATTTCTCAAAACCTTTCCTATTTGTAGTGCATTAATCAAAGAATATGGATGAGTACAATATGTTTTCTCTAGCTTGAGCACAACTTGCACAAGTATCTTCTATCCTCTCTCTGACTGACTTACTTTGGCCAACACTTAGCCAGTTTTCCTAGCCTTCAAGTTCCTCTTTCCTTGTGTTGTTTAATGAGTAATCAACCCCTATTAATTAGGGAAATTTCTCATTGAGAATTGCGCAATTCCATAAAGCCCTTCTCTGATTGCATGCACCACTTGTACAATTTGGAAAATTCTATAACTGATAGTATGTTGCCCTTGAACTACAATCTCAACTGTGTAACTCGAATTTCATGCATGCACAAGTTAATTTAGGTTGATTGATTAGTTAACTGGTTAAACACTAAAGTTCCACCCCACTGCTAGACCTCCCACTAGTTCGTCCAATAGTTGGAACTAGTTTAATTAACCTTAACTCAAATTAACTGAATTAAATTGTTACAACTGAAATTAACTCAACCTAGGAACAACTGAAGTTAAGCCCTCAACTCAAGTTAACTGAGCTAACTGAGTGATAACAACTCAGTTAACTCATTCAAGTTTTCTTGTGATGTGGAATTTTGATTTTCTCCTAATTTAATTCAAGGGAAAATTAAATTAGGAATTTCTTGTTGCATTTTCAACAAGATATTGCCTGAACATGGATATGGAAATATAACACAGGGCTAGTATTAACATAGGTAATATATAACATCTCTCTCTCTCTCTCTCTCTATATATATATATATATATATATATATATATATATATATATATATATATATATATATATATATGACATAGTATAGTCTCAAACTTTGAAATATCCCAATCATTTACAATGTCGAAACATCCCAAATTTTTATCAAGGGGATACACAATGCATTGTAAACATACAAATATTTATGTTATGAATATATATCTGAAATGTTATATATGTACAACAGAACATATGCATACTTAAAATTAAAAAAAATCGACCCTTTTGACCTTTATACCACATGCCTTAATTGATTTCCTTTATCCAAGGAAGAAGTTAATCAATTTCCTTCAATTGAACGTATACCTAAATCAATTTAACCATTGGTGAGCCTTTCTTTGCACTTGTAAATTGATTATAAGGTGATTTTTCTTTGTTCTTCACATTGGGACTTTTGTCAAAGGTTGATGAACAACCTGTAAATCTTCAATTTTCCCAAAATTTGGCTCAGTCAAGCCCTAAAATCCATTAATTTATACCTTTCGTTCCTTGTAAACTTGCCATATAACTTTCTATGGCATCTATTTTAAAATTTGGGGATAAATCTATGCTCTTCCCACCATTATTTCTTTCGTTAAACAATTAACCTGTAAACTGTAAAAAAAAAATCCTTGTTCTACTTTGAATTTGGCCTAATTCAGACCCAATGTTGAAAATTGGGCTCTGATACCACTTTGTAATGATCCTAGCTCGCATTGAGCAACACCACTCAACTAATACCACTTACACATAATTAAATTTACTATGGAAACCTATGACTCATATTTTCCATAATTTTGATCGGGTGCCTAGTAATTATGATTAAAATAAAAGCAGGAGTACTCACCATTTATGCGTTGAAAATCATGTACGAATGTAATTATATAACACAGAAATTAAATGCTCATCAAAAACATACAACCAAAATCCCTAAATCTAGGGTTTCAACATAAAATCATAAATTAAACAAGGAATACAAATAAACACATGAGAAAAAATACATGGCACAACGAATGACCAATTAGCTACAAGCATAAGCATATATCCATCGATACATATGTTAATAACAACACTAACAACATAAATTTAAAACGCACATCGAAATATTCATAAGCTTAGACCTGGCTAGGCTTTACAACCAAATATGACACATAAATAATTATATGGCATACAAATACAAAAAATACCCATCACATGGTTCATTAGAAATAACACATAACACACACAAAAATATCCAATAAACATGTAATTACACAGAGAATACTTATTTGAAAAAATGGTCCAACTAGCCACAAACTCTACATGTTCCACATAACCATAGACCACATGGTTCATAATCTCAACCACCAATCACCCCTGAGCTTGGACTGCAACTCCAAGAAGCAATGGAAAGCAAATGATCCCACAGTCAATACAAGAATCCCATCCATGACTCATCGACTATCTTCGAACCGAGTTCCCCACCAGAACTCCATGGATAACAAGCCTACTTTGGAGTGACCAAGATCTCAGAACCATCGGGAATCACATAAATATAATGTTTCAAATTTGGTTTTATTAACTGAATAACCACACCTATGATTTCCACCATTACTCTGTGGCCACCAAGTCATAATTGGAGCTTCCAAGCTCCTAGAGCCACCTAGGTTCACTAAACTAGGGCTCCAAGCCTAGGGCACTAACCCCAAACACCATGATGCATATATTCTGTTAGTATGAATCCTTCGTCGAAGTGTACGAAAAAGGACCACTTTAGCTACGCATAACTAATAGCCCTAACAACAAAAGTGGCCGCCAATATCTTCAGATCTGCAATTAGTTAGACAATAAAATAGCTGCAAAATACCAGATCTATGTATGGAAAGACATTAAGCAGTAAAATAAAGGGTTTGCTCCATGCATCCAACAGACAAGACAAGAACACAATTTTTGAAAGAATTTTTATATTACAGGGCACCTGGGAGGAAAACAAGAAGATGTATCCAGCTCTCCTCAATGGGATGGGTTCTTTGTAGTCCTCAGCACTTCAGATCTAAGCTTTCTCTCTCTTGTAGGTGTAGAAAACCCAATGCAGAAAATAGAGCTCAATGGGAGCAAATGGTAGAAATGAGACCAAGTGTATAGATCCAGAGTGATCTAATAGGGCAACAAAAGGTGAAGAATGATGGGGAAAACCCTCCTATTTATAGCAAAATATTGGGTCATTCTAGATCTTGGTGCATGATTAAAATAATGTTAACCAAATCTAGATCCACCTTTTATGGAATATTTTATTATATTTGTTGGAGGGAAAGGGTCTTTGACTTGGGTCAAATCCCTTGATTAGTCAAAAATAAATAAATAAATGATTTATTTATCTTTTAAAGGAAGTGGTTGGAAGATAATCAAATAAATAATGATTTATTTAATTATTTGTGGGTGATTTGGTCATATTTAACAAGGAATATTATCTAAATAAGATTTAAATAATTATTCCTAGAAAATAATAAGATAAATAAAGGTTTATCTAATTAATTTCTTTGTTTTGGGTTAAATATGATTAGGAATAATAATTAAATTATGGTTTAATTAATTATTCCATGAGGAAAATCAAACAAATATAGGTTTGTTTAATATTTCCTTTTGGGGTTTCCTGTTTTAACATAGTGAAAACAGTTTTACTTAGGGTAAAACTGGTCTTACATGGTGTACTTGGGTCCATCTAATGATAATAGGTTAGATGACCAAAAAATGGTGTAACAGATTGCCCCCCAGCGTGTGAGTGTCAGGAGCAAATCGTATGACCGAAGTACGTTGTAAGAACACAATCACTAGACAACAAAAAGGGGTGTCAGAGAGAGAAGTGTGAGGTAGATAGTGTGCTGAAGGACTAGACCCTGAGGAGACGAGACTCGCAGGTGCAACAAGTCTCTTTTTATGAGAGGGTACCTGTGCTGAAGGCGGCGGGGGAGGCATACCTATGCCCGCCGAGACAAAGTACAAAAGAATAGGGTGTCCAGTAAACAAGGGACCGAACCATAAAATACAGCTGGCAGAATCATGAGCCAGATAAAAATACAATGAGGAATCCCACATACATGTTGTGCCTGGGATAACAGCCAGGACTTGTACAATAAGATCTGAGTACATGAGATATAAATACAACCCAAATGCCCCCTGCAAATGGGGAAGGGCTCACAAAATCTGACTGATACATGCAAATCGAAGAGGTGCTGCAAGTGGCTATGGCCAACATCATCAAATATCTGGAGCTGCATCGAAGGCTGCAAAGAAGAGGTCATCCGGGCATGTGGGGGGCTACCTGCAGGGCCACCCCCTCATGAGGGTTGAAACATCTCACACACACTCGGGAATCATCAAGAGCTGCTGCTGGATCACTGGACCATCAAGTATACGAATCTCGATCATGCTGAAGGAGCTGGAGAAACAATCAAGCTAAAGGGAAAGGAGATATCCCTTTGCCTGATCCGAGGCACCGAACAAGAATGGAAGCTGGAACCAAGGTACACTGCCCTCTAGACCTGTCTTCTGGAATAAATGCGCTGATGTCGACAGAAGGAGGTCCGCCATAGTTGAGGCAATGAGAGACCCTCAACTAAGGCGCGAGAGAAAAGAGTAGAGCGACGGACAGACTGACACTAATGATGATAGTGAAATGGAAAGGACTGAGTAGCTAATGGACGACTTCCCGTGCTAGAGCATAAAGGGCATGAATGACATGGCAGCGACTGACACAACATCATCAGGGATGGGGGACAGTGAAACTGAAGGTCATAATGTGCGACACAAGAGAGAAACCAATCAATGATGGATGGAGGGCTATAGTGGGGTACAAAGGGACGCGATATAGGCTCCGTGGAGGGAATGATGACTCAACTTGGATGCTCTAAACAAGGGCGACTCGATGGTGCTGCCACACAGTAAAGCCCCCAATGGGGGACCGTGGAAACATGAGTACGTGATGGGCACTCATGACGAAAATCAACACGAACGAAGACAAGTAAGGGGGCAAGATGGTGCCCCAAGTACAAGTGTCGTAAGTGAGGAAATTCGATTTTAAGGAAGGGTGAAGTGACCCTTCTTGGACAAAATGTGTCCTCGTGGAGTGTCAGACCTCAAAAAACTAATAGATACCCATTTGAGGGCTCGGTGAGAGCTTTCCAACGGTGCAGACGGTTCGTCGAACAGGGCTACGGTGTGGTCACGACAGTCGAAAGAAGAAACAGGGGTTCTCTTTCAATAAGGTGGTTTTCCCTCCAAAATCATTCATTTGCTATTGTTGCTGTGGTGAATGTGGAGAGGAGAGAAGGCCCTAAATCTTGCGGTGAACGTAGCGGACAAACCGACCGTTGGAATTGCGATCCGTTAGTTGCAGGTAGGAGGTCTAACTTTGCTCTTGCATTTTGATGGATTACTTTTTCAGTTTAGGGCCCAGAAATCCAGAAACAGTCCCTCCTTCATCTCTACGGCCGGGTCGCACTTTTTGGGGCAAAAAGTGCGACCTAGGACGCAGGTATCAAGGAAAAAAGTGCGACCTGGTCCAGAAAAGAGCAGAAAACTGCGACCTGGGAGATGAGGGGGTTGTGGTGATGTTTTATGGCTGGAAGTTGGGTTTTGGTGTTTGGTTATGGTTTTCCCGATCTGTACGCTGATAAAAATGATGTGTTTGTGCAGGTATGGCAGAGTTACGGGTCAACTGGAGAGAGAGAGATATGGGGACACTACGGACAGAGATCCAGGCGGATTAGGGAGTCCGCCGTGTTTTGGCCAGATTTGGGGTTCTCAAGTTCTTGGAGAACCCGTTGATGAGAGCAGGGGAACCGTTACTGGCCCGGATTATCAGTTACTGGGATCCAGATCAGGAGATCTTCGTAGTGCAGGGGCACAGGATCGAGCTGACGGTCCAGGACGTGTACTTCCTGACTGGTCTCCCGCCACTGGGGATGGTGGGAAACACACAGCCAGTGTTGCCGCGGGGGCAGCATATCATGGAGTTCGTGGAACGCCATTGTCGACCGGGTCTCCAAGTCAAGGGGACTCGAATACCGATTGGGGATCTAGAGAGGCTAGAAACCCGTGCAGTGGCCGCAGCTGTGCTGCGAATCCTGGGCATCCAGGTGTTCCATCACATCACTGGGGGGCAGATGATGATAGTGGAAAGTGTGTTGGGTGGGACCTACTATGGGTGGGCCCAGATGTTGTTGGTGTCGCTAAAGCGATAGTTGTCACTATGCAGGCGGCAGGTGAACCATGACTGCTCATATGGGACTTTGTTGTGCGCCTTCTTCTTTGAGAAGATCCCGACCTTGAGGCCTCGTGTACAACTTCCAGATGGGGGCCCGAGGGAGCCCAGGATGTGCCGTTGGGGACGGCTACTGTGCAGAGGAGGAGGAGGGGCGGTCGGGCGGGTGTTTCGACCAGAGTTTTTTTTCCCATTGGGATCAGATGTCGCTGTACATAGACGACTACCCCTATAGTGGGATGAGCTACTGTGGGGATCCGGATCTGCCACTTCTGCCTGGTCGAGTCTGGGGGCCCGATGGTAAGTGAAAAATTGCTATTCTTGTGTGGGCATGTTAAAGTTTTTGAATAGTAATTGATGATACTGATTCATGTACTTTTGGTATGCAGATATAGCACCGGTAAAACCGGCCGGATATATGGGACGACCGGCAGCGTCTGGGGCTACAGGTCCAAGTGGGTCGAGAGCGGCGCAGGATGAGGATGCAGCCGCCCTGCTGGAGGACATCCACCGTAGATGCTAAAGGTTGTTGACCGGAGTATCAGAGCGCGGGTGGCAGGACTTAGACGACCAATACATAGAGCCATGTGTTGGTCTCCCCTCGGAGTGGCGAGGTATCATGCGGCGCATGGCGATGGCTGGTCAGGTTATGCGTGATCTACATGCTGCAGGGGCAGAGCCATTGGCTCGGGAGCCTCCAGATAGTGATTAGGGGTAGGGGCATGTGGTGCCCCCTATGATGTATGTAGGGGCAGGTGGTGCCCCCAGTTTTGGGTTTTTGTTTGTAACATGATATGGGCATGTCGTATATATCAAAGTAGATGGACTCTAAACATATGTTTTGCGACACATATTATGGATATGCATCGTCTTGTGATGGTTGATTTAATGTTATTGTCTTGTATGAAATGTGTGTGATAAATGCAAATCTAGAATATGGTTTGCAATACTATCTACATAGTGATTCTGTTCTCGAGGTACATGGTTGAAAGTTATGGTTTCAAACGCACGTATTAAGATTTTCACTCGTAAATAGCGTCTAAACAGCACAGGGTTATGCACATGATAAACACCATTTAGTTGCATTACAAAAAGCAGGGAATCCAAACGAACGTGCAGATGGAGGATGCGATGAAAGAGGGCATCAGCTAACAGACCACGCACTGCATCATATTCAGCCTGATTGTTGGTGGCAGAACCAATGCATACCCCGTTAGAAAGAACAAGGGCATGCAAGGGGGTGAAGATGGCCCAACCTGCCGAGGCTAGATTCCTAGAGTAGCGACTTGCACCATCAGCGTAGCCGATAAAGGGTGTGGACGGGGGGTCCTGCAGAATGGTGTGACAAGACAATAAATGAGGGGATGAAAGGAAATGATGGCAGCGTGAGTGAACAGAAGTCATCGGGCGACAACCGCAGGAGGGAGTGTAAGGGGCGGGATGACCAAGACTCAGACAAGGTGGTGTATGAGGACTATCGGAAACATGGTGAGGACTCGGGCTGCGGAGGTCAACAGAGACACAAGTGGAGTGATCTCGGGTATGAGGAGGAACAGGGTGATCAAGGGACACAACAGGGGAGGATGCAGACGAGCTAGGCTCCGAGTGTCTCGCAGAGGAAGATAGGTAAAGGATGGTTACAGTAGACTCCGTCATCTGAACATCAGGGGGGGGAATGTCGATGGGAGTGGGGGGATCCTCAGGTTGACCTGAAGCGTACTGCGCGAGGATAGGAGAGGCGGATTGATTTTGTTCAACCTCATACTCTCGGATTACCTCTAAAGAGGCGCAGTAATGCGTCAGGTGAGGACAATGGTGGGAGTAATGGCCATGGATGCCGCACAAAGCACATGGTTTGTTGGTGCAGACAGTCTTGGGGTTCTTGGTTACGGACGAAGCAGGAGTGGAGGCTTCAGGGATTGTAGACTCGGGGAACGCGACTTTCACCATGGGCTGAATACGGGGTAACTCAGGACAAGCATGGGTGGCATGACCGGTGACATCACATAAAGCACAAGGCTTCGCGGGCGGAGGAGGAGTCGGGTCAGTCGTGGTGGTCTTGTCTTTGGGTGCCCCCTTGCGGGCTTTGCCTTTTTTCCCGGGAGCCGTCACAATAGGAGAAGGGTCCTGTGGAGGTGCTGGGGGCACAGTGGCAACGGAGGAAGCAAGGGGGACCGGTTGGACCGGTGTCAAAGCCATGTAAGGTTTGGGGTGACCAGGAGGGGTGGTGGCTGGGGGATCAAGGTACCAGACCGGAATGCCCAAGGTCAAGTTAGGGAGAGAGAGGGTGGCCATGACGGGGACAGAATATACTCCGGGAGGGGGAGCGAGGAAAGGGATCTGCCCAGCAGGGAAATGACCAGGAGGGACGGCTTCGAGGTGGTTGAGGCCAGAAGGAACCGATCCAGGAGGATAAAGAGGTTCAGGGATACCAGCTGCAGGGGAAGGGCCAGAAGGAGGAGGTCCGGCTGGCTGAGATGAATGGCTAGGAGCGGGTTGCGGAGGGCGAGGGGGAGGTTGCTGACTAGCCGAGGCAGGCCGCTTATGGGCAGCCTGAGACGATTGCATCATGCAAACATTCGAAGAGTTGGGATCAGTGATGGGAGGAGGAGGAAGGTTAGGGAAAGTTCCAAGCAGGGAGGAATCTTTGTAAACACCGGGGGAGACACTGGTCAAGGAATCAACGGTTTGCTTGTTGGCTACAGAAGAGATAGTCATCTCAGGGGAGGTCTGAGATTTTGGCTCATGATATGTCAACTGGTCAATGGTGACTATCTTTCCATTATGGGGGAAAGACATCTTGTGAAAGACTGCGGATGGGACAGCAGACATAGCATAGGTGTAGCTTCGCCCTAATATAATGTTGTAATCTAGCGGGGCGTCGATGACTTCGACGTCAACGCAAACAGTCTTACCGGCGAGGGTGATAGGACAATTACGAAACAGGCCAATGGGCTGGGAGGCATGACCGTCCCACGCTCGAAGGGTGATCATGGAAGGGGCCAGCTCAGGAGATCCGAGTTGCTTCCAAACCGAAGCGGACATCACGCATGTGGATGCCCCCTCATCAATTATACACCGGGACACGTTGGCGTTCCGGATTTTGACTAGGATTTGGAAGGCGACGGAGGGAGGGAGGGGAGGATGGTCCGATTGAGTGGCGTCGAAAACAATCATTTGGTCATCAGCAGGATCTACAGCACCCACGGCAGATAATAGAGCCTTCTTTTGGGAAGGGCACGACTGGAGGAGTTCTAGTGTGGAAATGGCGGCAGGAGACTGCGCCAGATCATCTACTATGCTATACGAATGAGCAGGACCAGGAGCAGCATTTCGACGTAATGGTCCCTTAGGAATCTTGGGATGGACCTCAACTTTGGGTTGAGGAATATGTAAGGGACCACCGGATGTCGAAAGAGGCTCTGTAGAACCTGAAGAGGGAGGCTCGGGGGCAGACTGAGCAGGAGGCTTGGGGTACTGACGAGACCGAGTTTGAAGGTGAAGATCAACGGATGGGGTAGGATCAGAGTGCATCATAAGGATCTGGTAATCAGAGGAACCAGAAATGGAAGGGGGGGCGGCTACCTGGCTGTTGGGCGGTTGGGTAGCCACGAATCCTTGCTGAGGGAAGGGATCGGTAAAGACAGCTGGTTGAGAGGTGGCCACATTAGGAGGAGCATGAGGGGAGGCGTGTTGTCTGCGCAATGTGGCTTGAGACTCCCACATCTGCCGCATTTGGGGTAAAAGGGGACAATCGTGGGTGTAATGACCATAAACACCGCAACACGAACAGGGCTTGTTTGTGCGAAGCTGCCTGTCCGGCTTGGGATGAATGCCCTGCTGTTGGTTGCCAGTGTTAGGGTTGACACCAGGATTGGGTCCTCGGTTACCAGGGGCAGATTGGTTTTGGTTGCCTCTCCGCCTTCTTTGAGAAGAAGGGGGATTAGTCGCGCCCTGCTGTGCAAATACTTGCCCTGGAGGGGGCTGTAAGTGCTGTTGCGGGTTTGGAGGAGGCAAGGGAGGTGGAAGCGCATATGCTGGAGGAGCTAGCGCACCAGGCTGTGGATAAAGGTAAGGGTGGGGTTGGGCAACATTGGGGTAAGCAGGAGGTTGGGAAAAAGGAGGAGGCATGTTGTATCCTGGATACACGTTGTCGGGAGGGGGAAGAGCGCTGGAGGTGATGGCCCCTCCCTGAGGGAGACCATAGCCCACAGGAGGTTGAGCATACGGATGGGAAAGAGCTCCAACGATACCGTCGGCGGAATGAGATGCCCCCGGGGCGTTAGCGCCACCGGGCCTGGGGATGTCAGGAAGAACGGTATAAACATAACCGGATTGAGCGTAGATCAGGTCATATTTCAAGGCTATTTGGAGGGCGGCTTCTTCAGTTTGAGAAAAGTGAGAGGCGACATCTTTGCCGATGGGAGCGGGAAGGGTACGAAGGAACCAGTCCATATAAACCCGATCTTCGAAGGGAGGGGCTCGACATAAGCTTCGTCTTCGTCGCCATTCCTGAACATGGGTAGAAAGGCGTGTTGAAGAGGCTTGCTTGAAGGAAGTCAAGAGCTCCGTGCCAGTATCGTATCGGAGAGGGAGCTGGAAGTACTATAAAAAGGCTTGGGCAAGAGTCTCAAATGTGGTATGGGTAGAGGTGGCTTGTTCAACATACCATTTAGAAGCTTCGCCGGTAAGCGTGCGTTGGAACAAACGAAGACGGATGGAGTCCTCGGTAATGGAATTGGAGGAACACCACATGTGGAAAGATCGGACGTGATTGGTTGGATCTTCGCCATTAAGGCCCTCAAACTTAGGGATGTCGGAGGGTAGCTTGGTTGGCATAGCGGGCCAGTTAGCATTGTGGTGAATAGGGTCATTGATCAACTGATGGAAATCGGGGAGGCTGAGGCCTACAATGTACGACAGCACAGGGGTGGCCGGGGTAGTTCCTGTGGCGGTTCCGCTAGCAGTGGGGCCGGCATTGGGGCCGGGAGCACCGCTAGCGTTAGGCCCTGGACCAGACATAGTGAAGGTAACAGGGGGAGAACCAGGAGGAGAAGGAGGACCCGATGAATCAGGAGAGGAGTCGGAGTGCGGACTCGAAGGTGGACTGGCTTGACGACGGCGGTGCGGAGCAGGTCGATCAACCGGAAACTGAGGGTGAAGGCCAAGAAGTCTCCGGGAAAGGCGCCTTGGGGGCGCAATGATGACAGGAAGAAGGAGACCGACAAGGGCAGAAAGGGACAGAATCAAGTAATGTCAAGGGCAGATAAGGTGCAGTGACAATTGATTTTAGAGTCTTTGCCAGGCGGTGTTAACCAGGCGCTTCTTCACTTAGGGTCAGTGTGTGATGTGCGTTAATTTTAATTTTTAAACCCTTTTTGTTTTGAGAGAAAGAAAGAGTGTGCTGCGTAACTGAAAAGAAATCTGCGTAGAACAATAGAGATTGCTGAAAAGACAAAACATTTAACAGCTAACTATGCATCAATCTAACCCAAAGAGGCGGGTCTCTCAAAACTACTCTAAAAGAGGGCAAAAATCTAGTCAAAACACACATAAAAGAGCTCAACAGATCTAGGGTCGAAAGGGACAGGGATCTGGAGGATAAAGCTGCAGGAAAGAGGTGCAGATCACAGCCAAGAGACAGAGGCAAGGTGGCTGGAAAAAGGAAGGAAATCAGCAAAAACCGGAGGGGGCAAGGCGGAGGCCTTCAAAGGAGGTCCAAACAAAACGACAAGAGGTGATTTGAAAGGAAAAGAGGCTGATTTCAATGGATCTGAAAGGGAGGTAACAGATCTGGAAAAGAGGGGGCTGAAGCTCTGAAAAACAGACGGCTGAAACAGCTAAAACTCTTCCACAAAAAGTGGAGGATACTAAAGCCCTAAGGGCCGGGTTCCCACTTAGATGAGTAAAACAGACGATCTTTGGTCAAGGTGGGCCGAGACAGAGGCGAAAAACCTCGATGTCGGCAGCAGTAACCTTAAAAATTCGTAAAATCACCGAAAAATCGCAGTGTTAGCAGCTCGACTGCTGCAGGTCGCGAAAAAGGGGCGGTGAAAAGTGCGACTGAGGCTCAGGCTCACTATGGGCCAAAAGTGCGACCCCCGCTCCGGTTGTCTCTGGTGCGATTTTCGTAAAAGTTGTCGTCTGGGCCTGCGCCGGTGTCGCTTACTCCGCGCAATAGCGTAAACACACTAAGTTAGAAATTTTAATGTTTTAGGGTTTTATGTGAGAAAAATGACATAAAAAGAGGAAAAATAAGCAGCTGAAAAGAAGCCCTAGGGCCTGAAGTAGCTGGATATGCAGGAATATGAAAAATGACAGCGGTCGTAATTTAAAACCCGTGTGGAGTCGCCATTTGTTAGTATGAATCCTTCGTCCAAGTGTACGAAAAAGGACCACTTTAGCTACGCATAACTAATAGCCCTAACAACAAAAGTGGCTGCCAATATCTTCAGATCTGCAATTAGTTAGACAAGAAAATAGCTGCAAAATACCAGATCTATGTATGGAAAGACATTAAACAGTAAAATAAAGGGTTTGCTCCATGCATCCAACAGACAAGACAAGAACACGATTTTTTGAAAGAATTTATATTACAGGGCACCTGGGAGGAAAACAAGAAGGTGTATCCAGCTCTCCTCAATGGGATGGGTTCTTTGTAGTCCTCAGCACTTCAGATCTAAGCTTTCTCTCTCTTGCAGGTGTAGAAAACCCAATGCATAAAATAGAGCTCAATGGGAGCAAATGGTGAAAAATGGGACCAAGTGTATAGATCCAGAGTGATCTAGTAGGCAACAAAAGGTGAAGAATGATGGGGAAAACCCTCCTATTTATAACAAAATATTGGGTCATTCTAGATCTTGGTGCATGGTTAAAATAATGTTAACCAAATCTAGATCCACCTTTAATGGAATACTTTATTATATTTGTTGGAGGGAAAGGGTCTTTGACTTGGGTCAAATCCCTTGATTAGTCAAAAATAAATAAATAAATGATTTATTTATCTTTTTAAGGAAGTGGTTGGAAGATAATCAAATAAATAATGATTTATTTAATTATTTGTGGGTGATTTGGTTATATTTAACAAGGAATATTATCTAAATAAGATTTAAATAATTATTCCTAGAAAATAATAAGATAAATAAAGGTTTATCTAATTAATTTCTTTGTTTTTGGGTTAAACATGATTGGGAATAATAATTAAATTATGGTTTAATTAATTATTCCATGAGGAAAATCAAACAAATATAGGTTTGTTTAATATTTCCTTTTGGGGTTTCCTGTTTTAACATAGTGAAAGTGGTTTTACTTAGGGTAAAACTGGTCTTACATGGTGTACTTGGGTCCATCTAATGATAATAAGTTAGATGACCAAAAAATGGTGTAACATATTCAATGTGGTTAATGGAATAACCACATCATAATTATTTCCAAAGTCTACCTATGACTCACTAAATTCTCAACTAACTTCAGAATACATGATCCAAGACTCACTAGCTAGTTCCCCCATCTAACCACAAATGGTTGAATAGTGAATGAATTCCCTCTCACAAGCACCTACACTTCATTTATATGCATGCATTAACTTCACCGTGTGGAACCCTACTAAGACACAAGGGCCTGAGGGTGCACTTTTTCACAGTCTCACAAGCACCTACACTTCATTTATATGCATGTATTAACTTCACCGTGTCAAACCCTACTAAGACGCATGAGCCTGAGGGTGCACTTTTTCACAAACACACCCAACTATTGCCTTTCCTTATGGATTCCCCCCCCCCACATACTCTTTTCTGTGGAGTGGGCTCCGGAGTTAGCCTTATTTTATTATTAAAATATGTTTAATCACATTAATTACAAATTCGGGCTCTCCAGCCTCACAACAATTATAGGCATATCTCTTTGAGCACATTGGCTTTGAAAATATATTTAACATTCTTACATTAGCACACATGCCTCATAATATAATATGACTCACCAACATTAGAAAAATTTTGAGGTAAAAAATAAACACTGTTACCGATGAAATAGGTAACCTGACCTCAAAACGGGAACTCTAGCCCAAAAGGACTCAAAAAACATGAAAAAACACCCCAAAAACAAAAAAAGTGTATTCCAGAACGCACTTGGTTTTTTTTGAAGGTCAAATTTCAACATTTTATAAAATTATGCTAAAAAAAAATTGTTTCTTGAAAAAAGAATTGAAAAAACACCCTCAAAACAAAACCAGTTGACGTTGGAATAACAAAAAAAAAAAAAAAATTGTCATATTTTTGACATTTTTAAAAATAGAAATAACATTTTTTAATTTTTAAAATTCAAACATTAAAAAAAAACATAAAATTTAAGAAAAAAAAGAAATTTAAACAATAAAAACATTTTAAAGCTTAAAATTTAAAAATATATAGGAATAAAAAAATAAAAATAAAAACAAAATAAAAAATTTAATTCAAAGATTAAAAAAAACCTAAAATTTAAGAAAAAAAAAATAAAGATTAAAATTTCAAAATATATAGAAATAAAAAAATAAAAATAAAAACAAAACAAAAATATTAAATTAAAAAGAAAAACAAGTTAAAAAAAAAAAGAAACAAATTATAAAAAATAAAATATAGAAATTAAATTTAAAAAAGAAAAAGAAAAGGTTTATTAAATTAAAAATAATAATAATAATAAAAAATTTTAAAATAAAAAATTAAATTTAAAGAAATATATTAAATTTTAATAAATTTAAAACTTTAAAATAAAAAATAAAAACACATTATTGAAATTAAAAGTAAAAAAATAAAAATTAATTAAAAAAAAAAATGAAAAAAAAAATACAATAAAAATATTAAATTTAAAAAAATATATATTAAAAAAACAAATAGATTTTAAAAAATATATTAAATTTAAATTATAAAAAATAATATATATATATATATATATATATATATATTATATTTTATTAAATAAAAAAATAAAAAAAAATGTTAATATTAAAATAACAAATTAAATTAAAAAAATATATATTAAATTTTAATAAATAAATGAATAAACAAATAAATTTTGAAATAAAAATTAAATTTTAAATATAAAGAAAAAAATATTTTAAAAATAAACGTTGTTAAAAAACTTTTAAAATCAATTAAAATTGAAAAATTGAAAAAAATATATTAAATAAAAATATATTAAATAAAAAACAAATTAATTTGAAAATATTATGTTTAACAAAAAAAAAAAAATCTAATTTTAAATACACAATTTTAATTGAAATATATATATATATATATATATATATATATATATATATATATATATATATATATATATATATATATATATGTAATTAAAAAAAACATTAAATTCAAATAAATTAAAAAAAAATTCAAAATTTACTAAATTTTAAAAAATTAAATAAAAAAAAAATGCAAAATTTAATAAAGATTATTAACAAAATTAAAAAAAAAAATTTAAAAACAAAAAAATAATAAAATTAAATAATAATAATAACAATAATAAAACAAATTAAATTTCAAATATATAAATTAAATTAAAAAATAATAATTTTAAATTTTTTGAATTAAAAAAAAATCAAATTAAAAAAATAACTATTAAAAATTAAAAAAATTAAAAATAAAAAAGAATTTTTTGATCGTGGTGGCGCTGCCAATCGACCTCCCGCCCAGGTGACGACGGAGGCTGGCCACTAGGCGGGAGGCCAATTCCAGGAATCACCCTCCCACGGCGAGAGGGTGATTCCCGGAATCGCCCTGAGGGCAATTCCGGAATTGGCCTCTCGCCGCGGGAGGGTGATTCCCGGAATTGGCCTCCCGTGGGGCGATTCCCGGAATCGGCCTCCCGCGGCGGGAGGGCGATTCCCAGAATCGGCCTCCAGCCGCGAGAGGGCGATTCCCGGAATCGGCCTCCTGCCTAGGTGGCGGCGGAGGCCGACAGCTGGGTGGGCGGGGAGGCTGCATGCAGCCTCCCCGCCCACCCAGCGGCTGGGCTCCACTCCCACCTGGGTGGGAGGCCGACTAGCGGCGCAACCACGATCAAAAAATTCTTTTTATTTTTTATTTTTTTTAATTTTTAATATTTTTTTTTTTAATTTGATTTTTTTTATTTTAAATTCAAAAAATTTAAAATTATTATTTTTAATTCAAATTTTTTATTTTAAATTTAATTTGTTTTAATTTTTTTGTTTTTTTTTTTTAATTTTATTTTGTTTTTAAATTTAATATTTTAGATTAATTATTTTTTAAAATTTAAAATTTATTCATTAAATTTATTAAATTTTAATTTAACTTAATTTTTTTTTTTAGTCTTTTAGTTTATTTGGTTTTTCATTTTTAAAATTTATAAATTGTTTCATTTAAAAAAAATAGTAAATTTATGGATATTTGTTTTTTAATTACTTGCACATGGTTTTTTTAATTTTTTTTGTTTTTTAATGATAGTTTTTTTTATTATAATTCTTTTATTTTAATTTTCTTTTCCAATTTTAAATTTTGTTTTTTTTATTTTTTATTTTTTTTTGTTAATTTTAAAATTTGTATTTTTGTTTTCTTATTATTATTATTATTTTAATTTTAAATTTTAAATTTAATTTTTAATTTTTGTATTTTTTTTTGGTCTAAATTTTAATTTTGTAATTTAAATTATTTTTAAATTTTCTATTTAAATTTTTTTTTTTAATTATATGGATTTTTCTAATAACTTAGAAAAAAAAGTTTTTGATGTTTTTTATTTTTATTTTTATTTTTTGTTAATTTTTGTTTTTTTTCTTTAGATTATGTGTTTTTTTTCCAAATTTTTTCATTTCTTTTGATATAATTTTCGAATATTTTTGTTTTATTTATTTATTTTTGTTTAAATTTTTTATTTTTACGAGTTAATTTTGTTTTTTTTTACATTTTTATTGGTTTTTTTTATTGTTTTTATATATATATTTTTTATCTAAGTTTTGTGTTTTATTACCAACATGAAAATCGCCACTCTAAAAAAAAAGGTTGATGCTGCATCAATACGTTTCAAAATTAGCATGAAAATCACCGCTCTAAAAAAAAAAAAATGATGCTGCATCAATACGTTTCAAAATTAGCATGAAAATCACTAACATTTTAAAACAAATATTCGTACGTCATAAATAAAAATATTAGAGTGTCAAAAATGTGCTAAAAAAAAAAAGGTGATTCTGCATCACCACTTTTCAAAATCGGGTGCTTTTTATGCTACCAAAAAAATGTAGCTAACAGTGTGGTTACCTATTTGATCGGTAACAGTGTTAATAGGCCTCAAAACAAAAATGTACAAAAAAATTCAACTTTATAAGAACCAATTGGATTCAATATGATGATTTCAACCACAGGGGATGGTTCACCTTTTTTGGAGTAAAAAGGTAAGAAGATAAAATAAATTAAAAAATTAAAAAAAACTATTTTATCAACTCGTATTTCCAACTTATCTCCCTACAATTTTACTCAAATTTTGAGCATTAGCACTCGTTGGATGCATAATTTAATTTTGCATCCAAGGAAAACCCATGTTGCATACTTTCGATGGACCCTAGTACATGAAAAAAGTGAAATACATGAAAAAAGCGATTGATCACATTTTTTCATGCATTTCACATTTTCATATAGTAAGGTCCATTGAAATTATGCAACATGGGTACTCCTTGGATGAAAAAATAAATTCTGCATCCAAAAAGTGTTCCTAATCGAAGTTTGAGTAAAATATTATAGCGATAAGCTGAAAATGTGAGTTAAAAAGGTAGTTTTTTATTTTTCCCTGCAAAACTTGATGAGATAATCTAATCTTATTTTATTATTTTGACTATTATCTTATAATATTCCTTAGGAGGCCCATTTTAGACCTCAACATTTTTCTAATGCCTATAGTCACATACATCTGGCCCACCATCCTAATATCAATATACATTAAATTATATCATCTTATACAAGTAGAGGTATTGCAGGGCCTTTTCATGTACAAAAAAAAAGGTTAATGAGGTTATTTGAATACAAGTAGAGAATTTGCAACATGAGAGTACGATAATAAGAGTTTAGGTGGAAGGAATGGATCTTCTCGAAGGCTATTAATGATAATGTTTGGCTAGCCCTAGGGGGAAGCTCAATTGGTTAATCCTAGAATTGTGAAATCGTTGAAAATCGAAAGACCCAGGTTAAAATACCCCCTGTTGTGATCCACAATATGGGGAGGATGACATAGTGGAGCACCCAGAGGTTTACTGGTAGTTACGTGATAGGCAAGCTACTGGATTCCTCTAGGTTACAAAAAAATTGATAATGTCTGGTTAAGTGTTCATGAAATAGACTAATGTGGTGGAACATGATTTATGTTTGATGTTATTCTAGAGGAATATGTCTCAAATGCTTAATTTTATCTAATAATTAGGGAGCTCATTATTCCAACCATATTTCAATGCACAAAATCTATATTCTTTGAATATGGGAAAACAAGTAGTGGAAAGAGATTTACAACACATCCTTTGCCATTGAGAACTTAAGAGGATAAACTCAAGATATTGCATAGTACTTTCTATTGAGAACTATTAATTAATGAAATTTCCCTACACTTTTTTTGCTTGTTTAGTTTACTAGATTTTCTAATGCTTTCATAGGATATTTTACCATGTAGATCTTTGTTATATGTTAATGCATATGTTGGGAATCAAAGAATATTTTGGCTTGGGGGGGTGTGGGAGGCGGTTGAATCCATATTATACAATTTTTTCCACTTATCTACTCAATTAATCAATTAAATGCAAAAAAAAAAAAAAAACAAAGCACCATTCAGATAAAATGTTGAACACAAGAAATAATGTAGAAACCCGTACAAGATAAAAACACAAATACTTTTTTTTTTATAGTTCTCTGACCTCATTTTACAAAAATATTGTGAGTGCCAACTCACAGGAGGTACCAAGCCCCTTATATCTGCAAGCCACAACTTGCTTAGGGCACCATCCCATGATATCTACATGCACCAACCTAAAGGAGACCCCAAACCCCTAATCTACAAGATATAATCTGTAACACTCACTCAAATCCCTTATTTCATCTCAGTTTCAAATTCAAATATCATGAAATTAATATACTTCTAAAGCAATTATTTTATATGAAAAAATATGTTTTCTATCTTTAATAATGAACTCTCTTCCTACAAAAAATATTGCACACATACAATATTAGTAGTGATTCCTCCTTTAATTATAAATCTGATCATAGATTTCCAATCTGCATCTTGGTTCCCCTCATATTTTTGTCATACAAAGTGAACTAGCTATTCGACTCTACATGGACAACGACTCACTCTCTCTATGCTTGCATTAGTAGTTATCACACATAGTTGTGCATGGGAACCTCCCTTTTCTCATGTTGTCATCCTTTATTTATGTGTGCTTCACCTTTTTCCTTCAACCTGTGAAATTTATTTTCTTAAACAAATTTTGCGCCCAAACATCAAATTTTTTTCTCCACCCTTATTGGCTAGCTCCTAGGTGCATATATCCATGGGCTAGAATCATGACCTTAAGAATGTAGGTGATTCATGATGAGAAATTTGTCTAATGGGTAAACTTCCATGATGCTCCAAGATGTTTAGTTTTAATTAATGGATGAAAATGCATCTTGCAAGCCCCCCATCAAACCTACCCGAAAATCAACAAAATGGGGGGCCAGTGTCCAGGATTTGTTGCTTATGTGACTTAATCCATGCTAATTTCCATGAGCACACCAAATTACCTCATTTGATTTTTCACTCAAATGTTTGAAAGACCATCCCAAGCCCCCT
Organism: Pinus albicaulis; assembly: GCA_034641835.2. NCBI lineage: Eukaryota > Viridiplantae > Streptophyta > Pinopsida > Pinales > Pinaceae > Pinus > Pinus albicaulis. The sequence continues at coordinate 949,190,602 of CM076580.1, read as the reverse complement.
TGTTTTTCTGACTTTCAGCAAAGGGGGGGGGGAAGAGGGGGGGCGGGGGGTGGTTTCCTGAGAATTGTCGTATTTGAAAAAATACGTCTTGGATCCATGTATGTTAGATGGTTCCACTGGAATGTCATTTGAGCTCCACCTATTTACATACATCTTCTTATCCTTGCAAACAATTTCACACCAATTTTGAGGCACAAGACTAGTAGCTTGGCTAAGTCACCTGACATGTCACTACCACCTTTAGCTAACATCATTTTTTCATGTGGCATCCTCTAGGTGGTGCCACATGTCACTTAAAAATATAACACTTGGCCACAAAAAAGGGTCAATTCCACTTGCTATATGTCACGTTGATAGTGTGCCACATCATATGTTCAACCTCGTCACTATTGTGCCATGTCCCTCTGGTCTCATGGTCCTTGGGCCATTCTGGTAGTCAAACTTCATATACACCTAGGACTGCGCTTAGCCACACAACTTCCTACATAACATCCATGTCATGGCTTTGTAATTATTTTTTTCATTTGATTTCCAAATCCCCTTAGACCTCGGGCCATTCTAGTGATTGGAGTTCACATATAATTTGGGTTGTGCAGCTGGGGATTAAAGCTAATCCATAATTATGCCTTAATTAAGCAAACATTATTGGAGGCCTAGATATGCATGTCGTAGCCAAATAATCATGTCACATCAAATAACCACCTTAGTTTCCAAGTCATCGTCATCAACCAATCACTATTCCACCTTTCATTTCCACTCATCATCAACTAATCACTTTACTAATTGTCACTGTCGCAAATATTCCCTTGCTAGTCCCCAAGTCCCTGGGCAAGTTCATTTAGCCAATATTGCTAACCAACAAGGGCCATGAGGCCAATGATTAATGCTAATCCATGATTAGATTAGTTTAAAACACAATTAAAAAAATCACTACTGATCCAAGGAGATTCGGTAAATGGGACATTTCTTGTGTGACTCTTTTTTATGCCTTCAAAATTCCTCGATGCCTGATGAAGTGATGTAACTATCACTGGAACCATGAACCTTGGAACCCTATCTAGATTCAACTATGTATATCTCCTTTTTCCCCAGGAGATGGGAAGAGTGAAATATACCATTGGAAAGGTCTTGGATAGCATTATAAAACCAAGAACTTTGCAAGAATACCCCTATGGCTAGTTTTAACCCCAAATATCTACTTAGCTTGGGGATCACAATAATAACACCAGGAATACAAGGCGTTGGAAAGGTCTTGGAGAGGGCTATCCCTCTGCTAGGTTGCTAAAGTTTCTTACTTTCAATTTTTGTTTCGTGTTCACTCGCCCCCTTTACTTCTAAGAAGCCAATAGCTAAGCACTCTCATACTTGCTCACTATCTCTGTACACATTTCCAATGTTTGCTCACTTTTCCCCCTTTGACATCAAAGGTAAAGGATTTTTATATTAGAACTATACTCTATATATGATTTTCCCTATTACTTCCCCTTTGACCTGTTAGGTCCCTGTAATTTGTTAGATTGGCAAGACCAAATGTACAAGGGTAACATCAAAATAGTCTTTGGAGTCCTAGGATCTAGCCTTCCTGGACTCAGAGAGGGTTCTCTCTATATTTGTATGAAATATGTGAACTTGATTGATTTTAGGCTAGTTATAAGGATTAGGGTTTATTTGTTTATTTGTTTGGTTGGGTAGGTTGTCAAGTCGAGTATATAGAGTGAGAGACGTTTAAACCATTGGGCTATGGAGTTTGAAAAAGGTCTTGAAAGGTAAAAAAATAGGTCAAAGGTGTCTCAAAGGGCAAGTATAACAAAGCCAAATGGATCTAAAAGCTTATGTGAGTGAAGTGAACATTAAATTGTGAACATAGTAGGTGCAAAGGGCAATTAAGAATCCTTTGACAAATACTTTAACGAGAATGGAATTTAAGATTACTATGCATAAAGAAATAACCAAAGACAGGGTATACCAATAACTTCTTTGACCAAACCCTAGCAAGTAAACATTAAGAAAACAATCTAGTGAACCATTAAAGGCAAGAAACTTGTAAGTCTTCTAGTGATTTCACTTTCAGGAAAAGAAAACATTTAAGATAAACATATAATAGAGATCAAAGAGTAGGGAACTCCTAATTTCCTTAATCAAACTACAAATACCTCCAAAGAAACCATTTAAGATGAACAAAAGGGCATCACAAACCATAAACCTCTTCAGCTAAACCTAATCAACAATACTTCGAAGAAAAGACCTTAAAAACAATGTTTAAGTTACATCAAAGAGCAGGGCTAACCAAGAACTACTTTGACAATGGCTTCATCAAATCATATTTAAGATAAACAAGCATAAGTGGAACTAGAGAGCATTTAAGGATTCTCTAATCTGACCTAGCAGAGGAAAACATACAAGCAATAGAGAGTAGACAGAGCTAAGGTGCCTCTAAACAACATTTATTAGCCTAAAATTTCTGTCCTACTGCATGAGAAAGATGAAAAATAATAATAACATAAGAAAAAAAGTGCTAAATAAGAAAAACATCACCATTAACTATGCTCATGAATCCTGCAAGTGAGCTTGCTCCATTTTCATGCACATCAAGACATCCACAAAATCCAAAACCAATTTCTCCTCAATCTTCAAGTCTATGATATTCTTCTCAATAATTGACCAACATGTACAATGAGGCCTCAATGTAGTATTTAACTAGAAAGAATAACCAAAACCCTAACTAGTGTTACCAAAATGTCATTAATACATCATAAATGCCATTTTTGTCCAAAGAGACCATGCAAGGCCCAAGGCACAAACTATCTAAGTTAATAAATGAAAAATAACTTCAAACATAAATTCTGAGCTAAATAGGAGTGATTTGCCTTAAAATTCCTCAAAAATATATTTTTTCAATAAATTTGTCTCTTTTTCTGACTTTGCAGGCAAGGGCGCAGCGCCAAGGTCCAAGGGCGCAACACCTGCACCAAAAAAATTGCTTGTTTTGTGACCAATATTTGAAGGCTTTCCAAGTGTCCAAATGAGCTCCATGATAGCTCATTGGAAAGCTTGCCCAGTATAATTTCCAAAACTGCATTTATTTTTCTGATTAGGCTCCATTTACCTTCTCAAAAACTCAATCTCCCAAGAATTCTCAGGGCATAGCGCCAGCTTTGAAAATAGGGCAGAAAGTTGATTTTTTGGGTGTTTTTGGCACTTTTGGAGGACCAAATCTGCTCCAAATTATCTGAAATTTTGTGTGGGTGATGAACACAAAAATGTAAAACATTTCTTAATTGAGTGCCCCAAAAAAGAGCCCAGCGCCAGTGGCGTTACGCCCTTGGAACTTCAAAATAGTAAAAAACCAAAATTTACAAAAAGAAGCCAAAATTTGAAATTTCCTTGCTAATTATGTGTCGGATGCCTGTAGGGATGCATCAGCAAGGATTTCAAGGTTTCCTTTGTCTTTAGCCTCCTTGAGGGCTTGAATCTTTGCAAGGGCTCTTTTGAGCTTGGCCCTTGCAATTTATTTTCTTAAGGCATAATGCCTTGCCATTTTCTTCTAAAGGCCAATGTCTCTTTTTGTCCCCGCAAGCCAACCCTCTAGGTGTATATTAGCCCTCTCTAGCCAAGGTTCCAAATCATATTCAATTTCCATGGAAAGCAGCTCACTTGGAGTGAGTTGCTCTTCCAATTTCTTCTCTTTCTCCTTCTCCTTAGCTAAGGTCTTCTTCACGCCAATTGTCCTTGGCCTCTTCCTAGGAAGTTGCTCTTCCTCGTCTTCAGTGTCATCAGGAGTGCCTAAGACCTCTTCCAACTTTTCCCTTGTCTTAGCAGCCTCTTTCTAAGCTCTGATAGCTTTGATCTCATAGATAGCATTCTATACCTCCATCTGCTTGTTTTCAATCTTATAATAGTGAATCACATTCCTAGCCCTACCTAGATTGGCTTGCAAATATTTAATTTGGGCATCTTTACTTTTGAGCAACATGCTTGAGATCCTTGCCTCATTTTCATCATCACTATCAATATGAATGAGTTGAAATTCTTGTTCAGTCTCATGTTTGTCTTCTTCTTCATCATCAATGACCTTTTATTTTCCTTTTTCAAGCTGCTTAGTTGATGTAGAAGGCATGGCCCCTTGCCTCTTGAGGGCAGAAAACACATGCATATTTCCTCTTTGGTAGGTCAAAGGAAGAGGTTCAATGTTACTTATCTCAGTGCCATATGTCTTACTGCCATCATTACTGTCATCTTCACTATCATCATGGCTCTTATCATTGTTGTTCTCATGGCTTCCATATTCATTGGTATCATCATTACTATCATGGCCTTTTGACCCACTATCATTATCAGTGCCAACATCATCACTGTCTTCTACTTCAATGCTCTTTGTTTTATCACTGACATCATCCTCACTGATATCATTGCCCTTTTCCTTGTTTCTTTCTTCATGGCTCTTTTCCTCACTGCCTTCTGCATCATTACTTCCATCATTCTTACTGTTTTCTGCATTTCCCTCATCACTATTTGCTTCACTGACTTCACTGTCATATGCTTTGTTGTCATCAGTGACATCAAGGCTTTTTGAGCCGCTATCAACATCCTCACTAATTTCATTGATCTTATCACCACTGCTATGTGCCTCACTGATATCTTTACTTTCTGACCTATTTCCTTCTTCACTACCTTCTTCTACGTCACTGATATTTGCCTCATTGATATCAGCTTCATCCTCACTGCTATGTGCTTCATCATTATTTGCCTCACTATCATCTTTGCTGCTTTATGCTTCATTTTCCTCATCTTCTTCATTTCTAGGTATTCATCAATATTTTCCTCACTGTCATCATGGCTTTTTGTTCCACTTCCATCATCATCATCATCATCATTTTTTCTTTCATGACTGCTCTTATGACTGGAATCATCATCACTGCTATGTGCCTCACTATTTTCAGACTCATTGGCATCTTCTTCACTACTTTATTTCTCATTGCCCTCTCCCTCATTGACATTTGATTGCTCATTATCATTTCCCTCATTTTCTGATGCATTATGAGAGGGTAATGAAGGAGGGTTGTCCTGAGGTGAAGGAATATGTGGGGATGGTGAGGTGGATGAGTCATGAGGTGAGGGAATGTGAGTGGATGGAGAAACATGATCAGCAGGAGGTGATGGAGGAGTAGGGATAGGAGGCTAATAAAATGAGGGTATATATTGCTGAGGATGGAATTGTGGATTAGTGAACACCTCATTGGTAATGAAGGTCTCCCATGGAATGCCCTTCTACTGCAATTGATGCATAACAACCATTTTAATAAGAGAGTGGTGAAAGAGGCTTTGCATCTGCTGGGGATAGTCTCTCTTTTGTAAAATATAGGACATTTTGTCAATGCTTCTGTATAGGTAATAGGGTAGATGCAGCATCCTAACCCTAGTAAAGTGCATAAGCAGCCTAATGTGATAGAAGTAAATTCGGGAGAACCTTCCCTCACGTGTAAAATACTTCATGATGATCCTCATCATAGGTGCATATCTCTCCAGCAAATGTGAGAAATGAAAGATGGATTTGCAGCGGTCTTTGTACCTAGGTTTTAAAAATGACTCATAGTATCTCATGTCAATATTGACTTGCTTGAACCATTTCTCCCCTACACTAGGTATGCCTATGGCATTGGCAATAGCATCAATAGATAATTCAAAGGTGACCCCTACAAGGTTAACTTGTTTGTCATGAAATTTAATGATGAATAATGTTGTCAAATTAGGGTGGTTTTGCACCCGCTATACCTTCTCACAAAAATCAAAGCATCCTACATGTTAGAAGTAGGAAACAATTAAGGAAGATGCCATTAGATCTATTGTGTTAAGTGGTTCAAACCTGATGATCTTTCCACCTTTGTGCCCCTGCCTCCTTGGCATTTGGCCTTCCCCTTCACTACCACTGCTCTCTCTTTCTGACATTTTGAGCACTCTGCCTTTGACAAACCCTAAGACTATAAATGGAAACTGATATGGAAGAGGGTAATGGAATAGTGATGAAAAAGGCAGCTCTGTAAGTGAGTGATATGAATGAGTGAGGGTATATGTATATTAGGCTGAGTGAGAGGCAAAACCCAATGACAACCTCAGCTGCTTGTTTAAACTCTGTGTTGAAAACTCCTTGCACTGATGTAAAATTGATAGGAAAGAGGGCATGTAATGTCAATGTTTTTGCAGTGTAAGGGATAGAGCTTATGAGGGAAATGGAGTTTAGGGACAGCTCAGGTGAATGGGAAACCTCCAACAATGTAACCCTCTATTTTCCACTGAATCTCTTTATAGGTAGATGGAGTGAGGTTCAAACAGTGTTTTCAAGCATGAAATTTAGGGTTATTCCTTAGGGTTCCATTCTTCCCATTAAATGATGAAAAAATTCTTGAAAATGGGAGGATGACTTGTACTTACCTCTACTTGTGCTTGAAAAACCCTTGGTGATGATTTGAAGCAGTTTTGAGGTGGTTTGAACCTTTGCAAGGCTTTGAAGGCCCTCCTGGCCAAGGGCGCAGTGCCAGCCCAGGCGCACAGCGCTGGGCAAAATTTTTTGTGGGTGTCGGGCAAGGGTGCAGCACCTTGCCAGGCACACAACGCCATGTTCCAGGCACATAACACCTTAGAAATTTGTATGGGGAAAAAATGCTAAACGCACAACATCAGTTTCCAGGGGCGCAGCGCCAACCTGAGCGTGCAGCGCCATGACAATTAGCCGAAATTTGGTTTGAAAACTCGAATTTATTCACTCTTGAGAGCTTATAACTCTTTTGCAAGGAAAAAATGAATTGTTTGGGGTGAAGAATGGGCTTTTATAGACTTAGGAATTTGATTTAAACTTTGAAACCCACTTTCCTAATGTTTTTAAGCCTTTTTTTAATTTCAATGATATTCCTTTGATTTTTTGCTAACTCTCTGACCCTTTTGCTTTGTAGGTGACTTAGATCATGAAGTCCACTCTTATGATTTTACTCCTTTGAGACTTGACATGTTATTATGATGATTTTGTGATGTTTACATACAAGAGCAGCTTCAAAATTCTCTGTGGTTTCCATTATGCATTTCAACTCAACTTTCACCTCTTCTCACTGACCTTTTTACATTGTTTTCTCTGCAGGTGACCAAAGTGATAAACTAGACTCTCTTTTGGTTCCTTAAGGCATAAAAAGTTCATTTTGAAACCTTGGTGATTTAGCCACACAACGTTTTCTTCAAATTTATTTGTAATCCCCACCATGAAACTCAGCTTAACCCTTTCACTGCTAGAAAATTATATATTACAGAGCAATGCAACACATAAAATATGCGGAAAACATAAGCACACAAAACACATAAAACTAGAGAGACACAGATATACGTGGTTCACCCAGTTTGGGCTATGTCCACCCCAAACAACCAGTCCTTCCTTTGTATTATCCAGCAAAATGAAGAGACACAACCTACAGCAAATCCGTTGTAATATCCTCTGTTCTCTCTTACAGTCTCCCTATTTGTTTCTCACTCTGAGAATACACATACAATACACAACCACAGTGCAATACCCTCATATAAGTGAGGGGTTTCTTTCTAGGGAAAAAAACCCTAAACTAAACATAACTTCTACCATCAAATCATCCGCTTAATGAACGGCCTAGATTGACTAGAAATTACTATACTTTTACAAGGCAATTTTACATCTGTTTTTAGCTTCATGGGCACTACCCGTGAAACCCCCCACTAGGGGGGGCTCCATAAAGTTGTAGCTGCCCCCCTGGACCCCCCAGGAAGCGTTTAATTATGGGCGGCATTTCCGCCCCATTAAGGTACAAGGTTCCAACACTGTGATACAAAATAAACAAGATAATTAGGCTCCACACCCAACAATCTCCCACTTGGAGACTGATTGTAGCAACTCCACCGCTGCTTGATTTGTTGGACAATGACTCCTCTTTGGACCTGGCTGTTTCTCATCTTCATCGTCATCCTTGAAGACCAATTGAAACTGAGCATATTCTCAGTTTCTCCCTGGTTACAACTTTTGTTAGCATATTTGCAGGATTCTGGCTAGTGTGTATCTTTTCCAGCTTCAACTGTCCATCTTCCAATACTGACCATATGAAATGGTACTTGAATTGTATGTGTTTAGTCCTGGAATGAAATGTCGAGTTCTTTGTAAGATGAATGGAACTTTGGCTATCACTGTATAATGTTCCCATATCATGCTTCTTACCTAATTCATCCATAAACCTTTGTAACCAAATCATTTCTTTACTAGCCTCTGTAGTAGCAACATACTCTGCTTCTGTTGTTGAAAGTGAAAAAACACTTTGGATTTTTGAAACCCAACTGACATCTGTTCCACCTACAATAAATACATATCCTTTAGTGCTCCTCTTATTATCTTTGTCACTTGCCATATCTGCATCAACATATCCCTGTAGAGAAATGTTTGAACCACCAAAGCATAATGCTTGATTTGTGGTACCTCTCAAATATTTGAGAATACATTTCACAACCATTCAATGTTCTTTTCCTAGATTATTCATGTACCTACTTACAACTCCCACTGCATGTGCAATATCAGGCCTTGTGCAGACCATTGCATACATTAAGCTTCCAATTGCCGATGCATATGGAAATTTAGACATATATTCCATTTATTCTTGGGTCTTGGGGCACATCTCCTTAGTAAGTTTTAAATGGCTATCAAAAGGTGTACTAACTGGTTTTTCATTATGCATATTAAATCTTTTCAACACCTTTTGTATGTACTCATTTTGAAACAGTGTTAATTTGCGATTTTTCCTGTCTCTACTTATTCTCATACCAAGGATTTGTTTTGCAACTCCCAAATCCTTCATTGCAAATGAATTTTCCAATTTTCTTTTGAGCACATTTATTTCCTGCATGTTAGACCCTGAAACAATCATGCCATCTACATACAATAACAATATAATATAGCTACCATCATTTTTATTTTTCAGATAAAAATTGATCAGAGTGACATCTAATATAACCTTGTTCAGACATAAACCTGTAAAATTTTAGATACCACTGCTTTGGAGCTTGTTTTAAGCCATACAAGCTCTTCTTTAACCTTCACACTAATTTTTCTTTCCCTTTGACCTCATATCCTTCTGGTTGCTCCATATAGATTTCTTCCTCCAAATCTCCATGGAGAAATGATGTCTTTACATATAACTTTTCAAGATGTAAATCTTCCATTACTACAAGACTTAAAATAATTCTTATTGAAGTCATCTTAACAACAGGAGAAAATATTTCATCAAAATCAATACCTTTATTTTGTGAAAACCCCTTTACCACAAGTATATCTTTGTACCTTTGTTTTCCTCCATCTTCTTCCTTCAGCTTGTAAACCCATTTATTTTGCAATGTAGTTTTACCTGCAAGCAACCTGACTAAGTCCCAAGTCTAGTTATACATTAAGGATTCCATCTCTTCTTCCATGGACAGCTCCCACTTCTTCCTGCTTTCAACCTGAATTTCTTCTTCATAACATTCGGGTTCACCATAATTAGTCAAAAATAAATAATATAATGAAGGAGTGTATCGTTCAGGGGGTCTACTTATCCTGCTAGATCTTCTAACACAACTTTCAGGTGTTTGAGGTGCCTGTTGATTTGTGGTGGTTTCTATTGTTGTGGATGTTGATTATTATTATTTTCAGGCACCTTTACTTTTTCAGTGATCTCATCAAGAACTATGTATTCTTTGTTTTCTTTTTCCTGTTTCTTTTCCTGCAACTGATTCTTATACAAGACATTTTCATTGAATATTACATCTCTTCTCCTAATGATTTTCTGATTTTCATAATCATATAAGCGATAACCAAAATAATTAACACCATATCTAATAAAGGTACATTTCTTTGATTTTGCCTCAAGCTTTGTTTTGTTTTATTTATTAATATGCACAAAGGCCTCACAACCAAAAGGCTTTAAAAAGGAGTAGTTTACCTTTTTACCTGTCCATGCCTCCTCTAGAATACCACCATCCAAGGAACTTGAAGGCCCTCTGTTTATTAGATAAACAGCAATATCTACAGCATCTGCCCAAAATTTTAAAGGCAATCTTGCATGAAATATCATGCACCTTGTACGCTCCATGATTGTTCTGTTCATCCTTTCTGACACACCATTTTCTTGTGGCGTTCTTGGAACTGTCTTCTCTCTGCGAATTCCATGCTCTGAATAGTACCTATCAAACTCTTTGCTGCAATATTCAACTCCATTTTCTGATCTGAGACACTTCAACTTCTTTCCTGTCTCAATCTCAACCAAAGCTTTCCATTTCTTGAAAGTATCAAATACATCAGATTTATTATGAATACAATAAATCTAAGTCTTTCTAGTTGCATCATCAATAAAAGTAACATAATAACAAGAGCCACCGAGAGATGATACCTGAGCAGGTCCCCATACATCCATATACACAAGCTCTAATTTTTCGCTCTTCTTTTCTTTCCCAACTCTGAGAAATCTGACTCTCTTCTATTTTCCATAAATACAATTCTCACAGAAATCCAAATCAACATTCTTCAAAACCGACAACAAATTTCTTGAGTGAAGAATACTCATCCCCTTCTCACTCATGTGTCTGAGCCTATGATGCCATAATGCTACATCTACTCCTTTGGAAGTTAAAGAATTGACAGAGTTAGAAATACCATTGCATAAATACAATGTACCAACATTTTCGCCTTTTGCTATTACCAGGGCTCCTTTGGTGACCTTCCAAGTTTTATCTGTGAAAGTTGTCACACAACCTTCAATGCCTAACTGCCCTGTTGAAATCAGATTTTTCTTCAGATCTAGAACATGCCTTACCTCCTTTAATAGCCATTGGTTTCCATTATGTTGTTTTACAAGAACTTTACCCATTCCAAAAATTTTACAGGGTTTATCATCACCCAAAAGAACTTGTATAAAATCTCCTTGAACATAGTCATGAAAATATTTCTTATCAGGTGTGGCATGGAATGAGGCCCCTTAATCTACCACCTAGGAATCAGTAACATTTTTGAAAGAAAGAATCAAAGCATCTTGTAACACATCACCTGTCACATTTTCTTCATGATTGTTTTCTTACTGTGCGTCTCCTTCTTTTCCCCCGAGATCTACAGTATTTCTTCATGTGTCCTTTCTTTCCGCATTTCCAGCACATTATCCCCAATCTGGACTTGGATCTGCCTTTCCTTTATTTACTGCAATATCCCGAGCTCTTTCTTCTTTCCATTTTTCTTCCCCTAGACTCTGCACTCAAATCATTACCCGATGTATCACTGGAGCTTTTCCATCGCATTTCCTCGCTAAGGATATCACCAACAACATCATCAAACTTTAAAGTACTAGATCCAGAGACAGAGTTACTAATGGCCATAACTAAACCATTCCAGCTTTTTGGAAATGAGCACAGAAATAAAAGAGCCCTAACTTCATCATCAAATTTTACCCCTACAGAAACTTAACTGACTGGTAACTGTATTAAAATCATTTAAATGGTCTGGAACAGATCCACCTTTCGACATCTTCATATTAAATAAATGTTTCATGAGAAATACCTTGTTTGAGGCCGAGGGTTTTTCATATAATTTTGCCAATGCCTTAATCAAACCCTATATTGTTGTTTCCTTCGAAATATTGAAGGATACTGACACCGCGAGGCACAACCATATTTTTCTGAGTGCCTTTCTATCGAGAATATCCCATTTTGCGTCTATCATAGCCGTCAGCTTCTTTGTTTTTCCGCTCAATGGTAAGTATAGATATTTCTAATACATATAATCTTCCATATGCATATTCCACAGTGGGAAGTTTTGGCCATTAAATTTCTCAACCCTAAACTTACCATCTTCAGCCATTTCTCCTACTTGAACTAGGAACCCTTTTTTCCTGCGAGTTTATCATCCAAATAGACCTTCAGCTCTGATACTAGTTGTTAGAAAATTATGTATTACAGAGAAATGAAACACATAAAATATGCGGAAAACACAAGCACACAAAACACATAAAACCAGAGAGACACAAATATACGTGGTTCACCCAGTTTGGGCTATGTCCACCCCGAACAGCCAGTCCCTCATTTGTATTATCCAGAAAAATGAAGAGACACAACCTACAGCAGATCCGTTGTAATATCCTCTATTCTTTTTCACAGTCTCCTTATTTGTTTCTCGCTCTAAGAATACACATACAATACACAGCTGCAATACAATACCCTCATATAAGAGAGGGGTTTCCTTCTAGGGGAAAAAACCCTAAAATAAACATAACTTCTACCGTCAGATCATCTGCCTAATGAATGGCCCAGATTGACTAGAAATTACTATACTTTTACAAGGCAATTTTACATCTGTTTTTAGCTTCGGGGGCGCTACCCCCAAAACCCCCTGCTAGGGGGGGCTCCATAAAGTCACAGCCGCCCCCCTTGGACCCCCCAGGCAACGTTTAATTACGGGCGGCGTTGCCACCCCATTAAGGTACAGGGGTCCAATGTTGTGATACAAAATAAAGAATATAATTAGGCTCCACACCCAACATTCACCATTTTACAGACCCTTTTTCACTATTTGTATGTAGGTTGATAAAATGATGAATTTTGACTTCTTCTTTTGGTCATGGAGGCATGAAAAATTTCTCTTGAAACATACCGTTTACCTTATCAATTTCTTCTGTTGATGGACCTCTTAACACTCCTGTAGAAGTGCCAAGTTACATTTACCTTTTGCAGAACTTGAATTTGACAAGGTAGTCTTCTTTGGAGACTTTAGATCTTTTCTTGAGTAACCATGTCTCAACATTCCAATACCTATGAACCAAATTATAACAAAGAAAAACGGTGTCTGAAAACATCAATGATTTACCTTGGAACATATGAAACCCTATTTGACCTAGCGGGAGGATTCTTTGACCTGGTCTTTGACTAAAAATTGGATTGGAGTCTTCAAGTGAAAAAACAGAATATTGGTCAAAGTGTTGCATTGAAGATCCAAAATCCAATGTAATTGATTTATCTAAAGAGCCTACAGAGATAGTTTTGAGACCATCATTGCTTGAGGAACCTAGTGAACATGGGAATGAGTTATGCTATAGGTAACCCTAGATGTAAAGTGGAGTTATGGGCAAGGGAAAAACAAAGCAATGAGGTCATAGGTAGGAAAAAAGGATGGGGATGAGTGGCACAAGCCCATGAGGAGTTTTTTAGGAGTGGCAGGGTGACCATGGAATGGAAAAATGATAGAATAATGAAAAAAAATTCTATAAGGATAATGAAGGCTGTGAGATTTCTAAAACTCACAATATTCAGAGAATTTTGTTTTTAGAAATCTAGAACCCATCTATAGTCATCACCAATACTGAAAAATACTGATGACTAACATGACCATTCCCCCCCTAAAAATTCCTTTAGTCATAACCATGGATAATTTTTTTTTTTAATATGAAGTGCTACTCAACATACTAAGCTAAGTATTTCATTGAGGTTTTGTTTAAAGGAAGGCCCAAATGCTCCCCCTGGAAAATTCGTAATATTGAGAAATGCACCCCCCCGGACATGATACAAAGCACTGAGAATCTTTTCATTTCATAATTCTTCTCCTAAAACTCACTCTTGAAACCTTAACATGTTCTTAAGATATTCGGTAACCCATTCTGATTGAATCAATGTGCTAAAAAAGATATCACCCCTAACTATTGTGTAAGGTAATCAAAAGGTTCTATATGTTAGAGTCGGTCCTTACAGCCCTCCGTCAGAGATCATTTCGCTTTTTGCATATCATTTTAGGTGTCTCGCTCATTCCACTTCATTTCATTTCGCTAGGGGCATGCCATTGACTAATGAGAGGGTCTGGTCGTCTTGTATTCCCTCATGCTTGTACTTGCTGGGCTCATTAAAACTCCTCAAAAATCATAAAAGTTCAGGTCACGTCATTCATGGTCATAAATAATTATTTTCGTCCAAAAGAGTCTTTTAGTCCTAGAGTCTAGGGTTTCAGTCTTCTGATATACTTAATAAATGCCCGCAGGCCATGAGGATGGTTTTGCAAAATTTCTTGATTCAAGTTTTCATCATCAAAAAACATTTGAAGACATTTCTAGTTCAAAACGCTGTTTTGAACTAGAAACTGTCAAATTTATTTTTTTGTAATAATTATGTATTTTTTCCAACCATAAAAAGTTCAAAGCAGCCTGTGGTCTTTGCCGAAGTCAAAATTCCAAAATCCCTGCAAAATAAAATCATTACATCAGTCCAAAACACAGTAAAAAGCAGTGAAAAGCCAAAAGACAGAATTGCATTAAATGACAAAGTGCCAAGATTGCCAAACATTACAAAGTGGGTTATGGAGTAAATTAAAATCAAATCTGATTCTTGTGTGATATTTCTCAACCTCTATGAACCATTGAAGACAAATCATTTTCATAATTTTCCAAAGCAAAGTCGAGTTTGGAGTGTTGGAGAGCAAAAACTCGTTTTCAGAGCCGTGGAGTTGAAGTGGAAGTGCGCGCGGCGCATACAAGTGGCGCGCGACGCACACACGGCGTGCGACACACTGGGCATCATAGGCCTGTGCATTTTTGCATGTGCGTGATGCACACACAGCGCGCGATGCACTGGGCATGCACGCGGCGCATAGAGTTTCAGGGCCGGAAAACTTCAGTTCACCACCCAAATTCGCATCAAATCACTTCATTTACTTGCAAGTAAGTTATTCATGCCGGCTTAGTGACTCATAAACATGCTATGGTGTTTTGAAAGTGGAGAAAACAAGTGTTTGATGTGGTGAAATGTAAACCCTATGTTCATTGCCAAAATCACTCCATAGGGTTTTGAAGGACATGTTAGTGATATTGTGGGGGTTTCCAAACTTGTGTTATTGATATATATGCCCATGCTCTTTATTATTATTGGTGTCATTGCTTATTTTTTACCATAGCCTCAAGCTCTTTCTCTCCTATTCAAATCACTGTTGTCATTACCATTGTAATTGTCACACTGTTTATCATTTATATTGTAACACAGTCCCATATTTACTATTCCCCATTTTCCATTGACAAAGCCTAACTATCATTGCAAGGGCTGTTTCTTTGTCCTACACTACATTATACTTCTTCCTACTCACTTGTCAAAATCCTCATGTAGTCAAGCAGTGGCTATTTTCCATTTCAAACTTATTTGATAGTACCTTTATCATTATGGTTTTCCTATAGCACCTTGATACACATGTGACACATTTGGGATTTGAGCATACACTGAAACTCTTGTTTTCATCATACCTACATTAGCATATATTTGTCAGACATCTTGATTTCAGCACCATGTCAGAGATGGATTCAGTTTATGA
This sequence comes from Pinus albicaulis, assembly GCA_034641835.2. Classification (NCBI taxonomy): domain Eukaryota; kingdom Viridiplantae; phylum Streptophyta; class Pinopsida; order Pinales; family Pinaceae; genus Pinus; species Pinus albicaulis. The sequence continues at coordinate 949,175,247 of CM076580.1, read as the reverse complement.
GCAGGAGTATGACAGTGATTCCACAGCAAATATTAATGTGCCACGGAGGTCTCACAAAAGTGGCAAAAGTGGTAGGCATGTCAGGGAGGAGCCTACTTCTTTGGCTCAATTGCAGGCTTGTCCGCTTGCAATGGATTGTTTTCAACATCAGTCATGTTTCCAGTACTGTAAGATGATTTCACAAACCCAGCATCATCATGAGCTAGCTCGCCTATTTGTTCTACATTTACATGATGGTCGTGTAAACCTTGCCGGAGTTAACTTCATTCTGTCACCAGAGACCATTTCTCAGGCCACCGGGATACCAAACATAGGAGAGGAATGGAACAAATGACAACAGCTAGAGAAATCCTATTATGAGCCATACATCAAACCTGGGTATATGAGGCAGCTGAGCAGGGTATTTCCATTCATATTTCTGAAGGATGAGTTTGCACCATTGATGAAACTCATCATTCGATATTTCAGTTGCGAGGGCAGATTCTCGTGCCTCTATGCATACCATATCTATTTTTTGATGCATTTCATGAGGGTACGTATGATGAGCATTCCATACTTCATGTATCGCAATATAGAGCGGATGAAATTTCTTGTACAGAAGAAGACCCCAACACAGCAGCATAGCAACATATATCATTACACGCTGATCAAAATCATGGTGATACATCAGCTGAGACAACAGGGCATTGCTTGGGAGGATTTCATCTCCCGTGACCTCTTCATAGCAGCACAGCCGCTTCCTGAGGTAGTTCAGGATGAGGGAGAGCCTTCACACCATATTGATGTTCCTGAGACTGAGCATATCAGCGCTCCATTGTATGTGACATATCAGCGAGGCCACAGAGCCTTATTTGCAGCTACACGATGAGTACTATCTCCACCCGGGGTGGAAGGGGTCTCGTTGACTTCATCAGCAGAGCGATTATTATCTCCACATGGTGTGGAAGGGGTCTCACCTTCTTCATCAGCAAAGGTACAGGTTTATGATAGAGGCAAGAGGCCTATGCATGATGAGGGCCCTTCAGGAGGCCGAGACACTAACTTTATACTCATCGACGTTGATGCGAGCTCTCCTGGCTCGAAACTGAAAGAGATCATCAAGGAGCAGAAGGCCGAGATTGACAGGCTGAATGTAAAATTACAGAGATCTCAGTGGGTGATAAACTACCTGGATCAGTGTAACAAATAGCTAGAGGATCAGCACACACTTGTAGAGCTGTGGCGAATCCATGAAGATCGACAATTGGCCCGGAAGAGACCAGGTGACATGACACCGGCTGATCGAGATACTTGCCTCACGCATGTTAACATTCATCTAGAGAAGTTGTTAGAAAAGGCCAATAGAGACAAAGACATGCTCCGCCATATGAAAGGTCATTATTGGGCCCGCATGCACGTCTGCAAAGCAAAAATGAAGATTATGAAGAGAAGGTTGAGCAGAGCACTGAAACGGCGAAAGAGGCCTGATCCACTCCGAATTTTGGCCGAGGCTTCATTAGCTGAGCATGAGGCATGATGAGGAATCTTCGCTCCGAATTTCAGCAAATTTGGAGAATTTTTTTTCATTTTGGAAAATTTTGGTCTCAAAACAGGTTTTTCAGCCCAACGCGTAGCGCGTCACGACGCGCGCTTATGATTGGGACACTTGCTAGAGGAAAACTTTGTATTTTTGGATTTTTCATGGTAATTTATGCATGCTCAGAAATGGCCGAAGCATTTCACCAAGTTCTGGATGATCAAAAGGGCCAAAAACACCATGAAAATCACCTTTCTGCCACCTTTTGCACCAACAGGAAGTACTTGTGGGAGAATGAAGTTTTGGAGGGGAAAATGAGCTCCAAATTGGGAAATTCCACCTGGGTTGGATAACAGACATCCATTTCTTTCCAAAAAGCTATCATGAGCTTGATTTTGATGCCAGGAAGTGCCCCAAAATCAGGATGAAAGGCGCGCGACGCATAAAGATTTTTGGTCAATTTTTCATTTTCCAGCTCAGGATTTCGGCCTGTTGGACCAGTTTTGATTGTGGATGTAATTTTTGAGTTATATTGATGTAATTTTGTGGTTGTAATGTAACTTTGATTCACTTTTACCTGTTCTAGATGACTCACTCCCAAAAAAGTGAAAATCAAGTGAAAGAATCAGTTTCGTTCCTTTTAGAGGCAAGTTGTTTGGCTACCTAGATTCTAGCTCCTTGTTTAGAATTGGTTCAAACTACTCATAGAAGCATGAGCTCGACCCATAGAGGCATGGAAAGGGGTTATAATTGTCTATTTATTGTATTTTCTGAGACACTTTCAGGGTTGGACTCTTGGGAAAATTTTGGCACACTATTGTACATATTTTTTGCATTTTGGCTAAGGAAAGATCAGAGGTTTTGCGGCACCTGTTGGGATTCTTGTGGCTTTCAGTTTTGATGGTATGTTCTCTCAGTTATTTGTAATTTCTTTAATGTTTAATGTATGACATTCCCTTCTTTTGCTTATGAAACTAAATGAATGAGTAAATGAGGTTGAATCCAATGATTCCAGTGCTCTGCCTTTAAATTTGTTTAGTTTTATATGTTTTCGCCAGTTTGGAGAGGATCCTTGTTCTCCCTTGCCCTCTTCAGCTCCTTTTCATTATGATCCATCCATACGCATAATAAAAAAGCATCAAGACTACTGACTACCTTGCCCCAACTCGAATTTTGCAAAGATCTGGCCTCATCCCCGAGCCCAAATTTGTTTTTCCCATTTTTTCAACAAAAAACCCAAAAAATCAAAATCAAACTTTCCTATCTATTTACTAGCCTAAAATCAGTATTCATTATAAGTCATCTCAACCCCTTTTGAAGACCTTTTTCCGAGAAAGACCCGGAGAGAGCCCTCTCCTGTCCTCGTAGGGCTAGCTACGAGGTTGAGCGTGGTTTGATGTTGCCTTGAGTTTTACCTTATTTCAGCCTAAGGTAGATTCGAGTGCTAACATAGTGGCGACCATACTGGGGATAATTTCAATGGTTTGCTTGTTGGTGTGTTCGTTTCATGAGTTATATACGGAGTCTTAAGTCACGCCAGGTAGCTTTCGAAATGCTTTTGCCATGCATAAGTGGAAGTAGATAAACGTTGCTTCAGTCGATCTCCGGTTTAGCTTGTGAATGCAGCACTTGGTTTGAAAATTACCCCAGTACACTTATTCATTCTAGACTTTTGGATGATTGAGTCTAGAAGTCGATAGGATGAAAATAATTGGTTGTGTCTTTTGGTTGAATAGATTAATACACTGGCTTCAAAAAGGCATATTAGATCAAATCCTGATCCAAATCCGCCTCCAGTATATGAAAACCCCAACCTAATCCCAAGAATTTTTCGTCAAGAAGCTCCCATCATTCCTTTGGTCAAATCTCACTCATACCCCACTGTTTTTGAATACATTGAAGATATTGATTTTGATGATCAGTTCGAGTTATCATTGTTTGAAACCAAGTCCAAAAGTGCTACTGGCTCCACCGTCATCAATCCTGAGTTCATCAAGTATCTAGAAGTTGAAAAATCAAATAGATCTATCGATAATTATATTCTGAATCTCCAAAACTCCATTGTGGCAACCAACATCCCTGAATTCATTGAATTAGCATCCGAAACTCTTGGGCCATCTGAAATTTCATCTGGTTCACAGATTCCCACTGAACCTCCTTTTATCCCTACCATTCTCGTGCAGCCTGAGATCTATGATTAGCAATCAGCGGTAGTTCCTCCTCCATCTCCACCACATACACCTCGTTCATCTACTGCTCCCATTCCACCTGTTTCCCCAAGAAAAATTATAAATCCGCCGAGAGCCATGGCAGCTCCATTTTCTCCTCTCGTGTTACCGCAGCAGTTGAATGATATGCCTGCAGATTATTAGAGCAAGATTCCAATATTTGATGTCACTCCGCAGAGTCTTTCGGCACAACAGCATGTAGATAAGATGACAGACTTTTTCGATCTTCATGAGATCGACGAAGAGAATGTAACCATGAGACTTTTGTGCAAACTTTCGGAGGGGAGGTAAGAAAATGGTTTAGAGCTTTGCCGGCAAGAAGCATTACTACAATGGCAGAACTTCACCAGCAATTTTTGGATCGTTGGGAAATTAAAAAGGATCCACTTCAGATCAATGTCGAGCATAACAGCATCAAGAGCAATCCTGGTGAGTCCGTTCAAGACTATATTGTCAGATTCAATACAGTTTATAATGCAATTCCAGATGACTTAAGACCATCTAGAAATTCAGCTCTCCTTAAATTCCTGGATGGTTTTGATCCGGAGATGGATTATTCATTACGAGACAGAGATCCGCCTACCTAGGAAGATATGCAGAAGATTGCTGTTAGTGTTGAGGCGAATCTGAATGATAAGAGAGCCAGGTTGAAAGCAGAGAAGAGAGTGACCATAAAAGAAGAAGCTTCCACATCTACATCAGAACAGCACTTTCTTCGTGAGATGGAAAAAATGTTCAAAAGAATGACGCTTGACAAGCCAGAACTGCAAATTCAGAATCCCAACTACCGTGGCCAGCAACAGCCACAGTTCAGAATTAAGCAGCGTGAACAGAGAGCACAAGAGCCGGCAACCCAACAGAAAGTTAAAACACCTCTTCTACAGAATTTTGTGAGTCAAGATTCAGACGATGACGATGATGTAATAGGGGAGAAAAATCACTTCTTTACTCCCGATGATCTGCCCATTTACATCACTGAAGACGAAGAGTATGCGGAAAGTTCAGTTGCACAGAAAGATGAGGATTTCATTTTAGCAAATGATGTAGTTCTGGAGGAAGAATAAGATGAATACCAAAGAGGATATATGAATGCTTTGTCTGCTCAACAGAAGCAATACTCATTGAGAAACAGAGATGTGCCCATAAACCCAATTCAGAAGAGAAAAGAGGCTTCAGCACCAAAGATGGATTCACCTATACCACAGAAGAAAGGAAAAGAAACAATTGATCCCGCAGCTAACAAATCATCATCAGCAGAAAAGTCAAATCATCCAAGCATGATGAAGGATAAGGCTGAAAGGAAAGAAGTTCTAGTCAAAGAGGTTGAAAGAGTTTCAGCTTTTAGTTTGGAGAATGAAATTTCCAAATTGAAGGTATCTATTCCTTTGACAGAAATTATGAAGAACAACAGTTATAGAGGTCAAGTCTCCAAAATTCTGAATTTTTATCCAATGTTTGACACGGTAAATATTGAAGATGATCAGCCCGAATTGATATTTGGGCCTTCTCTAGATGGTGAGTCCCCTGACAGTGATGTTCCTCCCTTTTATATCAGTTTGAGGTTGCATGAATATATATTGCACAATGCCATGTTCGATTCCGGTGCTTCGCACAATCTTATGCCAAAGGCGATCATGGAAAAGTTGGGTTTAGACATTACAAGGAAGTACCATGATTTGTACTAATTTCATTCCAGCCGAGTGAGATGTATCAGACTTATCAAAGATTTGGTTGTAAGTTTAGATTAGATTCCTACGAAGAATGTCTTGATGGATGTGGTTGTGGCGGACATTCCTCCTCAATTTGGGATGCTCCTTTCTAGATCTTGGGGGGCAAAGCTGAAAGGTACACTACATTTAGATTTCTCCTATGCAACAATTCCTGTCTTTGGCCAAATGAGAAATTTATATTGAGAGCAGAAGATGAAATACATGATAACAAGCAAGGAGAAACCAATCAATCATCCTGTAAATTATGTACATACAGACTTAGAATATTTTGTTTTGTTTGCTAATAGTTTTAATGATATAGATAGTCAGTTAGTTCAGGCAGAAGATATACCAGAGATCACTGAAAATTTCAGAGAAGTTTTGCAGAAAGAAAGACAAGAAAAGCAAGCCGCTGTTGAGCAATCAGCTAAAGACGATGGGCAGCAAACAGAAAAAACAGAGCTGACGCAATTTTAGCACTTGGAGGATGATGAAGATGGTATTTGGACCATGGATTTCGATGGCACAGTGGGTAGTGATGGTGCTAGAATTGGTGTTTGGATACGCAGTCCATTTTCCGCTCCGAATAAGGTCCCAAGCAATGTGCGAGTATTTTCCAACAAACTAGAATTTGATTGTTCTAATAGTGAGGTTGAGTATGAGGCTCTGATTGCTGGCCTAAAGATTCTAAGAAAGCTGAAAGCGAAAATAATTGCAGTTTATGGTGATTCGGAGTTGGTGATAAAACAGGTAAAGGGTGAGTTTCAAGCCAAGCATCCTCGCATGAGGGCTTACCGTAATGCAGTTTTAGACATTTTGAAGTTATTTTCAGATTATACCTTGACATGTGTGCCTCGCATACAAAATGGTGTTGCTGATGGACTTGCTAAGGCAGCAAGAAATTTAAAAATCCCAATGAATTCTAGCAATAAGAGATCCATGTGAAGCACCGCCCTACCGTTCCGGATAATCAGAGATGTTGGCAAGTTTTTCAGGATGATGAGGAGATTTGTGATTTTCTGCAAAACAAGGGTAAGTTTAAAGATACCTCCATAGATACGGAACATGATGATGGTAATGATGATATGCAGATAAATCAAATGGAAGTGCTACAACTTAAAGATAACATCATTCCTAAAGGATTGATTCCTTTAGAGGAACTCTTTGATCAAGACGATGTAGCCCGCAAACCGACATTGAGGCCGACTGAAAAAGGTGTTGAAGAAGTGAATATTGGGACCGCTGAAAACCCCAAGATGGTAAAGTTATCCAAGTCCTTGTCACCAAAGGTAAGAGCTGAGTATGTGAGATTGTTGTCTTCATTTGATGATGCTTTCACGTGGGATTACTCAGATCTAAAAATGTATGACACTAATATCATTCAGCATACGATCCCTATTAAACCAAATCAGAAGCCTTTCAGTCAGAAGTTGAGGAGAATCAATCCGAAGCTGATACCGTCGATTGACAAGGAGGTAAATAGGTTGTATAAGTCAGGAATCATTGTACCTATCAGATTTTCTGATTGGATATCAAATTTGGTGCCCGTGAGGAAAAAGACAGGTGAGATCCGTTTGTGTATTGATTTCAGAAATTTGAATAAGGTATCATTAAAAGACAATTATCCGCTGCCAAAAATGGACCATATATTGTAGCGAGTAGTTGGAGCATCAAGGATGTCACTACTCGACGGCTATTCAGGATATAATCAAATTTTAGTGCATGAGGACGATCGTGACAAAACTGCGTTCACCACTCCATGGGGAACGTTTCATTATGCAAAGATGCCGTTTGGTTTGAAAAATGCAGGTGCCACTTTTCAGCGTGCAATGGACATGGCTTTCGCTAATGAGAAAGATGTATTTTTGGTTGTTTACCTTGATGATTTGACTGTGTTTTCAAATTCTGATGAAGAACATTTGTATCACTTGAAAGTTGTTTTCCAGAAGTGCAGAAAATATGGCATTTCGCTGAATCCGAAAAAGAGCTTGTTTGCCATGGATAAAGGAAAAATCCTTGGCCACATCATATCGAAAGACGACATTCTTGTTGACCCTGCACGTGTTGAAGAAATCCAGCAAATTGAACAGCCCCGGAACAAGAAATAAATACAGTCATTTAATGGGAAAATGAATTTTCTGCGTCGTTTCATTCCAAACCTTGCTGAGCATCTTAGAGAAATCACCAACATGCTGAAAAAGGACTGTCAGGTGAAGTGGACAGAAGAGGCGGTGAAATCATTCAATTTTGTAAAGTTAGCTCTTTCTTCAGCCCCTATTTTAATCAGCCCGGATTACACACAGAACTTCATTTTGTTTTCGTTTGCTTCTGAGCATACTTTGGCAGCTGTTTTAATGCAGAAAAGGGATGGAATTGAGAAGCCCATTGCCTTTTTCAGTCGAATTATAAGGGATGGAGCTTTGAAATATAACATTATTGAGAAACAAGCACTTGCTCTTGTGAAGGCCTTAAAGGATTTTCGTGTATATATACTGCATTCCCACATTATAGCCTATGTTCCTAACGCAGCAGTTAAAGATGTTTTGGTACAGGCAGATCCAGAGGGAAGACGGGGTAAGTGGATCGCTGCATTGTTAGAATATGATGTGGAGATTAAACCGACCAAGCTGATCAAAGGACAAGGACTAGCCAAGCTCATGGCTGAAACAAATCTGCACGCTCTAGATATAAATTTGATCGCTGCCATGTCTGATGAAGATGAGGAGAGTACATCATTTCAGGTATCTGATATTTTTGTTTCTTCCCCTTGGTATGCTGACATATTATATGTACTTCAGAATTTGTCTCCACCTCCCGGGAGACCCTGGTGGAATGTTATTGAATTGTTTGGTAGAGGAAGAAGCCAAAATAGTTTTGGAGGACTTTCATAAAGGAGACTGCGGGGGCCATTTTTTTTGGAAAACCACAGCGAATAAGATTCTCAGAGCAGGTTACTATTGGCCTTCTTTATTTTCTGATGTATATAAGGCTATTAAGAATTGTCACGAGTGTCAAATTTTTGAAGGGAAGCAGAAATTACAGCCTTTGCCTCTCAAACCAATTGAAGTCAGCGCACCATTTCAGCAGTGGGGGTTAGATTTTATTGGAGAAATCCATCCGGCATCTTCCAGTCAGAATAGATGGATATTGATAGCAACGAATTACTTCAATAAGTGGATCGAGGCGATTTCCACCTGAAAAGCCACGGATGCGGTAATTATTTCATTACTTGAAAATAACATTCTATCACGTTTTGGTTGTCCTAGCAAGATAATCACAGATAATGCAGCAGCCTTCAAGTCTAAAAGGATGGTTGAATTTTGCAATAAGTATAACATCAGCTTGGGACATTCAACTGCCTACCATCCACAAGGAAATGTCTTGGCGGAATCTTCAAATAAGTCTTTGGTAAATATCATTAAGAAATTGCTGGAAATCAATAAGAAAGGCTGGCACAAGAAATTAGTGAATGTGCTTTGGGCTGATAGGGTAAGTCAGAAAAATTCTATTGGCATGTCTCCTTTCGAGTTGGTGTATGGAGTAGACACAGTGTTTCCCACGTCTCTTGTTGTCCCGGTAGTCAAATTGCTTCAGGAAGCTGGTAGTGAGGAAGATCCCATGCAGCGAAGGATAAATCAGATGATTCATTTACAGCAGACAAGGGAGGAAGTATTTTAAAATACATTCAAGTTACAGGAGCGTATTAAGAAGATTTATGACAGGAAGGCGAAAACAGATAAGTTTCAGCTGGATGAGGTGGTTTTGAAGTGGGATGCTCGAAATGAAGATAAGGGAAAGCACAGCAAATTTGAAAACCTTTGGAAGGGTCCTTTTAAAATTGCAGCGTATCGTGGTCAGAATGCCTTTCTTCTCAAGGAAATGAACAGGGATGATTTTCCGGGAGGGCCGATCAATGGTCGGCTGCTCAAGCGATACTATTTCTAAGTATTTTCTGCTGATTTCATCATCATTGTATATATCGTTCTACTTCTGTTTTATCGCAAGTATGTACTGCTCTCATCTTCAGTCTGGGGCCCGGAGCGAAGGCTATAATTCTGGAGATGGAGGTTAGTTGGTTTGAGGTTTGTCAAGTTGGTCTTATCAGGCTTTTCAGTTTGAAAGTTGAGTCAGTCTTAGTCAGTTTTTAGTCAAGTTTCAGTCCATTTTTTCAGTCAATAAATGTGTCAAAAGTTTTGTGTTATCCATTCAAATAATGACTCCATCGCCCAATGGATGAAGGCACTGCCTAGCTCTTCTAGAGATCTGCCGTTCTTGGCATCTCCTTGGAGCCACCATCCCCATTGGAGCCAATGTTAGAGTCGGTCCTTACAGCCCTCCGTCGGAGATCATTTCACTTTTTGCATATCATTTTAAGGTGTCCCGCTCACTCCACTTCGTTGTATTTCGCTAGCGGCATGCCATTGACTGACGAGAGGGTCTGGTCGTCTTGTATTCCCTCATGCTTGTACCTGCTGGGCTCATTAAAACTCCTCAAAAATCATCAAAGTTCAGGTCACGTCATTCATGGTCATAAATAATTATTTTCGGCAAAAAGAGTCTTTTAGTCCTAGAGTCTAGGGTTTCAGTCTTCTGATATACTTAATAAATGCCCGCAGGCCATGAGGATGGTTTTGCAAAAGTTCTTGATTCAAGTTTTCATCATCAAAAACATTTGAAGACATTTCTAGTTCAAAACTCTGTTTTGAACTAGAAACTGGCAAATTTAATTTTTGTAATAATTATGTATTTTTCCACCATAAAAAGTTCAAAGCAACCTCTGGTCTTTGTCGAAGTAAAAATGCCAAAATCCCTGCAAAAATAAAATCATTACATCAGTCCAAAACTCAGAAAAAACAGTGAAAAGCCAAAAGACAGAATTGCATTAAATGACAAAGTGCCAAGATTGCCAAACATTACAAAGTGGGTTATGGAGTAAATTAAAATAAAATCTGATTCTTGTGAGATATTTCTCAACCTATATGAACCATTGAAGACAAATCATTTTCATAAGTTTCCAAAGCAAAGTCGAGTTTGGAGTGTTGGAGAGCAAAAACTCGTTTTCAGAGCCGTGGAGTTGAAGTGGAAGTGCGCGCGGTGCATACAAGTGGCGCGCGACGCACTGGGCATCACAGGCCTGTGCATTTTTGCACGCGTGCGACGCACTGGGCATGCGCGCAGCGCATAGAGTTTCAGGGCCGGAAAACTTCAGTTCACCACCCAAATTCGCATCAAATCACTTCATTTACTTGCAAGTAAGTTATTCATGCCTGCTTAGTGACTCATAAACATGTTGTGGTGTTTTGAAAGTGGAGAAAACAAGTGTTTGATGTGGTGAAATGTAAACCCTATGTTCATTGCCAAAATCACTCCATAGGGTTTTGAAGGACATGTTAGTGATATTGTGGGGGTTTCCAAACTTGTGTTATTGATATATATGCCCTTTCTCTCTATTATTATTGGTGTCATCGCTTATTGTTTACCATAGCCTCACGCTCTCTCTCTCCTATTCAAATCACTTCTGTCATTACCATTGTCATTGTCACACTGTTTATCATTTATATTGTAACACAGTCCCATATTCACTATTCCCCATTCTCTATTGACAAAGCCTAACTATCATTGCAAGGGTTGTTTCTTTGTCCTACACTACATTATACTCCTTCCTACTCACTTGTCAAAATCCCATGTAGTCAAGCAGTGGCTATTTTCCATTCAAACTCATTTGATAGAACCTTTATCATTGTGGCTTTCCTATAACACTTTGATACACATGTGACACATTTTGGATTTGAGCATACACTGAAACTCTTGTTTTTCACCATACCTATATCAGCATATATTTTGCAAACATCTTGATTTCAGTGCCATGTCAGAGACGGATTCAGTTTATGAGCAGGAGTATGACAGTGATTCCACAGCAGAGGTTAATGTGCCACGGAGGTCTCACAAAAGTGGCAAAAGTGGTAGGCATGTCAGGGAGGAGCCTACTTCTTTGGCTCAATTGCAGGCTTGCCCGCTTGCAATGGATTGTTTTAAGCATCAGTCATGTTTCCAGTACTGTGAGATGATTTCACAAACCCAGCATCATCATGAGCTAGCTCGCCTATTTGTTCTACATCTACATGATGGCCGTGTAAACCTTGCCGGAGTTAACTTCATTCTGTCACCAGAGACCATTGCTCAGGCCACCGGAATACCAAACATAGGAGAGGAATGGAACAAACGACAGCAGCTAGAGAAATCCTACTATGAGCCATACATCAAACCTGGGTTTATGAGGCAGCTGAGCAGGGTATTTCCATTCAGATTTCTGAAGGATGAGTTTGCACCATTGATGAAACTCATCATTTGATATTTCAGTTGCGAGGGCAGATTCTCGCGCCTCTATGCGTACCATATCCGTTTGTTGATGCATTTCATGAGGGTACGTATGATGAGCATTCCATACTTCATGTATCGCAACATAGAGCGGATGACATTTCTTGTACAGAAGAAGACCCCAGCACAGCAGCATAGCAGCATATATCATTACGCGCTGATCAAAATCATGGTGATATATCAGTTGACACAGTAGGGCATTGCTTGGGAGGATTTCATCTCCCGTGACTTCTTCACAGCATCACAGCCGCCTCCCCAGGTAGTTCAAGATGAGGGAGAGCCTTCACACCAGATTTATGTTCCTGAGACTGAGCATATCAGCGCTCCAGTGTATGTAACATATCAGCAAGGCCACAGAGCCTTATTTGCAGCTACACGACGAGTACTATCTCCACCCGAGGTGGAAGGGGTCTCGTTGACTTCATCAGCAGAGCGAGTATTATATCCACATGGTGTGGAAGGGGTCTCGCCTTCTTCATCAGCACAGGTACAGGTTCAGGATAGAGGCAAGAGGCCTATGCACGATGAGGGGCCTTCAAGAGGCCGAGACACTGATTTTACACTCATCGATGTTGATGCGAGCTCTCCTAGCTCGAAACTGAAAGAGATCATCCAGGAGAAAAAGGCTGAGATTGACACGCTGAATTTGAAATTACAGAGAGCTCACTGGGTGATAAAATACATGGAGCAGCGTAACAAACAGATGGAGGATCAGCACACACTTGTAGAGCTGCGGCGAATCCGTGAAGATCGACAATTGGCCCGGAAGAGACCAGGTGACATGACACCGGCTGATCGAGAGACTTGCCTCACGCATGTTAACATTCATCTGGAGAAGTTGTTGGCAAAGGCCAATAGAGACAAAGACATGCTCCGTCATATGAAAGGTCATTATTGGGCCCGCATGCACGTCTGCAAAGAAAAAATGAAGATTCTGAAGAGAAGGTTGAGCAGAGCACTGAAACGGCGAAAGAGGCCTGATCCACTCCGTATTTTGGCCGAGGCTTTATTGGCTGAGCATGAGGCATGATGGGAGATCTTCGCTCTGAATTTCAGTAAATTTGGAGAATTTTTTGTCATTTTGGAAAATTTTGGTCTCAAAACAGGTTTTTCTGCCCAACGCGTAGCGCGTCACGACGCGCGCTTATGATTGGGACACTTTCTGGAGGAAAAATTTGTATTTTTGGATTTTTCATGGTAAGTTATGCATGCTCAGAAATGGCCGAAGAATTTCATCAAGTTCTGGATGATCAAAAGGGCCAAAAACACCATGAAAATCACCTTTCTGCCACCTTTTGCACCAGCAGGAAGTACTTGTGGGAGAATGAAGTTTTTGAGGGGAAAATGAGCTCCAAATTGGGAAATTCCACTTGGGTTGGATAGCAGGCATCCAGGGCTTTCCAAAAAGCCATCATTAGCTTAATTTTGATGCTGGGAAGTGCCCCAAAAGTAGGCTGAAAGGCGCGCGATGCATAGAGCTCAGGCGCGCGGCACATAGAGATTTTTGGTCAATTTTTCATTTTCCAGCTCAGGATTTCGGCCAGTTGGACCAGTTTTGATTGTGGATGTAATTTTTGAGTTATATTGATGTAATTTTGTGGTTTTAATGTAACTTTGATTCACTTTTACCTATTCTAGATGATTCACTCCCAAAAAAGTGAAAATCAAGTGAAAGAATCAGTTTCCTTCCTTTTAGAGGAAAGTTGTTTGGCTGCCTAGATTTTAGCTCCTTGTTTAGAATTGGTTAAAACTTCTCCTAGAAGCATGAGCTCGACCCCTAGAGGCATGGAAAGGGGTTAGACTTGTCTATTTATTGTATTTTCTGAGACACTTTCAGGGTTGGACTCTTGGGAAAAGTTTGGCACACTATTGTACATATTTTCTGCATTTTGGCTAAGGAAAGATCAGAGGTTTTGCAGCACCTGTTGGGATTCTTGTGGCTTTCAGTTTTGATGGTGTTTTCTCTCAGTTATTTGTAAGTTCTTTAATGTTTAATGTATGTCATTCCCTTCTTTTGCTTCTGAAACTAAATGAATGAGTAAATGAGGTAGAATTCATTGATTCCAGTGCTCTGCCTTTAAATTTGTTTAGTTTTATATGTTTTCGCCAGTTTGGAGAGGATCCTTGTTCTCCCTTGCCCTCTTCAGCTCCTTTTCATTCTGATCCATCCATACACATAATCAAAAAGCATCAAGACTACTTCCTACCTTGCCCCATCTCAAATTCTACAAAGATCTGGCCTCATCCCCGAGCCCAAATTTGTTTTTCCCATTTTTTCAACAAAAAACCCAAAAAATCAAAATCAAACTTTCCTATCTATTTACTTGCCTAAAATCAGTATTCGTTATAAGTCATCTCAGCCCCTTTTGAAGACCTTTTGCCGAGATAGACCCAGAGAGAGCTCTCTCCTGTCCTCGTAGGGCTAGCTACGAGGCTGAGCGTGGTTTGATGTTGCCTTGAGTTTTACCTTATTTCAGCCTAAGGTAGATTCGAGTGCTAACACTATAGAAAGATGTTTGGTGAATATATTGGAAATTTTATCATTAGTGGAAACATATTCAAGGTTAAAATTTTGTTCAACAACATGGTCTCTAAAAAATGATATTTAACTGGAATACACTTATGAATGCATACCAAGATTCCTTGAAATACCAATGCCACTAGTATTATAACACATGATGGGAATAGGATAAACTTATTCAACCTTGACATCCTTTAGTGTTTTCTTCATCTAAAATATTTGAGTACAACATGTATCTATTTCTATATACTCAAATTCAATTGTATAAAAGGTAATAGAGTTTTTATTTTTACTTACCCAAGATACTAGACAATTTCCCAGAAAGAATGCTATACCACATGTGCTCTTTCTATCATCAATTCTACTTTCCCAATATACATCACTATATGCAATTAGCTTGAAATCATTGCCTCTAGCATACCATAAGCCATGATAATTTTTACCCTTTAGATATTTAAATATTCTCTTAACTGCATTCACATGATTCTCCTTGGGATTAGACTGAAATCTAGATCCCAATCCTATAATTTGAGTTATATTAGGCCTTGATGCTATTAAATATAAAATAATTCCAATCATTGACCTGTAAGTAGTTTGGTTTAGGTAAGGGAATTCACCATCCTTTCTCAATTTTCCTCTAGTTATCATAGGTGTGCTAACAAGCATTCAATATTCTATACAAAATTTCTTCAAAATTTTATTTAAATATTTAAACTGGAACATAAAAATACCTTTGTATGATTTAGAGACTTTCTAGCTAAGGAATAATGACATTTACTAGCATGAACATCTCAAAATCCTTATGCATGTCATCTGCAAACCATACAATGCTCTCTTTAGTCTACAAACCTAATATTCATCTTCAAATAATTGAAATCTTTTTGGTTGTTCAATGTATATATCTTCCTTTAGTTCACTATTCATAAAAGAAAATTTTACATCCATTTGATATACTTTAAAGTTTCTATGACTTACAAATGATAGAAACTTCTTAATAACTTCTAATCTAGCTACATTGTAAAATGTTTCTTAAAAATCAATGCCTTCTACTTGTGCATATCCTTTGCATACCAGTCTCACTTTATTTCTTACTACTTGTCCATCTTCATTTAGCTTGTTCTTAAAAATCCACTTGGTACTTGTGAATTTTTTTCCTTTTGGTCCAGGCACTAGTTCCCAAGTGTTATTTTTCTTTATACTTTCTAAATCTTCATCCAATTTCCTTAATCCAATATTTATCTCCATTACTTTGATTAAAATATTTAGGTTTTACTTCATATAGTAGTGCCATATTTGCATGTATATAAGTTTCTATTAATTCCTTTTAGTATCAACTCCCTATTCTTTATCTCCTATTATTTTACTTTTAGGATGTCATTTTTGGTTGGAATCATGACCTTAAGCCTCTAGGTGCTTAGAAATGAGAAAATTGTCCAATGGGTAAACACCCATAAACATCATGATGCTACGAGATGTTTAGTTTAGATTTTTTTTTGAAAATCCATCTTGCACCCACCTATTTTGATGCATCTACCAATCCCTGCAGATACTTGCACACCAATTTCTAGGCACAAGACTCGTAGCTTGGCCATCTCATCTGACATGTCACTACCATATTTAGTTGACATCATCCTTCCATGTGGCATCCTCTAGGTGGTGCCATGTGTCACCCACAAATAAGCCACTTGGCCATAAAAAAGGGTCAATTCCACTTGCCATGTGTTACGTTGATCGTGTGCCACATCATTTGCTTATCCTCGTCACTTTTGTGCCATGTCACTTTGGCCTCATTTTCCCTAGACCATTCTTATATTCGAACTTCACATACAACAAGGGCTATTCTCAACCATGTCGCTTCCTACATGGCATCCATGTCGTAGGCAAGTAGTGGTTTGTGTCATCTGATTTCCACAACCCCCTGGACCTCAGGCCATTATGGTGATCAAACTTCACATACATCTGGAGCCATGAAATTTGGGATTCGGGATAATTTATAATTATTTCTTACTTAAGTAGACATGAATGGATGCTCAGGTACACCTTTCATAGCCCAATCATCATCCCACATCATTTTTGCCCCTTAATTTCCAAGTCAACATCATCAACCAATCACTCTACCACCTTTCATTTCCACTCATCTTTAACCAAACAATCTACCACCTTTCACTATCACCAACTTCCCATATTGGTCCCCAGGTCCCCTGACAAGTTCATCTAGAAAATGTTGCAAACCATTTGGGGCCATGAGGCTAGGGATTAAGGATAATCCTTGATTATATTAACTTAAAACATAATTAAAATAATCACTACCAATCCAAGGAGATTTGGTATATGGGGAATTTCTTGTGTGACTCTTTGTTATGCCTTCAAAATGCCTAGATTCCCAATGAAGTGATGCAACTCTCACTACAATCACGAGCCTTGGAACCTATCTAGCTTCAACCCTGTATATCTCCTCCCTCCTTTCGAGATGGGAAGGGTGCCATATACCATTTGAAAGGTCTTGGATAGGACTATCAAACTAAGAAACTTGTAAGAAGATCATTGGAAATTCCTTGGAGGGAACTATCCTTATATCAGGTAGCTAAAGTTACTTAATTTATATTGGTGTTTCTTCTTTTCTCTCCCCCTTTACTTATAATAATCCAATGTATAATCACTCTCCCCCTTTCTCACTGTATCTGTACAAATTTCCAATGTTTTCTCACTTTCCCCCCTTTGACATCAATGGTAAAGGGTGTTGGATACTAGAAATATATTATCTATGCACGTTTCCCTATCACTACCCCTTAGATCATTTCTCCCCTAAAAATGCCTTCAGCCATAACCATGGATAGAAACGGTTGCTATTATGAAGTGCTACAAAACATACTAAGCTAAGTTTTCTAATGAGGTACCATTTAAGGGAAGACCAAAATATTCCCCATGAATGCTTCACATTACTAAAAATGCATCTCCCCCTGACATGATACAAAGCACTGAGACAATTTCATTTCATCATTCTTCTCCTATACATCACTCTTGAAACCTTGACATGTTCTTAAGAAATTCCATGACCCATATTGATTGAATCAATGTGGTAAAAGAGATATCACTCCCAACTATTACGTAAGGTACTCAAATAGTTCTCTAGGAAGTAGTTTAGTTAATATCTTGGAAATTTTATCATTAGTGGCAACATATTCAAGCTTAACAGTCTGGTGAACAACTTGGTATCTCAAAAAATGATATTTAATTGAAATATGCTTATGGGTGCATAATAAGATTCTTTGAAATACTAATTGCACTAGTATAATCACACACTATGGGAATGGGATTAACTTATTCAACCTTATATCCTTTAGTGTTTTCATCATCCAAAGGATATGAGTACAACATGTAGGTATTTCTATATACTCAACTTCAATTATAGGCGAAGGAATATAGTTTTAATTTTTTCTTACCTAAGATACTAGACAATTTCCTAAAAACAATGTTATACCACTTGTTCTCTTTCTATCATCAATGCGACCTGCCCAATATACATCATTGTATGGTATTAGCTTGAAATCATTTCCTATATCATACCATAGGACATAATTAATTATGCCCTTTACATATTTAAATATTCTCTTAATTTCATTCACAAGGATATCCTTGGAGTTAGACTAAAATATAGCAACCAATCCTACAACTTGCATTATATTAGGCCTTGATGTTCTTAAATATAAAATACTTCTAATAATTTACCTATAAGCAGTTTGTTTTACATAAGGGGGTTCACCATCCTTTCTCAATTTTCCTCTAGTTACCATCGGTGTGCTAACAAGATTTCAATCTTCCATACCAAATTGCTTCAAATTTTCCTTTAAATATTTGGACTCGGATATAAAGATACCTTTTTCTGATTGAGGGACTTGTGAGCCAAGGAAGAAGGGCATTTCTCCTAGCATGGACATCTCAAAATCCTTTTGCATTTCATCTATAAATTATGACCCCTTTGATCCAAATCACTAATAAATATGATATCATCTATATATATATATATATATATACACACAAAAATGATTTGTAGATGTTCATTATCAAATTTTATGTAAACATTACTATCTAATGTTTCTCATTTAAATCCTTGATATTGTAAGGATTTTTCCAATCTTGTGTACCAAGCTCTTGGGGATTGTTTTAATTCATACAATTCTCTCTTTAGTCTACAAAGCTGATCGACATCTTTAGATAGTTGAAATCCTTTTGGTTGTTCAATGTATACTTCCTCTTCTAGTTCATCATTTAGAAAAGTACATTTAACATCCTTTTGATATACTTTAAAGTTTCTATGACTTGCAAATGCTAGGAAAATCCTAATAGCTTCTAATCTACCTACATGGTAAAAAAATTCTTCAAAATCAATACCTTCTAATTGTGCATATCCTTTCCATACCAGTATCGCTTTATTTCTTACTAATTTTCCATCTTCATTCAACTTGTTCTTAAAAACCCACTTGGTATCGATGACATTTTTGCCTTTTGGTCTAGGGACCCATTCCCAAGTGTTATTTTTCTTTATATTTTATATATCTTCATCCATTTCCTTCACCCAATGTTTATCTTCACTACCTTGATTAAAATTTTTAGGTTCTACTTGAGATAATAATGCCAGATTTGTATATATATATAAGTGCCTATCAATTTAATTCTAGTATGAACTCCTTATTCTTTATCTCTTATTATTTCACTTTTAAGATGTTTCTTTTGTACATACCTAGATGGAGTTCTATAATTCTAATGGGTATTTTCTTCTTCTAATTCTTCTTCATCTTCATAATATTTAAATACACTTGCTATATCATCTTATTTTTCTTTTTGTTGGGATTCTAATGATTGTGGAAAAGCTTAATCTACCTTTACATCAATGCATTCCACTATTTTCTTTGAACTTTTGTTGTAGCACTCGTAGCCATTGATTCTAATTGAATAACCAAGAAAGATACCTTCATCTACTATAGAGTCAAATTTCCCCAAATTGTCATCATTTCTCTTTATGTAGCACTTGCTTCCAAAGACTCTTGGGTGTTTTACTAAATATGGTCTACCTTTAAATAAATAATAAGGGGTTTTATAAATTTTTGGTCTTAGTTGAACTCCATTTTATAAATATTTAGTTGTTTGACATGCTTCTCCCTAAAATGTGTTTGCAACCTTTGCTTTGTCTATCATTTATCTTACCACTTCTTGAACTGATATGTTATTTCCTTATACTAATCTGTTCCGCTAAGGAGTTTTGACTATTGATTATTGTCTTATGATCCCATGCTCTTCACATAATTCCTCAAATTCATTAGAAGTGAATTCTCCTCCTTTGTATGGTCTTAAACACTTTATTTTCATGTCCTTTTCAGTTTTTATTTGAGCCTTAAAGACTTTGAACTTCGTAAGAGCTGCTAAGTTTTCTTCATGCAACATAATCCAACTTTCCTTGGTATAGTAATCAATAAACATAATGAAATATCACTCTCCTCTTAGATTTTGAGTTCTCAAAGTACCACATATATTTGTGTGAATTGGCTCTAGTGGTTTAGATGATTAATTTAATTATATATTGAAATTAACCCTCGCTTGCTTTCAAAATTGGCATGATTTACATGTGGAACCACCGGTATTTGAAAATTTTGGCATACCTTTTTCTGCATTTGTCTTGTTGAATTTTACCAGTTTGTATAATATTACATGTATCATTCTTCTATGCCATAACCAAGTTTCATCAAATTTTCTTATGCAACACTTTATTCCAATATAAAAAAAACACACACATTGTTGGGAGTTCTAACTACTTTGGCTACTATTTTTTCAGGCTTATCTTTCCTTATTTCATAATATTTAGAATGACGTGTTACATCATAGAATTGGTTACACATGTGTCTCAAACTTAGTATATTTTTCTTGAAACCATCCACATATCATAAATTTTGAGCCTTTGTCTCATCATTTAAACTGACAAACCCTCTTCATTTTATCTATGTTGGTGCATTGTTCCCAAATGTAACACTTCCTTTTCTATCTTCTCTTACAAATATAAATTGTATTTTGTCTCCATTCATGTGCTTTGAGAAATCGCTATCTAGATACCATTTCCCTTCTAAATTATGGGCATATAATTCAAATCCCCTCTCTTTAGAATTCTATAATATCTGTTTCCATCTCTTTGTGCTTCCTTGATGCAGAGATTGCTTAAGAATTTTCTACTCAGGAAATTTAAATAATCAGCGTTTACATTCACTATATTTTTTTTCAAAATTACTATATATAAAACATTCAATCTGATTCACGAGGGGATAAAATGTGTCATTCTTTACAACATATGAATTACTAGATCTAAAATTTTGAAAACGAATGGATCTAACATCTTCATTTCTATTAAACTTATTAGATTTGAAGTTAACAACTTTATGCCCAAAGTTATGACATGTGTAACAATTACCATAAAACAAATATGGACACTTGAAGTTTTACTACCGATGAGGAGGAGTAGATATTTTTAATGTTAGATTATTTTCTCACCAATGCTCTGATTTTCCTTGAGTATTATTCATGGAATTGATAGGGTCAATTATTTTTTGGTTCCTTCTTTTTTCATCACTAGGATTTCCTTTCAGTGCACCTTATAGCTTAAAGGTTATTTTTTTCCTAAGGACCTAGTAGTTGACACACCGTTTGAGATACACTGAGGATATTTATAACCCAGAATTGTTTTGAATGTTGGAGACCTTTGAATGATAAGAATATTATCCAATGTTTGAGTTCCTTTAAAAAACCAGAGGCTTAAATCCATCTTAGATTTTGATTTCTCTAGATCTATTCTCATAGAAATAACCCCATCTTCTATTTTTTGATAGTTCTTTTCCCATTTTGTTAGATCACCTCCATCCAATGGTAGAAATGTGTTAAACAAAGTACCCCTTGAATGAAATATTTTGAGAAAGGCTCTGCAGATCGAGGAGCGGAGTGCACAACACTAAGTTAAGATAGAGTCTTAGGGGCTTTAGGGTGGTCAAAGCCCCTTATTTTGTAAAAGGATGGGAATATTTTTTATGTGTTGAGATTTGCCTATGGTTTTCGAACCATGGTATTGTAAATGTAAAGACTATATAAGGAGTCGAGGATAGTCTGGATGTCATGTGTAATACTTGATACTTGATGATAAAATACACTTGGATGTAGGATTATTTTGAGTCTATGTTATGTGGTTTGGGTTAGAGAAAAGGTTCCCGCAACTGAGTGCACGAAGCCCTTAGGAAGTTTTCAGTTGAGTGAGCAGACCCTTGCAGCTGAGTGTGCATGGAGGAACTGATTGTATTGAGAAGATCTGAGAATTAATGAAAGACTCGTGAATACATATCTGTGTTTGAGTTTATGTGTTTGCTTTACTTGAAATTTATGTTACCTGTTTTTTTTTACTTAAAATTGCATCACAAAGTACTTTTTATGGTTATTTATGATATTTTATGATTGTTAAATTAAGATCGCGCAGTCTAAGACTTAGTTCAACAGAAGTGTTGAACTGCAACTATATAATTAGTAGATATGTTTCGCGAAGCTTTGTCAAGTATTGAAAGGAATATAAGCCTTAAGCCACACTCCATTGTCCCTCTAGATGTAGAAACCTAGTTCTAGCATCCCCCTATATTTCCTTGGGTGAGACTTCAGTCTGCGCACCAGATCATTGCCGAAAGGGCCGGTAATAGTGGGATTTTTCGGTTCGTGCAACCATATCTGAACTTGGGTTTAGGCCCCATCAATCCAACTAATGGTTCTGTTTTTGGGACCATGATCTGACTGAGGGATATGTGGGTGTGGTATCCATCTAAGAAAGAGATTCAAGGCTGGGTATATCTAAAAGAACCTAAATTTTTAGCGCAAGAAAACATAAATCCGTGCCTATCTACTGAAAATTGGTTGCATACCTATATCTTTACATATAAGCATGAGATATTTTTCTCATCATTTTCTAGCGAGTTGTACGAGTTGTTATCAAAACTAGTTAAGTAAAAGACCTGTTTCAACAATATGCCTACTGCATGGAATCCAGAGCTGATCAAGCAGCTGAAGAGGATTGATAATGAGATTGCAAGGGATGATGATTATTGGATTGATAGTATCCTTAGAGGCTTTATTACTGAGTTAATGATTGATACATCTATAGCCTATAGCAAATCTGAGCACAAATTTTTCAAAGGCCCACGAGTTACGTACTTGAATTCTTTGAAGGTTTGGATTAAGATGTTATTGTGTGAAAAGGTAGTACTACGAATTTAACTAGATTGATGTTCGAAGGAAAGATAACTAGAACAATGCGAGAAGGTAAGAAATTTAGGGTAGATCATAATAATTACATTGAGTCTAAGTACAATACATTGTTTGGGTTTGAAAGTGAAGAAGGAGAAATCCACCCTGCTACCCCTAGAAGTGCATCGATAAAATTTGAAGATTGTGAGGGTGCTTCAAGAATTCCCCAAACTTCCACTCTAATCACAACTCATCCCTATTCTATTCATCCACCTCCACCTCCCCCCTTCACCATGGCTCACTCACCTAACATGCCTATTTTCAAAGGATTGGATGATCCCGAGCAGTTCTGGTTTGTTGTAGAAGCGATATGGAGATTGTAGAACATCATTGATGAGAATATGAATAAAGCACAATTTATCACAATGCTACAGGACATAGTGTTTTCTTGGTATATGAAATACACCTCGATTAACCAAAATTCTACATTGGCTCAAACTAAGGCTGCGTTGAACGTTGAATTTAAGAAGTTGAAGTCGCAGTCCTAGTGTATTATAGAGATAAAAGAGATCAAGCAATTAGCCACTGAAATAGTTTGGGAAGTAGATCAAAGGTTTAAGACACTACTAAGTCAAGCTAGCTTTGAGATCCCTGATGAGCAGCACAAGGAATTGTTTATTGCTGCATTTTTACCTCATCTTAGATTTCCATTATTGTAACAAAAGGTCGCAACCCAATATGAAGCACTGAAGATTGTGATAAAGTTAGAAGCTTCGCCGGTAGTAGATACTAACATAGGGGTTCAATATATTCAAACCCATTTGGAAAGCTTACATATGGAACTTCAAGATTTGAATAACGGACAATAAGTTTGCACAGAAGTTTCGTGCATAAAGTGAAAATGGGAGTGTTATGAGGAATTCTAATCTACGGATACACTAGTCTTCCCCGAGTGTGGTGTTCCTTCACTCAGAAAAATAGAAGAAAGATAAATGTTATTTTCTCTAAAATAGACATAAAGATAGAAGGGATAAAGACCTACTTGTGATCCTTCGTTGTCATTCCTCTTCTATTTTTTTTCTTGTCACACTTGATCTAGCTGAAACTTGCTTGATTAATACCTGCAATCAAAGAAAAAAGACAACAAAAGAAATACATATATACATTCTATATATCTTAACCAAATTGAACCAATTAAATTTGATAATACATACACATTTGAGAATACATTCACAAGATATAAGTGCATATATGAGAGAAAGAACATATATCTTTATTGAAATAATAGGAGGAGTAGATTACAACCAGTGGATCAGTTCATCGTCAACCTGCTCCAACTTCATTCCTTCCTCATCACACCAAGCATCATCTCAGTAGCATAACAATACTTCAACTCTCAAGAATTGAGAATCCAACATCATAACATTACACAAATTTCTTCCTCCCTTTCACTTAGATGAGTGCGTAGTTTATAGGGAAAATGTAGGTAGTTTCTCAATAAATGATATTGAATGTCTTTCTAATAATAGATGAGACATGTTTCTAGGTTAAATGGTGATAGATGAACACATCTATTCAAATTATGACACCTATGAGCTCTTCTACAAGGCACTGGACATGTGGAGACTCCTAGAACAATGATTATTTCGCTCCCAGGAGACCAATGCACCCTTAAGTGTCGGGAAGTGCTTTGCAGAGCACCCTTGCATGGGGGTAAGTGATTTACAATGAAATTAGGCCCATTCAGAGGATTTTTTATGATTCAATGGGTCATTTTAACTATACTTCAAACACTGAAAATCTCATGAATTAAAGCCATCAGTGGAATGACTTCTCTAGGTCATGTAGCAACTGAATTAGGGGATGATAGACCTTGTTCATACTAGTCTTAGGGATGATACCAAAATTGACCTGTAACATATTCCCCTTAAAGCATGAAGTCAAATTAATGATAATATTTGGACGAGATTCTTTACAGTGTGATGAGTAGCATCTGAAGCAGACGATGACCTGCATCAATTTGCAATGCATTACATCATGATATCTTGTACATCTTGAACATGAATTGTTGAGGGAGGCACACCCATGCTCAGCACATAAATTATCATAACACGTACGTAAATCAAAAAATCATCTACATATATAGGGCCATGATAGGATGACCTTCTGTATGTAAAGCCATCATATGGATGATGTGGTACAATTCCTAAAATCGTAGCCCGAATGGATGAAACTAGATCTGGGGTCTTCTATCTCATTTAATCAATTGTTCAAGTACAAGTCTAACCATGAAAATATGTGATCTGAAGTTGAACATGGGAATACATCGTCTGATTATCAGCCGTTGATGTAAGCTGTTAATAGACGCGAGAGAAACCACCATTGATGTTAATGGATCTCAAGGTACTGTAGTACAATTTTCAAGGAGTGAATAGGTGATTTGATGTTGAATGCCAAAAAAATCTCTCCGTCAAAGGCATGTGATGTTAAATTGTCGCCTAAAGCAAGAAACCTGTCGTTGATGTAAGCAAGTTCCAAGGCACTGGAAGGATGTTTCTAAGTCAACTTCCTAGATGAAAAATTGATGTCTATAGGAAGTGAATTGTCGTGGATAAAACATGAAATAGGAGTAATGATTTTGGAGACAAAATATGACTTGATGAAGCAATGTTCAAGGATGGAGGTCATGAAAATGAAGTTTTATGAGTATTGTAGAAGATGAGGAATTACTGGATGACTTCTCTTAAACATATCGGCGACACTGAAATGAGTTGGTATCATTGACCCAAAACTGAATTTATGGATGGTATGATAGACCATAGGTATGATAGATTGTCAAGAAGATTACCCAACTCAAAGCCACGAAGATGAAGTGAAAGTGTCATGTTTAAGAGTGACCTGCTACCATAAAGTGTTTTGTTATTTTTCCCAAATTTTGCCCAGTCATTGCTGACCAGTACCTCTTTATTTTTTAACAAGCTTGAGGAGGGTAAAATATGCTTTATCTATAATTAGACCCTTCGGGTGAATCCATCACTATTTGATGGTTTAATGAGTCTAGTGATATTGAAACTTGATCTTGTCATGATTGGACAAGTCTGTCGCTATTTGATGTTTTAACGAGTCTAACGATAGTGAAAACTTGGTCCTTTTCATGTTTAGAGAGTTTGAAAAAGGGACGAAAAGAAAACTCCATGAGTCCTTTTTTGTGAATTTGTCACTCAGGTTCGAAAGAGTATAAAATAATACCTGAGAAAACCTCTTATACATGTTTGACTAAGGTGTTCCTTTTCATAAATAATCTATCTTAGTCCGGAAAAGGGTTAAACTTATACTGAGTAGATGTCATTGCATTTCCATTTATGAGCTCGAAAAGACAAGTGCTTAGCAATCTTTTCACATTAACAGAGTTTGAAAAGAGCTAAAACAAGACTCCATGGGGGTTCCTTTTTCTTGTTTACAAGATCTCAAAAAGAGATAAAAGTATGCTTTGTGGTCAAATAATTTTTGGATAAATGTGCACTTCAAACTCACTGTATGAGCTGTAAACCTATTCAGAGAGCCATCAAATGGATTAAAAATACATGTTTCATAGTAAAAATGAACAAAACTATAGTCACATCATTAAATATGAATAAAATAATCAAAATGACTATTAAAAAGAAGATTTTACCAGTTCATTTTACCATTCCATAGTTACCATTTGAAATTTAGGAGCTCTGAACCTGTTTTTCACTCAAACTTTAGTGGTCGATTGCAACAATTTCAGTGGAATATTTTTCACGCCATTTGATCCAGGTTGGAGATCCTAACCTTCTCTTTCTTTTAGTGTAATTTTTGTTTCATTTCATGTTGAATTTTTAGGTTTGTGAGCCCCCGAGGGTAAATCTATTGTGTTCTGAGGGAAACACACCCTTGCATGTCGAAAATTGCATTGTAGAGCACTGAAAATGAAGTCTAGATGAATTGTAGCACTCTATCTATGGACCAGGGGTGTGTTGGGCACATTTCACAAATTTTTTTCTTGCTATATGCTCAAAATTACCTAATTGTTTTGCATGAAATAGATCCTAATGAAGCTTATGGTTGCATTTTAGGTATTGATCAGATCAAAATGACCATTACATGGTGACAAAGTTAAAATGAAGAACAAGACATGATTTCCCTAAATGATCCTGGAACTGTAATAGCCCTCAAGGATTGTGGGTTGCTTAAGTATTTCAGATTATCAAGGATGAGATAGTATCTTGAACTATTGGAGTTCCTGGTTTGTTCATGGGATCCGACATCTCAGGCATTTCACATTAGGGACAAAGTGCTCCCAATACTAGTTGAGGATTTTTAATTTCTTAATCGATTATCGAGACTTGGTTCTCTTATTTCCCTCGTGGGATCTGCTCTTGGAGGCGAGACAGTGAAGGACTACATACACCGGCATTGTCAGCCAGGTTTTGATCCTAGAAAAGATGGAAATATAAACATTCATGATGTGCGTGAGTTGCCTTTGAGAACTATATTTTCAATATTGAAAAGCTTTATGGTTCTATGACACTACATGTTGCAAACCGTTCATACATGCAGTATGCTCTTGAGTGTCTCAAACCGACAATGTTAAACTGGGTTGAAGTATTACTCTTTCAGATGAAAGAACAAATGGCTAAAGCAAAGGGTGGCAGAAAAAAGAATTTCAGTTATGGATCGATCCCAATTTCCTTTATTTTAGAGTGAGTTCCATTGATGCAGCCACAACATGTGACATTGAGCATTTCTGGTCCTAGAGATCCTCAGATGCATAGATTGGTCGAATTGATTACTAGGCATGCTGTTCAATCGACTATCATATTTTCTAATGCATTATTTGCCTAGCTCCGACTATAGATTATCACCATACAGGAATATCTGTACGCAGGCGTAGGTTTCCATGGAGATCCAGATTAGATTTTACCATATGGTGCTCAATGGGGTGCAATGGGTAAAAATGTTTTGACCATGTTTTTTATTTCAATTTTTCTACATGTTTTTGTATTTTTAATGTTTTCCAAGACTAAACTAAAGTTTTTTTTGTACATAGATGTAGGTCACGTTCGATTAGTGGGTCGACCAGAGCGAGCAATAGATGAACCAACATAGAGGGCTATCAGGAGAGAAGTCCCTCAGGATTTAGATTTGACCGAGACTCTTGCTGAGTTGCAGCAGCATGTTGAGGGATTGACTCTTGGGATGCCTGATACCTGGATCAAGGAGTTACCTATGGGGCTGCAGTGCCATACTATTTGTGTTCCTAGCCGTTGGATGAGGCTATTACACAAGATAGCTAGACAGTTTCTTGTTATCATGAGAATCACTAGTTTTACTTTTGACATTTTTGTATACATTTTGAGGTCATATGACCAATGTGTCTAGGGCACAAATTTTGTAAAAACCTAAACTATCTATCTATTCTCTTTAAGTGTTTTCCTATGTTTAATGCACAATCCTATTCAGTTTTGTGATGTGAATTGAAAATGTGTGTTTACATGTTTTGAAAATGTATGTTTAAAGCATAATTTGCTAAAGAATTAGTTAATGTGTTCAAGTTTCTGGAAATGTGTTGATATTGAATGTAATAAAAATTTATTTCCAAAATTAGAACTCTAAGGAAAATATGATGAATTGTTGGATTTCGAACGGTATAGACAATAGTAAGTTGTAGTATGACAAGATGTGAGTCTAATCTAATGATGATGATGTTAATGCCAAGTGAAATGGCATCAGAGAGAAGTTTGATCAATGCGCTATACTCAATGATACTGTTTGTTGATAGACCGATACAAATCCCTTGAAAACTCACTAACTCGCCACCTGGAGTGAAAATGTCCCATGTTGCATAGGATAGGCTCTGCATACTACGACTAGCACCGTCGGCATACCCAATGAATGGTTCCAAAGATTTAGTCATATGCGATGAAATGTAAAGTGGATTACTAACTTCAAGAAAACTCCAAAAAACAAACTAATACAATTAATTCAATCAAATCATATACACAATATGATACAAAAGTTTACTACACTCAATTAAGCATAGTAACATTTAAGATACATCCCATTTCGAGGCTGCGCCAATGGAATTCCATCATAATCAACTAACTCGTAAGCGCCCTTCGCTAGAACTCTTTTGAAAATGTAGGGGCCATGCCATAGTGGCTCAAATTTTCCTATTCCTATCAAATCAGCTTCCTGATGATAAAGCAAGACTAGGTCTCCCTTTGAGAAGATGCGAGGCATGGAATTGTGGTCATATTGTGCCTTTATTCATCTGTTATGTTCTTCGTTGGCCAATGCGGCTTCACGATGCATTTAATCTAGATGGACGAGGTTAAAAATATGCACTTCTTCATTAGAGGTGTTAGGTAGTAGGTCAATAGCAAGTTTTAATGACGGAATTTCACATTGGATTGGTAAGGTAGCTTCCAGACCATACATGAACTGAAAGGGAGTAAATCCGTTACATTTTTCACCGAGGTTTGATATTCCCATACAAACAAGTACAGTATTAAATGCCAATTTCGTTTGTGAAACCCTATCATTTTTTGAAGCATTCACTTAAGGATCTTTTTAATGGATTCAACTTGTCCATTAGATTGCAGATAATAAGGGGTATAAATATCATGCGAGAGTCCTAATTTTGCATTCAACTCATTCATCATGTTATTTCGAAAGTGCTTACCATGATCTATAACTATAGCTTGTGGTACACCAAACCAAGAAATGACATGATTGAAAAAGAACAATGCAGTTGTTTCGCCTGTGTTATTGAATATAGGCATCGCTTCGGTCCACTTGGTAAAGTATTCAACAATGAAAATAATATACCCATGCCACCCAACTGAACGAGGGTTGTAGGTCATGAAGTGAATGCCCCATTTTGCAAATGGTCCCACAACGATGATAGGATGAATTGGTGCTGGTGGCATGCAGATTTTATGATCAAATATCAGGCATGCATGACAACTTCTGCCCGCGAGAATGCAGTTGTGTAATATGGTTGGCTAGAAGTAGCCAACATGGAGAATCTTCTACGCGGTAGCATAACCAGACAAATGTCCACCAAAAGCACCAGCATGACAACCATTCATAAATTTCTCAACCTCCTCATGAGTGAGGCACCTCCATAAAACCATATCGACACCATGATTATAAAGTGTATATTCGAGGATCAGATAATCTTTGGCTTGGTATCGAATACGTCGCTATTATGAGAGAGAGGTATTGGGCTGGAAAGTTTGGGTTTGGAGATAAATGATAAAATCCCCTTACCAAGGGTCACATGACCCAATAATAAATAAATACTAATCAAGAATTGATGGTTTTGATGTAGTTTCAGTACTATCATAGAGAAGGTCGCAAAGAATCTGACTGAAAAATAAAGATTTCTTTGACTTGGATTTGATGAATTCCAAATTAAATTCTTACAAAATGATGATCCATTTTGAATATTCCCCCCCAAAAATTGACGTGACAGAATGTATGTCATAGGTTTACAATCCCAAATGACAATGGTCTTCTGAAGTAGGCTATAATGGCGAAATCTTTGGACAACTTGAAAATATGCCTAGGCGAGCTTTTCGACATATTAGTACCTAAATTTTGTATCATTGATATTATGACTCAAATAATATATCGAATTTTATATCCCATCTTTATTTTGGACTAAAACCATAGAAATGGTCATATCTGCAGCGACGAGATACAAGAAATAATCACTCTGATAATTAGGGGGATACATTAATGGCGCTCGGATCAGGTTATATTTAAGAGCATCAAAAGAAGTTTGCACAACCTTATCCCAATTGAAGGGAATCCTATTTTTCAAGGGACGACTAAATACTTTATCGATTTCAGCCTAGTTGGGTATGAACCTCCTTAGAAAGTTAGCCTTTCCTTGAAGTCTTTGTAGCTGAAGTAATTTTGATGGCACAGGCAAATCGAGAATGGCCTAGACCTTCAATGGGTCAATTTGAATTCCATATTTTGAGATGAAGAATCCAAGAAAATGAACATAACCAACACAAAACACACATTTGTGTGGATTGAGGTATATCATGTAGCATTGGCAACATAGAAATATATCTCTCATATGTGTTGGGTGATCAGTCCATTTTCGTGAATGCATGGGTTAATCATCTAGATAAGGTTGAACAATGTGCTTAATGTCATGAAAAGCATAATCCATTGATCTCTGAAATGTTGCCACATTGTTCTTTAAACCAAATGGGAGTTTACGATAAGCGAATGTGCCCTAGGGATAGATGAATGTTATCTTATATTGGTCCTCTGGGAGAATATTGATTTGATTATAACTCGAGAATCCATCCATGAATGAAAAGATTTCACAGCCAGCACATTCGTCAATAATTTGGTCGAGAAATGGAGTAGGATAATTATCTTTTGGAAAAGCAAGATTGACATCTCGATAATCAATGCACACTCTGATTGTCCCTTGTTTCTTCATGACAAGAACAATGTTGGAAACCCAATTAGTAAGAAGAACAGGGTAAATGAAACCAGCACACAAAATATTTTCAACTTCTACTCTAATGCCAACAACCTTCTTCAGATGAATAGGATGCAGGCGTCGACGTACCGGTTTTCCATCAGGGTACATTTTAATTGTGTGCTCAACAATAATAGAATCTATGTCTAGAATTTCCTCATAAGACAGAGAAAATATATCTCAGAATTCATGAAAAAGAGAGTGATAATTATCGACTTTAGATGGAGAACAAGAAACATCGACATGAATGTTTTCTACAACAACAGGTTTGGTCAAAATACTGATAGAAATTGTTTCTTCAATATTTGAAAGGTTTTACTCGGATTACATGGCATTAATTGGAACATAATTCGAAAATAAATCAGAGATCGTAGGGCGATATAGTTCAATAATATTATCTTCGTTGTAATCTAGAAGATGGTAATGATGATGATAATCATCCCATGGTTCTACTTCTGGCATCATGGCTTCCAAAGTGCTCTCATTATTCAAGAAAGTGGATGAAAAGGTTTGAAAGGAGTACCAAAATCTAATGAATGATCGACCCAAATGATCGACGATGATGGATCAAGATGCGTCGCCCAAGCCAAGAAAATTGATTGTTATGCGAGATCAATTGGGCTTGGCAGCATAAATTCAGCCAGCGTATCTACTTCGAAATTATTGGTAATCTTCCTTAAGTAAGATGAAGTGGAAGATATCATGCAACAGGTCTCTATTTTTTCAATTTCCGCCAATGTTGTGGGTGGCAGTAATGAAAAGGTGCCCATTAGGTAAAAATCCTTAAAGAGACCAACACCAATGTTTTGAAGTGCTAGCTTGGGTGCGTGAACTAACATAATGCTTGCAGTTACCTGGGAACTAGAGGTAAAGAAGGAGAGTTGATTAATGACCGTGATGGCATCTTTATGAGGGAAGGAAATCATTTGAAAGTAAGTAGAAACGATCTTAGTCATAGCGTAAACCCATGGCCTTCTAAGTAAAATGTTTTAGTCTGGTCTGTTGGCGACCTCAACTTCAACAGTTAAAGTTTCCCCCCTAGTTCTACATTCAGGTTATTGATAATACCACAAGACTTATATGTACGACTGTCAAAAGCTTTCAACGTCGTAGGCGATTGATATAAGCGAGGTGAGCCAAGTGACTTCCAAAAATTGTTGTGAAACCAACTCCAGAAATAGAAGAAAAGAGATATCAACACCTTAGAAATAAGCCACTTCAAGGGGGCAACCTCCAATACATTACATGAATGAAAAATTCTTGGATGATACAAATTACAAAACCTCCTTTCTATATATAGGAGTCCATAGGGCCACAATGTAATCCTAGTGGGGCCACAATGTAATCCTAGCCAACCTAACCATAATAATTTAAGGGCACAATAATAACAATATGGGGTTACAAGGGTACAATAATAACAATAAGGGAGTTACACTAACAACAATAAGGGACTATACTAGTAATATAGGGACCTAACATGCCCCTCTCCTTCCAAAAAGTGTTGTCCTCAACGCTTGAGTAGCTTTTGGTGCTTCTATATAAAATTCTCATCCTCCCATGTAGAATCTTCAGTGGGTAAGTTCTTCCACTTGATGAGATACTCTGAAATTGATCGATTCCATAGCTGTCGAGTTCTGGTTTTTGTGACCGCTTCGGGTTCCAATCTGATTTTTCCTTCCTCATCAAGTTTTGGCAATATTGTTTGAACTGGAAGATTTTCACCTATAACCTTCTTTAAGCATGAAACATGGAAAATTGGATGCACTCGTGAAGAAGCAGGAAGCTTCAATTTGTATGCCATAGTACCAATCTTTTGCAACACCTTGCAAGGACCATAGTACTTTGGCGATAATTTATTATCCTTTTTAGCTTGCTTGAGGGACATTTGTTTGTATGGTTGTCACTGTAAAAATACCCAGTCTCCTACATCAAAACTTCTCTCTCTGCGATGTTGATCTGCGTGTTGTTTCATTCGATTTTGTGCCAAATTGAGGTTGTCCTTTAAGATTTGGAGAACTTCTTGTTGATGCTCGATGTGATCTTCCACTGTTTGAACCTTTGAATTTTCTATTAAAGATGATGTGATGGATAGTGGACGATATCCATAAAGTGCCATAAATGGGGTCATTTTTGCTGCAGTATGGAAGGAAGTGTTATACTACCATTTAGCGAGAGGTAACCACTTGACCCATTGTGTTTGTTTATTAGATACAAAACAATGAAGATATCCTTCCAAACATTTATTTACTATCTCAATTTGACCATCGGATTGAGGATGATAAGATGAGCTATTAGATAATTGAGTACCCAAAAAAGAAAATAACTCTGTCCAAAAATTTCCAGTAAAAATGGGATCTCTGTCGCTCACAATAACCCTTGGGTTTCCATGTAGCTTTTGAATTGTATCCATAAATGTAGTAGCAACTTTACTTGCTTTAAATGGATGAGATAATGCACAAAAGTGTGCATAATTGGTAAGTCTATCAACTATCACCATGATGACACTCTTTCCTTTAGACTTAGGTAAACCTATGATAAAATCCATTGAAATCTCCTCCCAATGTTGACTTGGAATGGATAATTGTCTCAACTTTATTCTGCTAGCAAACCAAAAATTCCTCCAAAAACTTTTGAATATTAGCTTTAAGGCCATCCCAAAAAATTTCTTTCTTCACCCTGTGGTAAGTTTTTAAAAATCCTGAGTGTCCTCCTAAAGGAGAAGTGTGCAATTCCAAAAGAATATTTTGTTTTAGTTGGGAATTCTTACAAAGATATAAGCGATCTTTATACCATAAGGAATCATTTTTCCAACTAAATGTATCAGATGTACTAGGATCTTGCTGCAACTTTTGAATGAGTGTCCACAATTCTTCATCCTTCTTCCATTCATCTCTTGCTTCAGTTATTCGATCTGGTTGGATAATAGAAATGGCACAAAGCAATGCTTCCACCTCTTCATTCTTTCTTGAGAGTGCATTTGCAACAAAATTTAGCTTCCCTTTTTGAAGATTATTTCAAAGTCATAACCCAACATCTTTGTGACCCATTTTTGCTGTTCTTCTGAAGATATTCTTTGTTCCAAAAAGTGTTTAAGACTATCATGATCAGTTTTTACCTTGAAATGTCTTCCATTAGGTAATTTCTCCATTTCTTTAGTGCATGCAATATTGCTAACATTTCCTTCTCATAAATAGGTTTCTGTAAATACTTTCCTTTGATTGGATGACTTTCAAAAGCAATGGGTCTTCCTTCTTGCATTTAAACAACACCAATTCCATTTCCTGAGGCATCACATTCCACAATAAAAGTTTTTGTGAAGTTTTGCATAGCTAAGACCGGTGCTAGGCACATTGCCTCTTTAAGATTTTCAAAGGCCTTAGTTGCTTCAGGAGTCCATGAAAATGCATCTTTCTTCAATAATGTTGCTAGAGGTGCTGCTATTCTCCCATAATTCTTAACAAACTTGCGATAATACCCTGTTAACGCGAGAAATCCTCACAATGCTTTATGGTTGTGGGGACTTTCCATTCCTTGATGGCTTTAATTTTGTTAGAGTCTACCTTAACACCCTCCTGAGATACAATATGACCCGAATATTCCACCTCTTTTACTCCAAAGAAACATTTGAATGTTTTTTCATATAATTGTTTCTCCTGCAATAGTTTGAGCACCCTGTCAACATGTTGAACATGATCCTTCCAAGACCTGTTGTAGATTAGTATATCATCAAAAAATACTAGCAAAAATTTTCTAAGGGTTTGAAAATGGAATTCATCAACCCTTGAAATGTAGAAGGTGCATTGGTAAGGCCAAAAGGCATGACCAAAAATTTATAATGACCCTCATGAGTTCGAAATGTTGTTTTCAGAATATCTTCAGTCTTCATTCTAATTTTATGATATCCTGAACGAAGATCCAACTTGGTAAAATAAATTGCTCCATGTAATTCATCCAATAATTCATCAATCATAGTAATGGGAAATTTATCTTTAATGGTGAGCTTATTGAGCTCCCTATAATCCAAACACATG
Source organism: Pinus albicaulis (assembly GCA_034641835.2). NCBI lineage: Eukaryota > Viridiplantae > Streptophyta > Pinopsida > Pinales > Pinaceae > Pinus > Pinus albicaulis. Next base: position 949,140,069 of record CM076580.1, on the reverse strand, counting down.
CGCCATGATCCATCCTTCTTGTGTACTAATACTACAAGAGCAGAGAAAGAACTTTGACTAGGTTGAATTATACCAACCTCTAACATTTCTGCAATCATACGTTCAATTTCACTCTTTTGGACATAAGGATATCTGTAAGGTCGGATGTTTGGAGGAACACTTCCTAGAATCAAATGAATATCATGATCATGATCACGAATAGGTGGGAGTCCTTTGGGAGTATCAAACACATTGGAATGATTGTCCAAGACTCTTTGGAGATCTGGAGAAATAGATGATTTTGATGTTGGAACTTCTAGTGAGCATAATTGTGCAATTACGCCTCATTGTTCTTTCTTCGGAAGCTTTGTCACGAAATTAGAGCTTATTATCTTTCCTTGCTTCCCTGTGAGACCCCGTAATTCGATTTCCTTTCCTTCCAAAAAAAAATTCAAGAAAATTTCTTGAAAATTAAAAGCTACCGTCCCCAAAGATTGTAACCATTGTACTCCTAGTACGACATCAACACCTCCCATTGGGATGGAAAGCATTGGAATATTCAATACATATTCCCCCATGGATAGCTTGATATTATGGCATTTTCCAGAGAAATTTATAGTTCCTCCATTTGCAACCATCACTTGACATTCTGGTGCTGGATATAGGAAACAATTCAATTCCTTGGCTACCTTACAATGAATAAAATTATGGGTGCTACCTGAATCAATCAACACTATTACCTTTTTCTTCTTGATATGTCCTTCTATCTTGAGAGTTTGAGGAGTGGTAATTCCTGCCAATGCATTACACGATATGGTGGGACTCATTTCTTCCTCTTCTAGGGCTGGTTCCTGGTGTATATCCTCTTCTTGTTCATTTTCTTCTTCCTCTTCACAATCTATGTAAAATAATTTCTTCTCAGCACACTTATGACCTTTAGTGTCTTTGCTATCACAACTGTAGCAAAGCCCTTTTGCTCTTTTTTCTTCCAATTGTTGTGGTGTCAACCTTGTAGGTTGTGGAAATCTAGGAGTAGCAACACTTCCCTCTTTATAGAAGTGAGTGGTAGGCTTCCTTGTCGCCATAATTTTACATTCAATTTTTCTTGACAACCTGAATGCCTTCTCCAATGAATCGGGTTCCAAAACACGAACTTCATGTTGGATGTTATCCTTTAAAGTACCTATGAAGAGATCAATCCTGTGTTCCTCTAGAATATCAGTTACCCTTATATTCAATTTTTGGAAGTCCTCAATGTGCTCCCCCACTAAACCCTTTTGTTTGAGATTTATCAATTGGCTAAAGAAGGTGTTGCTCTTTGTATCCTCATAATGTCCTATCATTTCCTCCGTAAAATTGACCAAGTGACAATTTTTTTACGGGACCAAAGCCATCGATACCATACAAATGTAATTTTTTCTAGATGTAAAGTTGCAATGCGTACCTTTTGTGTGTTTTGCACATTATTGAGATCAAAATATTGCTCCATCTGTAGTATTCATGTTACGGGATCCTTGCCATCAAACTTCATCATATCCATCTTTGGAATATAGTGGTTCTTCCTGCCAACTTTAGAGTTTATGAAATCATGATTATAATTTATTTTGTTCTCATCATGAGTTTCCTCTACTATCTTTTCACCATTAGGAAACATTTGTTGTATCAAATTTGTCAAACCTTCCATGTCTGCTTTTAGATCATTCTTCATGTTTTCCATTTTTTCATCGATCTTAGCTTCCATGCCAACTTCCATGCCATCCATCTTAGCTTCCAAACCATTCATCTTAGCTTCCATTCCTTTCTTCAAACCATCCATTGCATTTTTTGTTGCTCTTTGCGATAGCGAAATTTGGTGCACTTGCTCATGGACTTTTGATATCTCATGTTGCATTTCTTCGTCTTCATGAGTCATAGTAGAGACTTCTGAAGGCTTAATGGGTGTTGAATTATTTTTGGGAGGCATTTTAGAACCCAATACTGATAGCTGTGCTCAATAGGCCTTTGGAATCAACTAGAACTGATTTTTCAAACAAGACTTATGCAATTTGAAAAAAAAATACACACCTTTTTCTTGATTTTGAGGAGCTCGATATTGAAACTGAATTATCTCTGTGATTTCAGATCTTCAATATCTGAAATTTGGCCGTGAAGTCACCCTCTGAATCTACTTTCGAATGCCACAGGTCTGACCTCATTTGGATTCTTCAAGGCAAAGTTATGTCCAATCTCCCACAATGACCCAATTATGGACTGGCTCAGTATAGTGAACTTGTACGACTAGACACGTGTCATTGTTTCCTCCTTTGGCTCTGAAATTGATATACAAGAAACTACAGTACGTGTAATTTTGGCTACTTTTTACATCATTCCAATCCGATGCTCAGAGAGAGAGTTATGAAGATTTTCCCATGATAACCTCTTTGAGATGAAATTTGGGAGCCTAAAAAAGACCTAACTTCCACAGATCATATCTCCGACAATGTTGCGAAACAAGCTTTGAAATTTTGCGACGATGTTTCTCAAGATTTCTGCTTCGCTCTCTAAAAATTTCAGCTTCTGAAACTTCGTAGAATGAAATTTATAGCGCAAATGACGCGATGACCTGTTTAGGTTAAATTCAGGAGCCTGCAAAAAGCCCTAACTTCGACAGATCATATCTCTGAAAATGTTGTGAACCAAGCTCTGAAATTTTGCGAAGATGTTCCTTAGTATTTCAGCTTTGCACTCTCAAAATTTCAGCTTCTGAACCTTCGTAGAAAAAACGTTATAGCGAAAATTCCACGATGACTTGTTTGGGGTAGTGAAACCCTAGAATCCAAAGCTTTGATACCAAATGTTGTGAAACCAACTCTAGAAATAGAAGAAGAGATATCAATGCCTTAGAAATAAGCCACTTCGACGGGGCAACCTCCAATACATTACATGAATGAACAATTCTTGGATGATACAAATTACAAAACCTCCTTTCTATATATAGGAGTCCATAGGGCCACAATGTAATCCTAGCCGACCTAACAATAATAATTTAAGGGCACAATAATAACAATATGGGGGTTACAAGGGTACAATAATAACAATAAGGGGGTTACACTAACAACAGTAAGGGACTATACTAGTAATATAGGGACCTAACAGCAATTAAGAGACATAATACAAGCAGATGCTCCCTCATCAATAATAGTGTGATGAACAAGGTGATTTAGAACATTTACTTGGATTCAAAATTTTAATTCAGCTGGTAATTGTGGCACACAGCCCATGTGATTAAAGACTACTAGAATTTTTCGGGTCGATTCCACCAATTTCCAACAACAAAGCTTGCTTCTAGGAGGGACAATTTTGAAGTACCTCAAGCATTGACATAGCTGAAGGTAACTGAGCCAAACATTCAACTATATTGTAATTTGGAGCTGCACGAGCTCGAGGATTGAACATCAATTTGTGGACGACTCCCTTTGGTCGCTTTATTGTTAACTCTGGAATAGTAGGTGGAAGAATTGATTCAGTGGATGGATTCATGGTCGAGGTAGTAGGTTGATCAGTAGCTTGAATACTATAATATTTATTTCATGTAGACACCAAAACATCATTTTTTGGCTTTGTGATAGATAGCATAAGCACTTGGGAACTAGAAGCGGGATCCGTAGCAACCATGTTTGTGTCTGGATTTGGAAAAGGATCTGTCAACAAAGCAGATGCAACCAAAGTCTTAAGAAATTTTGAGACTTCGGAGTGGCCAGGACAATCTCTCACAAAGTTCTCCTCATTACATATCAAGCAAGTGTAATGAGGTTTTCAAGAATTTCCAGATTGTTGATCAGATGCCTGTTCCTGCTTGGATGAATTTTTCTTTTGCTTTGATTTCCCTTTTTTCTTGCTTCTGGGTTTCTTGTCACTTTTTCCTTTGTCAGATGACATGACATGTATTTCGGAAGAAGGTGCAGGATCAGATGCAGTAGATGTGTGAGTTTTTTCATAATCAATCATACAGTCGCTGACATGAGAGTCCTTACCAGATGGAGGAGGAATAATAAAATTTGATTGCAACGCATTTGAAATTTTCTCATAGAGTGTGCCAGACTGAGTATAAATCAACTATAAGTATGGGGCACGAGCAATGAATTTCTCTTCAAGGATGTCACCGCCTTAGCTACATCCTCGGTGATAGATGGCAAAAAGGACTTAATAAACCACTCAACCAAGATTTGATCAGGAACAAATGTTTTGACCATTTGACGACGACGACACCACTCATGAATATGATTAGAAATGTGAGTAGCAGTTGTCTATTTAGAGTTGGTCAATAGTTCCATTACAGTTTCATATCATTTGGGTAACTGAAAGTTAGTTGAAAAGGTAGTGGCTAAGGCAATGAAGTTATCAAATGAAGCTCATGATAATTCAATATACCACTTTGAAACCAGACCAGTAAGCATACACTGGAAAATACGTAGTCTAACGGAGTCATTCTTTAAGGAGTTTGATGAGAACCACAAATGATAAGTCACAACATGTGTTGACGGGTCTTCTCCAGGGTTTCCATTGAATTTAGGAATTTCAAAGGGTAATTTGTGTGGAATCAACAACCACCAAGTAGAATAGCTAATGGGACCATTGGTAAGTCAGTTTAAATCAGGCAACTATAATGTTGCGACAAAGGGCAACTGTCGATTCAAGTCAGGTTGAGTATAACCAGGATAGGATGGAATTGCTTGGGAAACAGGTCTTTGTGCACCACCATAAGGCATTTTCTAATGGTAACCCAGATAGGGGTTATTTTTATGACCAAACGCTTGAGGGATATGTTGACCAAGACCTGGATAAGCTGGTTGTTGTTGGAATTGTTGTCGTGGCATTTGAGGTTGTGGCTGCCACAGTGATTTCCTGCCAAGATTATAGCCCATTCCAGAATATATTGGACCCAATTGTGAATAGGTAATACTGGTAAGAGCCTATTACATCCCATAAAAGGGTAATCCAGCTTGTGGTTATAATATTCCAGATACAGGTGGTTGTTGTAAACTAGCTGAAGGAGGTGGAGTCTGGAGGTTGAAGACTTGAGGGTAATGGGTTGAAGGGCCCGCCTGAGATGGTTGAGGTAAAACCAATTGAGCTTGTAAATGGGGTAATTAAGTATTAACAGGTGGGGTAGATGTAGGCGCAACAGGTTGAACCGGTTGGTATGAATGCACAACTATTTGTGGTTGAACAAGCAGGATAGGCTACCATTGACAAATAGTCATTCCAACATTTGGGTGACCATAAATCGATGGAGTACTATAAAAATGTGTGACCATAGGTTTCCCCCCAAAATGAGGAGTATAATAAGATGGAATATATTGATCTCCAAATGGTGGGAGTCCAATCGATATTGAACTAGATGGAAGGTACCCAGATGGAATAGCTTGATGTTGAACTGAAGATGTGTATACAGTATCAAGCCATTCAATACTCATTAGTGATGTACGAGATAAGATTATAGAAGATGATATGGGTGAATTCCATGGATTTGAGGAGGCACCAGAGTAGGTTCTAGATAATGATTGGTAACTTGGTGGGACAGATGGACCACCATAAAGATGTGACTTAGGTGAGGTGGTAAACATCGACGGAGTAGAACTAGTGGATTTTGTCACAAATGTAATAGATGGTACAACCAGAGATGTTGACAAGACCATGGTCAAATGACCTAGTGAATACCCTATAAGATCTACGGGGACTTGGATTGAAACAGGATCAACTGAAGTAATGTAAGTTAATAGAGGAAAAGCCTCATAAAGATAAAGCCCTGACCCAAAATGACTTGGAGTTGAGGGTGTTTCTTCTTGTTGAGGATTTTCCTCAATAGAAATCAAACTAGGAGGAATAATTTCGCCGTTCAGGATCGATATGTACTTCAGGTGGTTGACTTTGCGATAAGAGGGAGGACTCAATGGCTACGGATGACCGAGGAGTGACCGATACATGAACAACTTCTTGTCGTTCGACTTTAGGATCTAGATTTTCTGGTAAAAGAACAATGGGATCCAGATCAACTTACAGTTGAACAACATCAGCTTCTAGATGTATGGTCTCATTGATTGGAACTTTAGTGTCCACAGGTTTCGATGAGGACTCTATTTCGACGATAGTAGATAAACTAGGATGTGTAGAAATGACTCGAGATGACTCTGGTAGATGTGATGAAGATGATGCACCAGAGGTATTGATGGTACTGGATTTGGTAGAATGGGGTCGCCTTCGCCGACCAGAAATGGCTTCCGGTAGTAAAGGTGGTTTAAGCGATATTCTACGCGAATGACAGGGAAAGGTTTGTTCTTCTCCCATGATTAATGCTTGATTTTATTACAAAAAAAAATAAACAAATAAAAGGGTGATACTTGGAAATTTTTTTACCAAATAATTATGAACTGCAAAATACCTCCTGATGAACCAAGAAGTATGTGCAGGTAAACTCCTCGAATGTTGTGTTCGGTGTATCAAAAGTTACAAGGTGGATGACTTGGTTACCTATGGATGGTAAGCAACCTAAATTTGTCCTCCCAAATATACCCAAAGGTACGTGGAGGTGCAAGTCTGTGTTAGCGTTGTCTAATGCGAAACCGCACAGTGAGAGCACTGCCTTATACTTTTCGTACTAGAAAACTGCCCTATATACTCAAAGGTACGTGGATGAGTTCCGATATACTTACGTACATGGAGTGATATTTCACACTCGAATGTATTGCAGACAAGTTAGTGACAACTTCTATGTTTAACAACGCTAGAACAAATCTCTAGCCTAGACCTTCTAAGTGTTATCGGTAATGTTACAATGATTTCTTAGGTTGATTAAGTTGAATTTTATGTTGAAATTGCTTAACAGTTTATCTTTCAGGTTCACCGTGAGATGTAATGGGAAAATCCTAAAATGAAAACTAAATGAGAAACAATATTTTCAATTTAGTTTTTCAATGAAAACCTTAGCTACTATAGGGATAGAACAGATATATTTTTTAGCATAGATCAAAGAGCACAAACTAAATGAAAATTTCCCTAATCTATTCCTATTCAACACTCACAATCTCTAAATTTATATGCATGTTTTTCTTTTCAGTTTCCTTTAATGTGAATGAGTAAAAAGAAACGAAATGCACAAATCAATCAAAAAATGTTTTCTTTTTTGAGAAATGAGGACTGAAACAACAATTTTCTTTTAGGAAATGAAGAATGAAACAAAAATTTTCCTTTTGAAAAGAGAGAATTAATCTAATGCAAAATTTAAAACTTTGGATTTAATTTGACAATGATAAAGAAAACAACTAATGAAACATTGAACAAAAAACTATCCAAAGGAAGAAGAACTGGCATTTATTCCTTGTTGCAACCCCATTCTGTTATGGGTTATGGGGTGATCTTAACTCCTGTCGAATGCCTTCTAATGCAAAAAAGTTATTGAATTCATTCGACACATATTATCCACCATTATCGCTTTTGAGAGCCTTCACTTTTCTTCTGGTGTCTTTTTCAACAAGTGCTTTGAACTCACAAAATTTTGAGAATGTCTGGTCTTTCTTCTGCATGAATAATATCCAACAATTGCGTGAAAAATCATCTAGAAAAATCCCATAATACTTTTTCTTGGTCGTGGATGATGTTGAGTATGGTCCACATACATTTGAGTGAACTCTTTCAAGGATCGCTTGCGCTTGACTATCCTTATCATGAAAATTAGGGGAATTTTGAGGTCTAAAATGGGCCTCTTAAGGAAATAATAAAATAATAGCTAAACCAATAAAATAATATTTATAAATTTTCAATTCACTTTTTGCACCACAATCCATGTAACCATAGTTAAATTCAATTCAAAAGTTGTACCAAAATAAAATTAATAAAAAAATTGTATTGATGTGACTATAAATAAGAATGAGTTTTTCAAGAAAAATTCATTATCATTGAATAACTAATGCATATGTCCTTTGTACTTAAATAACTTAAAATAAAATATAAATATAAATTTATAAATCCTTAATTATATTATATGCTATTAATTAAAATTTATATTATTTAAATTGTATAATAACATTTAATTAATATATTATATAAAAATAATATAATATAATATAATAAATGTATAGGGATATGCATTGTTTCTTTCAAAAAATATGAAATGACAATAATATATTTTTATTCAAAAAGTGTGAAATGACATTTATTATGAGTACTTTACTTTGAATTTAAAAGTACTTAGAGAACTACCATGGTTAACCATGAGTTTTTATCCACCATTGAGAATGTGACAAGTAAGTACGTTTAACTCAAACAATGCCACCTCAACCATTAGGGATGATGTCATCCCCTAAAATGTGATTGGTTCTCATAAAGTGAATTTTGATTGTACATTTTCATTAGGAGGCCCATTTTAGACCTCACAATTCCCCTAATGGGTGTATTTGGTTTACTTCCCCAATGTACACCCCTTGCATGTATCACATTGATCAAGTTAACCCATGAGAATTCATGTAGAAATTGCAGCATGATCTTCAAAGCTCCATGGTGTAGATGGACCAATATTTTATGCCATAACTCACTGATCTCTCAACTCTACACATTCTTTGCTTTCTTGCTCAAAGAAGCACAATCTTCTACATCGAATTTTTAGAGGTTCTTTACTCGAACCTAGATTTTCTTCACTTGTCCTGTGGCTATGTGATGAAGGAACATATTTCATTTTCTAAACACCACAAAATAGCCATGGTCTTCCAACATAGCAATTGGAACTGAATTCTTATTCAAACCCAGAACATACATGACATATTTCAATGTGAGAGGAGAACGAGACTCCCTCTAAAAAGTAATAGTACTGATTCCGATCATGTTATACCTTCTATCTTCTCCCATCTCGATGTGCATATGAAGGTCCTTCTCCTCTAGGTCGTTGAATAAATATTTTTTTCCCTTCATATCGAATGAGGCTCCACTATCTAGGTACCAAACACCACCCATCACCGATGTCACCATGCATGCGATGAGGGTAAAATCCAACTCAAACTGTGAAGCAAGAGTTTCACTTGGAACTCCTCTTGAGGGATTCTTGTTGGCCTTCTTGTGTGGACACTTTGTGGTATAGTTTCCCATCTCATGAAAGTGAAAACAATTAATATTTTAAAAGTCCTTCTTCTTTCCTACTTGACAAGAATTTGATTTGGAATGGGATGACTTCCCTTTCCGTTTCTTTTCCTTTCCATCCAAGGCATAATTCTCCTCATCATCATGTTTTTATGAGGATCCATCTATGGTGCTCTGTCGAATCTCTTCTTGTACCAAGTAAAACCACAAACAATCCCACTCTAATAGCTTCTCCCTCCCATTTACTGAATCTTGGTAGTTTTTCTAGCTCCTGGGAAGGCCTAGAAGTGCTAGGTTGACCAGATAATATTTTCCAACTGTTACACCAACACTTACAAGCTCATCCCGACATTGGGTGAACTTGATCAAGTATGTTGGTATTGTGTCGCCTTTCTTCGTCTTGATTTTCCTAAGCTTGTCCTTCATTGAAAGCTTCCTGTGGTCACTGTTGTTCTGAAAAAAATTGGTTAAGGCCTTCCACAATGCATATGGAGTTTCCTTTCCATGGAGGTTCGAGACGATATGATCTCGAACTCCTTCCAGTATAATCCTTCTAGAATTTTCTACGCATTTCTTCCACTTTGATAGGTCTTGTGCATCAACTGGAGCTAGTTTTAGGATGTGCTTGTCAATGAACTCCTTCAATATGTTGTCCTACAAGACTGCTTCCATTTGGTCTCTCCAGGAAATGTAATTCATGCTCCCCTCAAGGGCATACTTGTTGGAATAGGGTTCCCTAACCTGCATTTTTGGTACAATTTTGTTAAATTCGGTCTGACATAGGGGTTTTGGGGTGGGTCAATGCCCCTAATGTTTGTAATGGGTTAAAGGGTAGCTCTAGGGTCCACAAACCATGGTTTTCGAACCATCGGATAACAAAGGATAAGTTGTTATAAATAGATAGATAGTTGGGCCTAGTAGATAAGAAAGTTGATAGATTGATGCTACGACGAATTGTTAGATTTGTTTGGGTTGTTTTGGGTAAGGACTCCTGTTGGCTGTGTGTGTGGAGATCCTCATTTGTGCTGTGTGCAGACCCCGCTAGGCTGTGTGCGCAGGCTGTGTGTTGGTTGTAAGTGGATCTAAACGTTAATGAATGTGAAGTATCAGTAAAATATATGTGTGTTATCTGAGTTAGTCATGTTTACTATTTAAGCGCATCTGTGACGCCTCTTTAAGCTGTGAATGTATCTGTGTTCTGGAATTGGCATAATTATATTTGTGATATGATATTGGCTGTGATTATAGTAATCTGCTATGATATTTGGTAATGCGCACGTGGATGCGACTGTAACTGATTAGATCTGATAGCTTTGTACGGTTATATGTCGATTACACTGTTAAAAGAGCTGCGAATAGACTCATTCTATGCGAACCTAGTAAGCTATAACACAGATCTTCCTTGACTTACCTACTCTCTCTCTGGGTGCAGAAATCTGGTTCCAACACCCTCCCATACTGCTTTGGGTGAGACCTTGGCCTGTGGAAGTAGGTCATTTCCGAAAGGGCCAGTAGTATAGAGGTTTTTTGGCAAACCTTAACCTATGAACCAACAAATGGTTCTGTTTCCGGGACTAGGAGCATTTTCAGAGAGAGCTCAGGTAATGCCACGAGGTCCTTGGAGACCTAAGAGGGTGGAAATTGAAGATTGGTTTGAAAGATATATTTAGAAATTTGCTATAAAGGAGAATCGTAACACGAAATTGACTACTGAGAAGTGGAAGAACAAGTACATATTCACTGAAGTCTATGAAGTTTTCTTTGTAACCTTTGTGCATGAGCTTCAGGAGTGGTTGGAAAGGCTCGTAGAATTCCAGATGTGTTGGAAGGATGATCAGGTTACGCAGTGGACACAAGAATTGATTCAACAACTGGAAAGGACTGACAATACAATCACACGTACAATAGATCACTAGGTAGATAGCGTGCTGGGAGGATTCGTGAAAAAATTCACAGTCGATCACAAAATTTGCAGTCGATTAGTTCGATCCTATTCTGAAGCAGAGCGGAGGTTCTTCAAGGGTTTCCAGGGTAAGTTCTTGAAAACATTTCCTTTGTTAATCAAAATATTACTGTGCAAAAAGGGCATTCTGTGCAGCCACACCAAGTGAATGACCTCTGATCTGAGAGAGAGCACAACACGAAGTGGTAAGTACTATCAAACTAATCAAGAAGGAGATAGATCCGTCCATAGTCCATTAAGAGAATTGGTTGCACATAGTCCTCCAGCTACACCACCTTCAAGTCAGCATAAGGGTAAGAACTCACCCACACCTCCACCGCCACCAGAAGAAGATATGGCCACCCACATGAAGCTACCCACTTTCAAGGGTGTAGGGGATGAAGATATGGATCGATTTTGGTTTGTCGCAAAATCAATATGGACTATGCAGAATGTGGCTACCGAAGTTGTAAAAAGAGTGCAGCTATCACTCGCCTTTGAAGGAAGGGCTTTGTATTGGTATATGGGGTATGTAATATAGCACGCGGATCCATATATTCAGGAGATTAAGACAATGTTAAAACAATAGTTCTGGAAGCCTAAATCCTACTCTCAAATAGTGGTCAAATTTAAAGACTTTAAACAGGGACCCACTGAATCGGTATGGGAAGTTGATCAACAGTTAAAAAAGGTTATCAAAGATGAGGAATTTCAGTATGATGATAGGCAGCACAAGGAATGGTTTATAACTATGTTGTTGCCTCACCTGCGCAGACCTATGGGTCAGCAGTCGATTTCAACGCAAGAGAAGGCCTTGGAGATTGCTATGAATCTAGAGGCTGCATCAAGAGACGATGCTCAGCTTGGGGTGCAGCAGATCTAGGGACAGCTGGAGGCAATGCACATAGAACTACAGAATCTGTGAAAAGAGCAAGGGAAAGAGGCTAGCCCTGACATATGGTGCATAATATGCAAGGTGTCCAACCATACCAAGGATCAGTGTCCTCTACTAAAAGATTACATGCAAGCTGGGGGACCCAACCCATTGCGACCTAAGGAAGCTGCAGGGCCAAGTGGCCCAACGTTATGGTGCTTTGATTGTCATGTTGCTGGGCTACATGATACTAACCACTGTCCCCGTCTCAGTTCTTATGTCCCAGAGTTGAATAAAAAATGGTGTAGATTTTTCTCCTTTGTGGGGCATGACGAGCATAATTGTTGGACCTATGACTTGATGATGGATCGAGGAAACCTATACAGGGTATAGGCTGACCCTTCTTCACCACTGTCTCCCTCAAGTAGAGGAAGCTCCCCAGTGAGGGGAAGGGGAGGGGGAAGAGGTGGTGGCGCAGGTCGAGGAAGAGGACAATTGATCTGTTACAACTGTGGAGAAATATGGCACTTTGCAAGGGACTTTCCGAACCCTATGAGACAATCTTGCCGATGTTATTGAAAATTGGACCATGTGATTGAAGACTGTCTAATTATGATAGCGAAAATGCAGGAAAAGTAGAAGACACCTACGCAGAATGTGCAAAGGGTTAAAGTAGAACCACATGATGAAGGGCCAAGTATTAATGCCATAATGCACAGCGGCATGGCTACTGGAGGAGCTAAGGAGAAATCTGAAGCTAAAACTCTTATCTGGAAAGCAGCTGTCAAACAAGAAATCTTGGACCTACAGAAGGAAAAGGAAACCTTCGTCGCAGCTCACAAATACTTTACTAAGGATAAGGCACCTATTTCAAAAGCTCCAACAAACATAAGAATAGACGACGAAGTTAAACCATTTCTACAGGCATGTATGAAGCTGCTATGCAACCAAAAGGTAGTAGAAAATCTGCAAGCCCTAATAGACAGCTACGCAGAGAAAACTAACCCTTCCCAGGAATTTAAGGATGTGCACAAACTTTAAAAGCATAAGAAATTCACTGGTCAGGAAATGCAGCTAACAGCGCAAATTGGCGACTATGAAATGGATTATGTTATTTTGGACCTGGGATCAAATGCGAACGTATTGCCCAAGAAAACTTGGCAATGGATGGGAGAGCCTAAGTTGGAATGGTCTACTATCCAGTTGTGCATGGCCAACCAACAAAATATTATACCGTTGGGAAGGTTATCAAATATTATGGTAGATATCATAGGAGTTAAGGTATGCGCCGACTTTGAGGTAATTCAGATTGTGGAAGATGCGGGCCCCTATCTTGTGCTCCTAGGATTGGATTGGGAAATAGACATGGGAGGCATTATCAACCTAAATAAAAGGATTATGGTGTTTTAGAATGAAGGCACGAGGGTGATAGTCCCACTGGACCCTCTGGAAGGAGAGCGATATACAGAACCAGTGCGCGAAGGAGAGGATGTGGATCACATCTATAGATTAACCGCTCGAGACAAGGATTGGATCAATCCTATGACTTATGGTGTGCCTTTCTAGGATAAGGACAACAAATGCTTCTGTGACTCTGACGGGGAGATAGAAAATTGGTAGAATCAGTTACATGATGTATCTGCGCTACGATGCCTTAGAATCATAAATAAATTCCGGTGTATATCCTCAGAGGTAAGAGAACTTCCCTAATTTGATGGTTCTGGTAGTATTAGAGAATTTTTGTGAGCATTTGAAGCTGAAGTCCCAAGGGAATGAAGACTATGGACCCTTAATCTAGCCATGCGCACAAACCATGCGAGGTGGTGGGACACACATAAGGGGATGTTCCAAGATTGGGAGGAGTGTCATGAAATGACGGTCTCGGTTTGAACCCTCTGCTCACCTGTGCGTAAAAAATTTCCTTAGCCCACAGGATCCATGCAAGAACTTGTCCGAATGGATGGAGAATTGGTGTGAATGAACTATGGAGGAATGGGTTCACCTGTTCATTCATGCCTTGGGGCCAATCCCCACTGCATGGTATTTAGATGCAGAACTACACCAACACACCCACCATTGGGAAACTCTGAAGGACGAGTTTGTAGGGACATTTGGCTTAGTAGGTGGAATGGACGCACTCGACAAAGCTTTGCAAGATATATGTGCCTTAGTACTTTATGACTGACACCCTTGCGTAGCACATGGGGCAGCAACATGGGAAATGTAGATGCAGGATATTGTTAATTGCCACAATTTATCAATGGAGTGTGATGAAGACTCGCAAAATGTCTCTATCCCAGAGTCAGAGGGAGAGTGCGTAGTTTTTGGACCCCCACTGCAGACCGTTGATGTCACTAAGCCTCTAAAGTTGCAAGAAGTCAACATTGGAATGAAGGAGAAGCCTAATCTAGCTAAAATTGGGGACTACTGGGATGATGATACTGTGGGAAAATTTGCAAAAATCCTCACGGAATACCAGGACTTATTCCCGACCAAATTATCGAAACTCAAAGGAATTACAAGGGACCTAGGGGTCATGCACATCACTTTAAAACCAGATGCACGCCCTATGAAGCAGTGCCCTTATCGGTTGAACCCTAAGTACAAACAAAAAGTCAAGGAAGAAATCGACAAAATGATAGTTGCAGGTATCATCGAACTGGTCGAACAGTTAGATTGGGTAATTCCTATGGTGGTTCAAGAGAAAAAGAATAAGGGAGAAATACGAATCTATGTTGACTTGTGAAAATTAAATTATGCCTGTGTGCATGATCCCTTTCCTATGCCACTCTCAAATGAAATCCTAGATAGTGTGGGAGGTCAGGAAGCATAGTTGTTCATGGATGGGTTCTCAGGCTACCATCAAATCAGGATCACACTTGAATATCACAACAAAACTATGTTCGCCACTGAATGGAGATATTTTCAGTATAATGTCATGCCATTTGGGCTCAAGAATGCCTCTGCCATATTTTCGTGGGTCGTGGTTGCAGTATTCAAGGAATTCATCCATAAGTTTTTGGAGGTATATTTAGATGACTGGACCGTCTTCGGGTTGGTAAAGAAGCACGTCTTGAACTTGCGCATGATATTGGATGCCTGTAGAAAGCACCATATTTCCCTTAATATCAAGAAGTGCATATTCTACATACCCTTCGGGATCTTGCTTGGTCACATAGTTTGTTGACAAGGATTGATGGTTGATCCCACCAAAGTAGCAGTTATCATAAACCTGGCAGTACCTACAACTAAGAAACAGTTGCACTCTATCCTCGGCCACACAGGATACTACAGAAAGTTCATTCAAGGGTATGCACTAACCACAGCACCTATGGAAAAATTTCTTAAGAAGGACGTTTCGTTTTTTTGGGACGAGGAGTGTCAAAAGAGCTTGGAGATACTCAAGGAGAAGATGATCTCTACGCCTATTCTCATCTTTCCTGACTGGGTGAAGGTTTTCCATTTTCACGTAGATGCGTTAGGGATCACCCTGGGAGTTGTCCTTACACAGCCTGGAGACGGAGACATTGACCATTCGGTTGCATTTGCTAGTATGAAACTTTCTAGTGCGGAGCGCAACTACTCCACTACTGAACGAGAGGGGTTGGCTATGGTATAGGAATTGCAAAAATACCAACATTATCTATTATGAGGGCACTTCAAGATGTTTCCAGATCACTCGGCTTTGAAGTACCTAGTGAATAAGATTTTGTTGGGGGGGGGAATTTGCCGATGGCTGCTGCTGTTCCAAGAATATGAATTTGAGATCATCGTCAAGCCGAGAAAGTTGAACGTTGGGTCAGACCACTTATCCCGAATCAAGAGCAGCGAAGAACCAACTAACTTGGAAGAAGGACTTCCTGATGCACAGATGTTCACAATTAAGGTGGTTGATGTGCACTTCACCAACATCATTCAGTTCCTAACCACAGGGATGGTGCCTGCAGAATATTTGGTACAACAAAAGAAAGAGTTGGTAACCCGCGCAACGAATTTTACCATCATCACATGCCATCTGTATAAGCTGGGAGCTGACGAAGTGTTGCGAAGATACGTGTTGGAGCATGAAAGGCACGCCATCTTAGCAGAAGCTCACGGGGGTGTAGCAGGAGGTCACTACGCAGGGAAAGCAATGGCACATAAGATCTTGAGAGCTGGGCTATGGTGGCCTACACTGCATAGTGACTCTCACGACTATTGTAAAGCCTGTGATATGTGTCAAAGGACAGGAAGGCCATCGCGCAGAGATGAAATGCCCCTGCAACCGCAAATGGCCCTGCAAGCATTTGACAAATGGGCCATCGACTTCGTTGGGCCCATCAACCTGCCAGGAAAGAAGACAAGTGCATGCTACATCATCACTACAAATAATTATGTAACCAGGTGGGCCGAAGCACAAGCTGTGAAGGATTGCACTTCAGATACTGCTGCGCACTTCATATTTGAGAAGATTATGACTAGGTTTGGTTGTTTGAAGATCTTAATGAGAAATAGAGGTATGCACTTTGTTAATGAAACAATACAGGCCTTGACTGAAGAATTTCAGATCCACCACGCGAAAATCACCCCGCATCATCCACAGGAAAATGGAGTTGTAGAAGCTTTTAATAAGAGCTTGGAGCAAGCACTGACCAAGGTCTATAATGTCGATCGCAACAACTGGGACGTGTGCATCTCATTAGTTCTTTGGGCCTATCGACCCACCTGCAATAAGTTGACTTGGAAGACACCGTTTAGGATGGTCTATGGCAAGGAGGCCATATGCCCATGGAGTATATTGTTCCTAGCCTGCACATCATAGCCATTACCAATATGGCGAAGCCTGATATCATGGAGGAACGGTTAGCACAACTTGTGACCTTGGAGGAAGATTGTTTCATTGCTAACTTCCATTAGCAAGTTCAAAAGGCTCGAGATAAGTCTTGGCACGATCGATATATTCGACAAAAGACATTTGTGGAGGGAGAATTGGTCCTGCTATACGATAGCCAGTTTGTGAAACATCCAGGGGAGTTCCATCAGCACTGGCTAGGTCCCTATATGGTAAAGAAAATTACTGACGGAGGGGCAGTCCGGTTAACTACGTTGTGTGGTGATATGGTACCAGGCTATGTCAATGGCAGTCGACTCAAACCATACTGGATCAAATGACTATATGGCTGGAGTAGCTGTATGGGGCGGGATACACACAGAAAAAGGGATAAATGTATGCAGAACCGTGGTATGTGCATGGATTGATCGTAGGTTTGGGAGCCCGAAGAGGTGCATTGGGAGTGCAGGGGTGTGCTCAGAATGCAGGAGTTGCACTGGGAGAGAAGGTGTGTGCTTAGAGCGTAGAAGGTGTGCTGGAAGCGCAGGGGTAATCTACAACTGCGAAAACTAGCCGTTGGAACAGTAAAAGTGGGTAAAAAGAAAAATTTACCATTGAAAGGAGCAGGCGACTAGCGATTAATGAAGTGATTTCTGAAGATTTTTTACTGTTTACTTGATGGTAAGTTCTTGATAAGCTTCACCCAACCATTGGTTTATCTCCAAGGCTATAAAATCAGAAGGATAGCTTAGAAGAGGGTTCCATGTATCTTGAGTAGTTTTTGTTTTGTACGAGTCTGTGACTATTGTGCCTTGTTCATGTCTGAGCGTGCTTCCCCCTCAGATAATAACCACCCCGAGTTCATCTTTCACGCCAAAATGAATGCGTCTAATCCAGCCAAATCTTCCCAAGTTGTGGCCTCGACGGAGAAATATTCTGAGGAAGTACTAGAAGTTAACCCTAAAGTTGAGGAGGTTATTTCCACGCCAAGAAAGGGAAATCAAAAATGGAAGGAAAAAGGCCAAGGGTTGGGTAAAACTGTGAAGTGGGCTGGAGGGAAGCCCCGCACCTCCCCTCGGAATGTGAAATCCCCCCTAGCACGGTTGCGTAACCCTTTTAAGCAACTTCTTTCTGCTCAGGAAGAGGCCCGGATCCCTAAACCGATAAATTGGCTGCCTCCCATGTCTGGCCTCATAGGCGCTCAATGCGCACACCTAATAATCTTTATTTCCTACACACCTGTCTCCAAATGCCACTGATTCCATGAGAGGTCCCCATAATTAGAGACTCCTTTGGCAAGCTCCACTCGATCAAATTCGATGACCACGACCTGGCCAATTTGGATGCCTTCCCATAACTGGCATCTGAGCTATATCTTGAAAGGGTATTTGAGGATAACGTGTTGAAGGTTGTCCTCATGCCATGGGAAAGCAGATTGGCTAGTTCCGAGCTATTAAACCTGCCATGGATGCCTCATTTTGGCCACTACAATGTCACAGACTGACTTGTGTGCCAGCTGTTTTCCCTGGTCCATGATGGCAGCTTATGGATAGAGGATAGAATTCCCATAGATGCAATGCTCATTCACCGTATCATTGGCCCTCCCATGAAAGGGTTGAATCCCATGGAACGTGTTGGGAAGAAATATGAACACTAGATCGCTGATAAGGTGCATGAGGATTATCATGTGGAAAGAAACACTAGGGGGTTCATGATCAACACTATTAGTGACCTCGACGTGCATGGGAACCTTGTTGTTAGCTTGCAAAATGATGCACAAATGCCAAGTTGCAATTGTCCCTGCGTATGTAATTCATTTAGCTAGGTGCTGTGAAAAGGGGCTCTGCTACAATTTGTCCTAGTTCTTGTGCAACTAATTTATGGAGAATGTGCATGAGGCCCAGGATCAAGGAAAAGAATTCTGCTACTCATAGCTACTGCTCCTCATTGCGTTGGTCGCATGGGAGGCCCCTAAAGACTCAGTTCTCCCCGAGCTTGAGTCAGGTATGTGCGATGGAGAGAGATACGCAAACTTGTGGGATTCAAAGGATGCGCAGCATATTGAAGATAATCAAGTCTTCTTGGTCCTATTTCAGAGTGGGCTCGCAGCTGCTATCGATTCCCAGTCACGCTTGTCACCGAAAATTTATGATAAGTACAAGAGCATCACAACGTTTCAAGTGACAATGCATAATGTACAGATTAGGGGTCGCAAGGATCTAGCATGGGTATCACTCCCATACATGGTTGCAGATGAGAAGATTGACCGCCATATTGTTGGTTGGCCTCCGCACTGGAAGCTTGGCTTCAAGTCAGGAGTGAAGGACATTGTAGGAATGAGTACCAAAAATGTCACCCCGCCCACCACCACTAAAGAGATCGGAGGACAAGGCAAGAGTACTGGGAAGGGGGTGGATCCATAACCACAAAAGGAAGGTTAGGGTAAGATTACTGGGAAGGGAGTGGACTTAGAAGCACAAAAGGGTTCGTAGAAGGATTTGTAGCAGGATCTGGGTGCAGAAGGTCTGGATACGGGAGGTGCTGACTCCCATCGAGGAACAAAATAGACTAATGACCCTGATAAGGGACCACGGAAGAAGCAACGTGCTCAATAGATGGAATAGGATGTAGGTGTTACTTTGATAAAGGAGGACCTGGAGAAGATCGCGGGCGCAGTCACCCTTGCTGCCAAAGATAAATGGCTGACTCTAGAAGAGCATCAGAAGGCCACGGTCGACACCCTCTAGGCTGAGCTCTAGGCTCTATAGCTAAATACTAACACCTTGCAAACAAGTATGATCCAGGAAAGGTCGGCTGCAGCAACAAGCAACACATTGATCAGTACAACGAAAAGCCACCTTTGCCCTCTTCTAGGCGCAACCCTCATGCTGAGTCCACTCGACTTAGGAGTGCAAGTCCAGGCCCGCGTAGAGGTACAATTGGACCTAGCTCGCCTGCCACATGAACCATTACAGGTCCTCCACGCATCACTATTCAAATAGATTCAACACAGGGACTGCCGAGTACACTAGCAACTCAGTACAACTGAGCAAACGATAGTAGAAAATACCGCTAAAGTATCCCAGGCACAGGCTGCATGTACTCTCGCCATTGCGCAACAGACAGATTTGGAAGGCCTATTGAGTAGGCTATGCGTAGATGTCACTGAAGATATCCCAGCTTCTGCCACCCCCTAGGCCAAGATTGAGGCACTTGTTGCAACACTCAAGGCTTCGAGGACCAAGATCCAGGCAGTAAAATTAGAGATGGAACAGTAGATTGTGGCCTTGTAGGCCAAATTACAGTAAAAAATGCCACCAGAGGTAAGGGCCTAGTGAGCCACGCTAGTCACAGAGGCCACTAATGTCATCACAGATCAGATTGCTCAAGGCACAAGACTGTTGGAGACAACTATGCAACTGTGGACTAAGGTGCAATGAGATCCTCTCCTGCGTGAACTAAGGTGTTGAGTAGTTGGAAGCCATTATGCCTACTCTGATACCCGCTCAACTCTTAGCACGACTGCATACGAGTCACATGCTGAGAGACGAAATTAAAGAGCTTCGCTAGAAAAATAAGGCCCTCAGCGACCACCTTAAGCCTTGGGCCGATGAAGCCCTCAAGCTCTCTTAGGATGTCAATATCACAGTAAAGAAGTTGAACCAAAATTTGGAGAGCGTCACTGCTGCTACAGAAGGTCCAACATTGTAGAATTTGGTGGAGATTGCTCAAAATGCTGCTACGCAGAGTGAAGGAGTGCTACCCCCACTGGTTGAGGCAATCATGCAACTGCAGGGGAATATGGAGAACCCACATCTGCAGTGACTCAGGATGAGTCCCAAGATTGTGTTGGGGTCCTTTTGGAACGAGGTTCCCTAACCTGCGTTTTTGGTACAATTTTGTTAAATTCGGTTATGCGTAGGGGTTTTGGGGTGGGTCAAAGCCCCTAATGTTTGTAATGGGTTAAAGGGTAGCTCTAGGGTCCGCAAACCATGGTTTGTGAACCATTGGATAGAAAATGATAAGTTTTTATAAATAGATAGATAGTTGGGTCTAGTAGATAAGAAAGTTGATAGATTGATGCTACATGCAAACTATTAGATCTATTTGGGTTGTTTTGGGTAAGGAATCTTGCTAGCTGTGTGCGCAGAGATCCTCAATCCTGCTGTGTGCGGACCCTGCTAGGCTATGTGCGTGGGCTGTGTTTTGGTTGTAAGTGGATCTGAACATTAATGAATGCAAAGTATCAATAAAATATCTGTGTGTTATCAGAATTGGTCATGTTTAATATTGACGTGCATCTGTGACGCCTCTTTAAGCTGCGAATGTATCTGTGTTCTGGAATTCTCATAAGTATATCTGTGATCTGATATTGGCTATGATTATAGTAATCTACTATGATATTTGGTAATGTGCACATGGATGCGACTGTAATTGATTAGATCTGATAGCTTTGTATGGTTATATTTCGATTACACTATTAAAATATATGCGAATAGACTCATTCTATGTGAACCTAGTAAACTATAACACAGATCTGCCTCGACTTACCTACTCTCTCTCTCTGGGTACGGAAACCTGGTTCTAGCACCCTCCCATACTTCTTCGGGTGAGACCTTAGCCTGCGGAAGCAGGTCATTGTCGAAAGGGCCAGTATTATAGGGGTTTGTTGGCAAACCTTAACCTCCGAACTTGGGTCAGGACCCCTCAAGCCAACAATACTTGAGCCTCAGACCATAGAACACCATCCTGATACTGTTGCTTCCCTGGAGAAGAAATATGAAAAACTTGTTCCTCCTACAAGTACAAACTCGTATTCTTCTCTTCTATAGTGATTTTAGTTATGATACCATGTAGATTCAAACTGTTAATTGTAATATGCTAAAATAATAGACTTAAATCTACTCTACAAATTGCGGAAACCAATAAATGATCACAAAATCAAAAAGCATACAAGAGAAAGAATTTCAATCACACATCACACAATGATTTCCTGGGGAAAGGTAAAGCTAAAAACCCCGCTATCTATTTATTGCATTAGTTAGAAAATATGAGAAAATTACAATGCTTTTCTCCAGCCTGAGAAACCTCTGCACTATCTTATCTGTCTCACTACTTCTTAGACAAGCCTAGGTCAATAAATAACCAATTTTTTTCTTGCCAGGATCCATATTTCCTTATGTGGTTTCCATGGGTAATTAGCCCCTATTAATTAGGGAAATTCCCAATTGGAATTTTTCGATACATCTAGTGCCTTCATATGACTGCATGCACCACCTATACAATTTGGATGATTATACAACTGAGAGTACACTATCCTTGAACTCCAATCTCAAATGAGTCTTTCTCTGATATGATATGCATGAGTTATTTATGGTTGATTTATCATTTATTTTATTGATCACTGCATGTGGTTCAAGTTCAAGTTCCACACTTTGACTTCTCACTAGTTCCTCCAACACTTAGAACTAGTTAAACTGACTTTAACTCAGATAAACTGAGTTAATTGATTATAACTCAAAATAAACTCAACCAAAGCTCTTATTCTGTAGGAGCCACTATACATGACTCAAGTTAGACCCTAAAATCAAATTAACTAAACCAAATAAGTCAAACTAACTTAATTAAATCATACAAGTTGTCATGATATGTGGAATTATAATTTTATTCTAATTTAATTCAAGAGAAAATTAAATTGGAATCTTTCTTTTTTCCATTTTCAACAACATGCGACCCACCTCCATATCAACGCTATGCGGGTCACCTCCACTTAATGGTGGTTTCATTGCAACATTTCTCCATGAACAACACAAGGTTGGCCCTTCCTAAGCCACTCCTCATCACAAGATCTCTTATGCTCAAGTGATACTCATGGTACCAATACCTCCACACAACTCATCCAAGGCCTCACATCCAAACTCGAAACCATTTCAATCACCAACTCCGACCATGATTCAAAAGAGGGGGGTTACATGACACAATTGACAAAGATTCATACAATGCCAATGTGCCTTACATATAATACAATGCGTATATAAACAAACATTATGATTTAATATAATATTAATACGATAAGCAGAAAATACCGCATTAACATGGATCTGGAAATATAACACATGGATAATATTAACATAAGTTATATATATATGAGACATAATGTAATTTCAAACCTTCAACTCTCCCAATCCTTTATAAGATGAAAGCTCCCAAATATTTAAAAACAGGATACACAATGCATTTTAAACATAAACTTATATAAAATGTTATATACGTACACCAAAAGTACATATGCATACTTGAATTTAAAACAATTTCAACCCATTCAACCTTTATACCACTGACGACAAACTATATATATATATATATATACCCTTTATCAGGAAGCGAGTGATGTCTTGCACATATACTTTAGCTCTCAAAGGAAGAAATTAATCAAATTCCTTCAATTGACCATGTATCTAAATCAATTTAACCATTGGTGAGATTTTATTAGCACCTGTAAACTAATTTTGAGGTGATTATTCTCCGTTCACATTGGGAATTTTGTCAAATTTTGACAAAAAAAACTTGTAAATTTTCAATCTACTTCAAATATAGCTCATTCAAGCCCTAGAACCCATCAATTCCAACCTGTTGTACCTCTTAAACCTACTAGATACCTTTCTACGACATCTATTTTCTAATTTAGGCATAAATTTCTGCTCTTACCACCCTTATTACTTTCATTAAACAATTAACCTATAACTTGTAACTTGTAAAAATTTTCCTTGTTTTGCTCTGAATATAGCTCAATTCAGACCCATTGTTGTAAATTGGGCTCTAACACTACTTTGTAATGTCTCGGGCTCCCATCTTGGCATCACTACCCAACTAGTATCCCTTACACATAATTAAATTTACCGCAGAAGCGTATGAATTAGATTTACCATAATTTTGATCTTGTTCCTGAAAATTATGATTAATATGAAAGTAGTAGTACGTCATATATGCATATAATTAAATAACACAGTGGAAGTAAATTTTCAACAACGACATACAACCAAAATCCCTAAAGCTAAGGTTTCAACATAAAAGCACAAATTGAAAAAGACATAAAAATAATCACATGGGACAAAATACATGGCGCAATGGATTACCAATTAGCTACACACATTTGAGCATAGAACCATCAATACATATGTGATTAACAACACTAAAAAACATACAATTAAAATGCACAATCGAATATTCATAAGCTCAAACCTTGGATAGGATTTACAACCAAATATGGCACATAAATAATTCCATGGAATACAAATACGAAAACTACACCTCACAAGGTTCATTAGCAAGGACACATAACACACAAAAAAATATCTAATAAAAAAGAAATTCCATAGAGAATGCCTATCTTAATAAACTATCCAACTAGCTGCAGGCTTTCCATGTTCCACCTACCCA
Source organism: Pinus albicaulis (assembly GCA_034641835.2). Taxonomy (NCBI): domain Eukaryota; kingdom Viridiplantae; phylum Streptophyta; class Pinopsida; order Pinales; family Pinaceae; genus Pinus; species Pinus albicaulis. The sequence continues at coordinate 949,115,916 of CM076580.1, read as the reverse complement.
TAGACCATGTGGCTCATAATCTCAACAACCAATCAACCCTGAGCTCAGAATACAACTCCAATCAACAGTTAAAAACTGAATGATCCCACAGTTAGTACCAGAGTCCTAATCAAGACTCACCGACTATCTCTGAATCGATTTCCCCACCATAACTCCATGTCCACGAAACCATACTAGAGCCACCTAGTTCTTGGAGCCACCAAGGCTCACATAAACATAATGTTTCCAATTTTAATAACCACACCTCTGAGTTCCACAAAAAATTCATGGACACCAAGCCATAATTGGAGCCACAAACCTCCCAGAGCCACCAAATTTCACTAAACTAGGGCTCCAAGCTTAGGGCACTATGACCAAACACCAACATGTGTAAGTTCAATGTGGTTAAATGAATAACCACCTTATAGTTAGTTCTAGAGGCCACCCAAGACTCACTGAGTGCTCAACCAGTTTAAGAGCCCATGCCCCAAGACTCACTAACTAGTTCCCCCATCAAGTCATGAATGGTTGAATAATGAATGAATTCCCTCTCACAAGTATCTACACTTCCTTTGTATGCATGGCTTAACTTCTCCATGTTGTACCCTCCTGAGCCAAGGGGCCCTGCATGCAATTTTTAACAAACACACACAATTATTGCCTTTCCCTATGGACTTGTGCCCCCCATACTCTTTTTGATGGAGTGGGATCCATAGATAGCCTTATTTTATTATTAAAATATTTTTAATCACATTAATTACAAATTCAATCTCTTGAGACTCACAAAATCTATAGGCATATCTCTTTGAGCACGCTGGCTCCAAAATATATTTAACGTCCTTTCATCGACACACATGCCTCATAATATAATCCAGCTCACCAACCTATAGTTACATACATCTGACTCACTATCCTAATCTCAATAGATATTTAATTATATAGTCTTAGACAAGCATGGGTATTACAGGGCCTTTCCATGTACACATAAAAGGTTAATGGGGTCATTTGAATACACACAGAGAAGTTGCAACATGAGAGTTTGATAACGAGAATTAAGGTGGAGGGAATGTATCTTTGTAATTCATTAGGGTAAATTTAAGGTAAAAAATGGGCCTCAAAACATAAAATGTACTTAAAATATCACTTTAAATGATCCAATAGGATTTAAGATGATGATGTCATACCCAACAGTAAACATTTTGGAGGGAAAATAAGAAAACATTTTTTTAATTGTATTTTCAACTTATCTCCTTGCATAGGGGCTTCATTATCGGAGCAATTAACCATACCATGTGCATTCATATTCAGGGAAATTTATTGAGAAAAAAAGGACATAAAATATTGAGAATATATTAGGGGGTAATGGGTTATTATATTGGAAGATATAATAAATGAAGCTCAAAGTTAATAAAAAAATATAAAGGGGTATGAAAAATATTAATGAAAAACTGGATACCTACAATATCTAGTGAAATTAGTTGTTTTTTAAATTGGGAGGGTATACTGGGTTCGCATTGGTAAGGGGTTAAATAATGTGATTTTTGGAGTTATTTTCCAATATGTAGTCAAATTATGAGTATTGTTTAGTATGACACAAACACACATGATATGTCAAAGGTTCATTGAGTGAATCCCACCAACCTTATCTATCTATCTATCTATATATATATATATATATATATATATATATATATATATATAACAAAATTAAACTCCCCTTATCATGAAGCGATGTCATACACATAAAATTTATCCCTCCAAGGAAAAAATTAATCAATTTCATTCAATTAACCCTTTGTATAAATTAATTTAACCATTGGTGAGCCTTTCTTGGCACCTATAAACTGATTCTAAGGCGATATTTCTATGTTCTTCATATTATGACTTTTGTCAAAGGTTGACGAACAACATGTAAATATTCAATCTGCCTAAAATCTAGCTTAGTCAAGCCCTAGAACCCATTAATTCCGACTTGTTATTCCTTGTAAACCTATAAAATACCTTTCTATGGCATCTATTTTCAAATTTAGGTATAAATTTCTTCTCTTCCCACCATTATTACTTTCATTAAACAATTAACCTATAACTTGTAATCTGTGAAAAATTCCCTTGTTCTGCCTTAAATCTACCTTGATTTAGACCCAGTGTTGTAAAATGGGCTCTAATACTACTTTGTAATGTCCAAGGATCCCATTTTAGCAACACCACTCAACTAGTTCCACTTACACATAATTAGATTTATTGTGGAAGCGTATGACTTAGATTTTCCATAATTTTGATCTCGTGCCTCTCAATTATGATTAATATGAAAGTAGTAGTACACACCATATATGCATTGCACATCATTTATGAATATTATTAAATAACACAATGGACATAAATGTTCATCAATGACATAAAACAAAAATCCCTAAATCTAAGTTTTCAACATAAAAGCACAACTTGAACAAGGCATAAAAATAAATTCATGGGACAAAATACATGGCACTATGGATTACCAATTAGATACAAGAATTTTAGCACAAAGACTTCAATACATATATGATTAAAAACACTAACAACATATAATTAAAATGTACAATGTCATATTCATAAGCTCATACCCTTGCTAGGATTTACAACCAAATATGACACATAAATAATTATGTGGCATACAAATACGACAAATACCCATGACATGGTTCATTAGAAAGAAAACATAACACACACAAAAATATCTAATAAAAATGCAATTTCACAAAGAATACTTCATTAGCAAGAACACATAACACACACATAAATATCCAATAAACATGTAATTTCACATAGAATACTTATCTACATAAATGGTCCGACTAGTTGTAGGCTCTCCACATTCCACCCAACTATAGATCATGTGTTTCATAATCTCAGTAACCAATCACCCTCAAGTTGGGACTACAACTCTAGGCAACAATGAAAAATTGAATATCCCACACTCAGTACTAGAGTCCCAATCAAGATTCACCAACTATCTCTCAATTGATTTCCCCACCATAACTCCATGGCCACCAAACCGTTATTGGAGCCACCTAGCTCATGGAGCTACAAGGGCTCACATAGGTAGAATGTGTCCAGTTTGGTGTGGTTATTTGAACAACCACACCTCTGAGTTCCACTATAAATCCATGGCCACCAAGCTATAACTAGATTCGCCAAGCTCTTGGAGCCACCCGAGTTCACTAAACTAGGGATCTAAGCTTAGGGCACTAAGCCCAAAAACAAATATGCATTTGTTCAATGTGGTTAAATGAATAAACACATCTTAGTTACTTCTAGAGTCCACCTAAGACTCACTAACTGCTCAACTAGTTGCAGAGTCCATGCTTTAGGAATCATTTCCTATTTCCCCCATCCAACCATGAATGGTTGAATAATGAATGAATTCCCTCTCACAAGTACCTACAATTAATTTATATGTATGACCTAACTTCACCATGTGGCACCCTATTGAGCTAGGGGGCCCTACGTGCACTTTTTAATAAACACACGCAATTTTTGCTTTTCCCTTTGGAGTTGTGACTCCCATAATCTTTTTTGTGGAGTGGGCTCCACAACTAGCCTTATTTTATTATTAAAATAATTTTAATCACATTAATTACAAATTTAGGCTCTCTAGACTCACAACATTTATAGGCATATTTCTTTGAGCACATTGGCTCCAAAATATTAGCATCATTACATCGACACACAAGCATAATTGTATAATCCAACTCACCAACCTATAGTTACATACATCTGAATCACCATCATGATATCAATATATATTTAATTATATCATCTTAGACAAGCAAAGTTATTACAAGGCCTTTCCATATACACATAAAAGGTTAATAAGGTCATTTGAATACATGCAGAGAAATTACAACAAGAGAGTTTGATAATGATAGTTAAGGTGGAAGGAATGGATCTTCCTAAACCATTAGGGAAATATGAGGTAAAAAAAGGGTCTCAAAATAGAAAGTGTACTAACAAAATTCACTTTAAATGACCCAATAGGATCCAAGATGATGATGTTATCACCAAGGGTAAATATTTTTTAGGGAAAAGAAGAAACTAATTTTTTAATTGTTTTCAACTTATCTCCTTGCACACGGGCTTCACCGTGGGAGAAATACCATACCAAATGTGTTTATATTAGGGGAGATATATTAAGAAAAAAATGACATAATATATTGAGCATATATTAGGGGGTAAAGGGTTTTTATATTGGAAGGCATTATAAATGGAGCTAAAATTTAATGAAAAAATATAAAGGGGTTTAAAAAATGTTAATGAAAAAATGGACACCTACAATATCTAGTGAAAGTAGGGGTTTTCGAAATTGGGAAGGTGTATTGGGTTCGTATTGGTAGGGGGTTAAATAATCTAATTTTTAGAGTATTTCCCAATATATAGTCAAATTAGGGGTGGTTAGCCTCGGTAGTGTAGCAAGAGTGTTGCAACTCCCTAGGCTACCAACTTGAATTATCAACTCAAGGTTCATACAAACTGAAGAGGTTAGTGAATGAGATTGCCTCCAAATTTATCTATGCATATTTCTTTGATGAATTTAGCAATAAATTATTTTATGCAACAATATTCCTTTATTCAGTAGTCCAACTCATCCTTTTTGTTATTAATATTGTTTGTTGTAGATCACTAAGTTAGCTATTTTATCAACCTACTTATGTATTTTTATTTAAGTTTAGACAATATTTCTTTGATATAATTAGCACTCTTTTTTAATGCACTCAACTTCCTTAGATCATTATCTCTTTTATGGTTGTCATACATTTTTGCAACATGTTAGTGCATGAATCTTTATCTTGAAAAGATACAAAAAATCTCTAGATTTCCCTTTTTTTGCATGAATTGATCAAGCATAGGCACTTGATCTTGCAAAAGACTCTTTGGCTATGCTTTAACCCTCCTTCATTGTATCTATCTCTCAAACCACTTTTAGAATGCATAATATTGCTCCCGGGTATGTCTCATGTAGCAACATGCAAATTACATTAAAACATGTTTAGATTTGCACCCAAAGCATGATCATCCTTCCTTAGCATATTAAAACACACACTAGACCCGAGGATGAAATTTGGAAGTTCAAAGACCCTTAGAATCCTTAACCTAGTGACCGTTGCAAAAAAATTTTCTTTTCTTTCAGTTGCAAGTTTGTTTACCATGCATAGTAGAATAGTTTTGATTTCTTTTTAGCTTGCTTGAATTGATTTTCATTCCTTTCTTGCAATTAGAATAGGTTCACTTGTTTTTCTTTTCATTTTTTAAATTTATGAGTATTTCCTATATCATATATAGCAGAGTGGTCTTTCTGCAACCTATTTTCTCTTCAGTTGCATCATATGAAGAAAACAAGAACACATATCATGAAACACACATAATTCTAACCCATCTTAAGTTTGTATGAACCCCAAGTTGACAATTAAAGTCGAGATCCCTTAGGAGTTACAACATTCTTGTTGTAATACTGAGGGTCATCACCTAACATGACATACTTCCATTGAACCTACAAGTGGAATGGAAACACTTTGAATCAAAATTCCTCGAAATACCTAATCTTCTTGACGAAATAACAAGAAGTATTGTTCAATTCAAGACAATTTCTATATCCAAAAGTAAAAGAGAGACAAACAAAAACACTAAAATAAACAATGGGCTAAAAAAAAAACTAAAATATTTCCAATTTGGAGATCTTGTACTTGTTGGTGATATCACTTATCCTTTTAAAGTACACGACAAAGTAGGGGTGGGTTACTTTTACATAGCTAATCTTGATGGTGAGCCCTTGTCATCCCCTTTAGAAGGTAGGGGCCTCACTTTGTTTAGTGGAACCTCATACACTCATCATTAGATAGTTACATTGCATTTATTTATCTTGTACCCTTGTGTGTGCATGATCTAGATGGCTCTAGGAAACCTCAAAACTCAAAGTGATAAAAAAAATTGACGGAAACATCGCCAATTTGTAGTGCTTGTCGTTACGATTCTAGTGGCACAAACGACACTCAAATCCGAGTCTGTATGACCAACTTAACGCAGTTTGAAGTTGATAGGGCAAGTAGGAAAAGAGGGTCCCACAACGTGCCATGTGGGATGCACGGCTTCCATGGTGTTGTAACCCTAGAGATAGTTCCTAGATGTGGGGGAACTAGTGACCAAGACATCTAAAATATTGATGAAAAATTTAAAATATGTGGCCAGAGGAATAGACCATGGGAGCAACAATGACTGATCTAATTATGAAACCTATCTTTAAAACTACAATGGCCAAGATAAATGAGGGTTTCAGGACTTAGGGTTTCAAGAGATGATTAAAAGAAAATGAAGAAAACAAGGCTTAATCACTAAGGCACTTAAGAATCTTAGTTTTTGTTCATGCAGAAGAAATGATGCAATGCCTAAGACTTCTGCAAATGAGTAAGACAAATGGGTGAATGGATGAACCATAAATTTCAAATAAATTCATAAACCTGATTTAAATAAACCTACTACTTCATTACACTCATATGAGTGAAAGAAAACATGAATGAAACAAATAAGTGAATAGATGAACTATAAATTTAAGATAAATTCATAAACTTGATTTAAATAAACCTACTACTTCATTACACTCATATGAGTGAAAGAAAACATGAATGAATGATACATGAGAAAAACATACTTATGAATTTCACCCCAAAAACTGGAATCAAGCTGGTTTTTATTTTTCAATTTCAAAAAAATTTCGTGCACAGTTTTAGAATTTGAACCCTCTCCAAATGTTAGCTTCAAACTTTTATTTCTATCCTAAGCCTAATTATTTCTATCCGAATTTGAAAACTAATTTTTAAAACAATTACAAAATTGTTCTTTAATAGTATTTACAACAAAGTTATATATATATATATATAGTGTTCCATCTTACTACAATAAAACCTCCACGCGTTCATAAAATTTTACAATAAAATTCAACGAGCCCTTTGATATTACAAATATAGGCTTTGTGAAATAAAACAAGGTTTATTAGCAGCTCGTTATAATCTTAGTGGGCCCGTATTTCAAAATTGTGTCGTAATATGCCACGTCAAGGATGAACTGGATATGTGCAGTCTTCATGGAAATTGATGATGCATAGGACCTAATTTTGTCATTATGGACACATTGGAAAACCACCTGTGGTTTTTTAAAACCTAGAAAACCACTTTGCGCCACCCATCTTCATTGTTTTCGAAAATGGAGATAAGGGGTGGAGAAATTGATCGTGACTGTAAATTTGTGCTTGGGTGGTTTTTTTCCAATCAACTTTGTGCCGACGTCCTTTTATTTAAAGTTTGATTACACCAAGCCGTCACAATCCATAAATCTATAATAATATGAGAGATTGTGGACTATCGATAACGCTGGTACCTGCAAGAATATTAATTATTTTGCAATGGTGCTTCTTCTTATTGCACAACCTGCAAAGATTTGACCTGATAACACCAAATGACTACAGATCCCGTGAGTGATGTTATTGGAAAAAATAGGAAACCATCGTGGAATATTGTTCTACGGGTCATTCCAACACTCATCAATGTAGAGTAAATTAAGCATAACCTACTCGGTCCACGACCTGTGTGGCTTTATAATGTGATGTCTGATTATCCCGTGAGTGATGTTATTGGAAAAAATAGGAAACCATGGTGGATTGTTCTACGGGTCATTCAATGTAGAGTAAATTAAGCATAACCTACTCGGTCCACGACCTGTGTGGCTTTATAATGTGATGTCTGATTATCCCGTGAGTGATGTTATTGGAAAAAATAGGAAACCATGGTGGATTGTTCTACGGGTCATTCAATGTAGAGTAAATTAAGCATAACCTACTCGGTCCACGACCTGTGTGGCTTTATAATGTGATGTCTGATTTGTCCCTTCCAAAGCATTGCCTTCTTGTATATATGTTTGCATAGTTTTATCAATGTAAAAATAAGAGAATGTGTTGAGAACCAACACACTTATTATGAATATTTGTCTCATTAGTTTCCTTCATGCTATTAACTTGGGAATTGTTTCTTTTCATCACCATAACTTGGGCGTGTATATTAGACCATAGAACGATGAGCTTGCAGAAACTTGGGCGTGTATATTAGACCATAGACCATATTAGAAAATCTTCTTGTATAAACAAATAGCAGGAGCTTCTATAATAATGTAACTTTGTAAAAATTCTCTTTTTATTGGAATAGAATACATGATCATGGACAAGATATTTTATTAGCACAACCTTCATTGCTCAAATCAATATCGACAAATATCTTTAGTGTTTTCCTTCCAATTGACACCTCATTCTTTTTTTATAAAATATTCTAAGTGGCGGCCTTATAAGATCGCGCAGGCTCCTTTGGAGAAAAAAATATATCTTTGCATGGCAGAATTTGCAGCTTGTTTTAGCCTGACAAGTACCCTTCTTATGATGCTTATATAGGCGCAACTTCCATAACAAATCATTTCGTTAAAATCTTCTCTTTTCATAAACCAATGTGATACAAGGCTAAACTCCCAATGGATCACCCCTCAGTGACAACGGGCCACCCGCTTGATGAATCTACTCTACTCGGAGATCTACAGCTTTATTAATTATATTTGCATGCCTGGGGAGAAAAAGGTTACTCCAGATATTTGCACAGGTGGGTCAATTGGACCAATGCAACCCATAATTGTCTTTTCGAAATTCAGATGCCACATCTAGAAACAACGCGATAAGCCACCTTTTCTCATTGAATTTACCACCCCATACGTAATTAAATTACTAAATTGTATCTTTAATGAGGCTGGATTGCCAGTCCAAATAGAAACAACTCATTTCAAATCCAAATTATTTCACTTCAAATTTGATAATCAGGAACATGCACACTCAAAATTGTCACCAGCCTCCATTCTTGGTGGAAATTACCTGCCTCCTATGAGATTCACATTCTTAAATGTAGATAGATAAGGTTCATAGAAAGTGTGACTCAGTCTTCATTTCACCATATTTTAATTTATTATTCATAATCCATTTAACAATTAGGGGAAATTGAGAGCACTGGAAGGCTGTCCCAAATAACAATTTTGGCATTATTTATTTTTTAACATTGTTTCAGGAAACTACCTCGAATAAGAAGCGTTAAAAATAAGATGATCGAAATATTCCACGGTCGATTGGAGCATGATTAGTGATTTCTCTGCCACATTATGTCATGTGACAACATAACCAAAATTTCTCATCAAAACTATCAATATCCCTAGAGATGTGAATCATGGTGCAAATTATCCAACATTACATTTGAACTACTGCTAGAGGAGGATGCATGATGTCAAATTAATGATAATGGGAACTTTGTCCTTTTTGTTGCATTGCGAATAGTACCACATCTACGACATAAAGATATATTACACAATTTATATTGAGCATTGTACTAAATTACTGCTAAAAGGTTGTGCACATATAATGTTCTTCCCACTTGGTCGTTCCTCGTCGATTGCTCCCAATAATCTTATAAAATTGTAACCATTGCACTTCACATCAAAATAAATAATTTGTGTTTTATTCATAATAATAATTTTCTCTAAAACTGTAAGCATTGCACGTCAAATCAAAAGAAATAATTAGCTTCAATTTATTTTTTATTTTTGGCTATGCAAGATTGAGCTACAACGTATTGGCTCCAACCAGAGATAGTGTTTTGCTTTTAAAACACTTAGCTTTGTTGGGAATGGAGTCAAAATCCTTTGAATGGTAATCTCCCTTAAACTTACTCTGTGAAATTTCTTCCTTATTAACCAATCTGAAAAACTAAGCTTATTTATATACAAGGTCCTACCTATATACACGGTTAATCTCAATCAAGTATAATCAACCTTCCAATGGTACCAAGTCAGCATTGAGTATGATACCGTATTCCACTATGCTTCCAATATTTGAAAATAAAAATAGGCATGTACAATATGAAATCTTCAAACAAAATAATTAATACATCCCCCAAAACTAGTATTTGATGGCGACCAAAGAAAGTTTCCAAGTAGTCGGCTATTGGGTTATAAAATGCATGAGAGAAGAAATTAACCACTTCATATTCCTGAATAATCTCTTGACATATGTCTCTTTGCATAGGGTAGCCACAATCACCTCTTGCCTCTTTAAATTTGGGCTCTTCTTGAAGGGATTTTTGTTGGTCATCATCTTCCCACTTGATTCTGAGCAATTTTTTTTGAAAATACACAACGAAGTCATCTCCCTCTAAATCATATGAATCATAGATTGGATCATCTTCTAAAAGAACAAACCCCTCATTTGAAACATAAGAATCATAAATTGGACCACCAATAAAATGTACAAATTAGGACCTTTGAGGGTTAGTTTGCAACTCAATAATATCTTATTTTTATGGTGCAAATTTGTTTGGGAAAATCATAGATGAAACCATTTTTAAAACCCAAAAAAATGGACACCCAAAGAGAAGGCGACATGTGATGATATACAACCAAAAAATGGTTCTTATCACCTTCTAGAATCAGTTCAAAAATGTTATGAAACCCATGGAAAAAAAAGCGATCTTGTCCTCAACAATGATGCCAATTTGATGTTGTAACTCGAGAGACAATTCATGGTTGTGGGGGAACCAATTACCAAGACATCTAAAAGATTGTTGAAAACTTTAAAATATGTGGTTGGAGGAATAGACCATGAGAATGACAATGGATGGTCTAATTTTGAAGCCTATATTTAAACCGGATTGGCTAAGACAAATGAGGGTTGCAGGGCTTAGGGTTTCAAGAAAGAATTGGAAAAAAATGAAGAAAACAAAGCTTAATCATTAAGGTACTTACGAATCTCATCTTTTGTCCCTACGGAGGAAATGATGTAATGAGTAAGACAAATATGTGAATGTATGATATGGTGGAGCGCCTATTAAGAGATTCAAACCAAAAACTATAAGTACCATCAATTTAAGGTAAATTCATAAACTTAATTTAAATCAACTTGTTGCTTCATTACACTCATAGGAGTGGAAGAAAACATGAATGAATGATAAACATGAGAAGAAAAATATTTATGCAATTTACCCAAAAAAAATGGAATCAAAACTGGTCTTTCATCATACATTAAGCTTCTTCCACATGAAAATGGGCGAAGTGTTCACTGAAAAGTCGTGTTTTTCAATCACATTACACAGAATTCCAGAAGTTCTAATCTACATCATATATTGACTGTGAAAACTTTAACACCTCAATGATCTTTCAATTTTTCAATTTCAGAGAAATATATTCATTATATATTTTTCAAATTTCAACCCTATCCAAAGGATGGCTTCAAACTTATATATATATAGATATATATTAATGTCTACCATCTTACTAAAATAAAACCTGAGTGCTTTCATAAAATTTTATAATACAATTCAATGATCCCTTTGATATAACAAAGATAGGCTTTGTGAAATAAAACAAGGTTTATTACTAAGTCGTAATCTTAATGGGCCCGTCTTTCAAAACTATGACGTTGGATGCCACATAGGGGATGGACTGGATATGTGCAGGCTTTGTGGTAATTGATGATGCGTAGGTCCCAGATTTGTCATTATAGACACATTGGAAAATTTCCAATGGTTTTTGAAAACACAAAAAACCACTTTGCCCCTCCCATTTTTTTTTTCAGAAGAAAAAAACCACTATATAAATAATATATAAGTCAGAGCAAAATGCCATCTAGATGATAATCAAAGCACAGGATATGCAAGAGAAAAACTGAAACTTCGCATCACATACTTCAGTCTATATTTGCAGGTGTCCAATATTGAACAACATAGCCAGCAATGGTTCAACATATAGAAACATATATTTTTAGGAAAAGACGGTAGATTTAAAAGAAAAAACAGTGACACCAAAAAACCTCATAGCGGCAACTTAAAAAGGCAAAGTGGGAGCGAGGGCATGATCAAAACATGCAGCGAAAATGAGTCCTCCTATAGTGTACCTGCCAGATGATGAGTGATGGGAAGAGAAAAAACTATTAGCTCGCTTGTGGTCGATATCCATAATAGACCCGCCATTCAAAGAGAGGAATAGAAGGATCAACCATATCTGCATATGGGGAAACTGACTTTGACAAGTAAAATAAAACCATTAGTATCCACAGTCCACATAGGTCCACAAAAACACAGGCTCGCTTGTTGCTGACAGAGAAGTCGAAAAGTATATAAAACATAATAACAAGCAAATGATCCCACAACATCCACAGCCCATCACTGCACCAATCTATACACAGGCTCGCTTGCATTTGGGAGAAAGATAATTTTGAAGAAGTGCACAGACACACAGGCAATCGATCGCACAACAACCACAGCGCATATTGTACCAGTCGTGACATCAAAAACAATTTCACCACAAAACCAGAAACCATACATGACAAGACAATGGGATCTCCTTCGTCTCCGAAATAGTTGTACGCACAGAAACTTGCACAGGCAGGGTCCCAAATGCCATAGACCCCCCGCACATCCCCCAACATTTACCGCAGCGGCATTCCAACTGGGGCATATAGAAAAAACAAAAAAAAAGGGCTTGTTACTATCATATAAAGTCTCCTGCATTAAAATGATCTCCGACTTCGTCTCCCTCAGCAAATCTCTTAGGCGAAGTTGTTTAGAGGATTTGCCCATGCCCCTTAAGTTCAAAGAGATGATGTAAGTCATTTGGAGACCCCTGGAGGGTCGCTAGCTCTAATCGCCCTGAGATCATCTGATGAAAATATAGGAACCTCCCTGAGGTCAAGGAGTTCATCCCGGAAAAGGGATTTTGTTTTCAGCCTTCCTCTAAAGTTTCTAGATGCAGACTTCGTTTTTTTCCTCACCGTAATATTGCAACCCGAAGCCGGTGAGATGACAATATCAGGATTCCTAGGGATATTATCAAATACAGTGAGGGCAGCCAAGTCAAGGTTTGGGTTGTCTAATAGGGATTCAATGTCACATCCAACAATATTTATAGGTGAGTCCGATAAGTCCACATTCTCAATATTATGTGGAGAGGGAGGAGAGGGGGGAGGGGATGCACAATCTAAGGGAGGCATGGACGGGGAGGTATATAATGGAGCAGTGGTGGGGCAGGTTTGATGGTGGTCAGCAAGAGCAGTAGAGACATTAGGTGAGTCCGATAAGTCCACATTCTCAATATTATGTGGAGAGGGAGGAGAGGGGGGAGGGGATGCGCATTCAGGGGCGGCATGGATGGAGAGGTATATAATGGTGTAGTGATGGGGTAGGTTTGATGGTGGTCAGCAAGAGCAGTAGAGACATAAGCCATTTTATCCATCAGCTTGATAGTCGATACAAGGTTTACTTCGGATTCTAAATGCATGGGCATATCGGAATTCACCGAGGGAGTAAAAACATTTTTGTCTTTAGAATCAAAAGGAGTCGTTGACTGTCCAGAATCATTAGGTGGGTTAAACTCCTTGTATGGTGGAGATAACACCCCACATTGTGTACTATCATTAGCAGATAAATCAACACTAGAAGCCACAAGAGGAGAAATACCTGATGGGAAGACATTCCGTCATTCATTTGAAGTCAGCGCTCGATTTGCACCACTAGACCTTTGATTGCCCCTACGAGGACCCCTGTGTCGCCAGGGACAGTTGCCCTTCAAATGGCCAGTGCTGTGGCAAACCAAACAGCGGAAAGGTACGCCCCAATAATCCACCCTTTGCCTATGTCTTCTCGGACCCCAAACGAGGTCAACATCCTCGAGCAAGCCTCCAGAGAAGACCAATTCGACTAATATCCAGGCAATGTGTTTGTCACTGACTCCAAGAATACTAGGGTCGACGTATTTCGTGCATCCAATGGAATTTCCAATGGCCTTTAAGGCTTTAAACATCCAGAACTCCAGCGGGAGGCCCGAGAGTTTTACTCACACTGTCCTATTCTTAGAAGCCTCCAAGATTGGGTTAAATCCGAGGTACCAGTGTAAGATCCCCCTCCCACCCCACAAGGGCTCTGTGCTTGCTTCAGTTTTGGAACAAATCGAAGCTCTTTAATTTCTCAAATATTATCTCTTTCTACATCTACAACAATCTTATTAACACCGAAGCATACCATAGTATATCTGACATCTTTTCTGTTATGATTTTCTGGCATTAATTAGCTGGTTTGTGATTACTCAAGGATTCTGTCTCTTTGGTTTAGATTAACCCCTATCCAGAAGGTGATTAACGAAGGGTGTCAAGAGCTGAAAGAAGGATCTCTCCAGAATTTATAGCTGCAGGTCAGAGATTTGAATACCAGTATTTTGAAGATAGCAGGATTTGTAGCACAAGTTGATGGGGATGCAGATGACAAGAAAATGAAGTTGCCAAGGTTTGAAGTTTCTAAGCGGAGGTATGATCTATTTGTTAGTAACCTGGTTGACCTTGATGACATAACAGTAACCACAATGACTCTGACATATAACAGTGATATTGTTTATTATAGTTGCATTATTGATATAGCAGTGACTTGATTATATAGATATGATCTATAGTGACGGTGATTTGTTGTCTACAGCAAGATCCCTTACATAATCATGTACTGGGATGGTGTACTTAACGACTGAGAGTATTCTGGTTAAAGGCAGAAGGGAAAAAGGGTGTAAAAAACCTATATGAACTTAAGTTTATGTAAGTTTTCAAACAGAGTTATTAGCTTTCAGACATATATTACTCCAAGTATGGCAGGTTGCGGTAATGTTTGCTAGATGTACCGTGTACCAATAAAGGAAGGTCGAGCCATTGTTCTGTAGGTGCCAAATCTACTCCTAAACAATTAATCTCTTGCTGAATCGACTTGTGACTAAATTTGGAAACTTGGTACACTCATTGACTGAGACCGAGGCTGGTTAAAGCAGAGGTAAAAGGCTGGTTTAAGGTCTAATTTCAGAAGGGCAGCATATATATTTATATTCTTTTAGCACTTCAGTATCATTAAATGTTAATATACCCTCTTGGAGATATCTAAAATACCCAAAACAAGACATACATATACAGAATTAAGGTTCCTTACACAGATTTAATTTAATTGCAGAGATAGATATTCGGCAGTGCTGTATTACACTAAACAATTGCAGTAAAATTGAATGGAGAACAAATCTGTACTCAAAGGAAAATACCTGAAACGTTGATGCTGATATTTCAGACTGTGGTGATAGTTCTCCTCCCACTGCTGTGAATGAACAGGACAGATTACCCAAGACAACAATCCTCCCAGCCGATCTAGGAGCAATCCTAGACCCAGAAGAGTAATCTTCTGCCCCCGTGCCCAGAATCCCAGAACGGGGAAACTCTCCTTTTAGAACTCTGTGTATCCTTCAATCCCCTGTTAGTCAGAATGCAGAATTTTCTTCCCCCTCCCCAAAAAAACTCCCTTCCTCCTTCACATCCCCCCCCCTTTATAACCATCTCCCCACCGCCTTTCACTCCCGAAGATCTTTTCCATATTTATGAGGGTCTGCCATCATTTAAGGCGACCTTATCTTTATTTAAGGATCTATTTAATGTTTGAGATGAGTTTTGGGATTAAGTGAAATAAATATATTCGTTGAGTCCTTATCCACTTACGTAGAGGAGATGACTTTATGGAGGCTCACTTTGTATTTTAATACTTAATTAATTTGGTTTAATTAACTGTTTTTATTTATAAGTTAGAAATGGGTGTGATGACTTTATGTTTGTTTATAACTTAATTAATTTTCCTTAATTAATTTATATTATTAATTTATTGGGTCAGCCACATACCTTTTTAACGTTTATATTATTTATCGATCTGGTATGGGTCATTACAACCAGGGCAGAAGTTGCAAGAAACTCATTCCACGAACCCATGGCTTGTTAACAATCAAGGCAACATCTTTTTCGTTCATAAAATGAATACTATACCAATTATTTAGGAGCAGGCTGACCTTCGTGGTATATCCAACAATGGGACTCCAAACTTTCTTTGCCCATTCCATCATTTCTATCTCATGTCCATCGGCAAACATCCAGTGCCCAATTAGTGCACGCTTTTACAGACTAATGACCTGCCCCAAAAGATCCTCATGTTCCAACGCCACTTCTTTGATATCCGTAGCAGGCTTGAAGCAAGCTAAACGATCCTTATTCTGTTTGCGCCTCCTCTGCGGGTCGAACCAACATTGGGCCCATTCGGATTCCTCCCAGCAGGTTTAACCTGTTGACGCCCATAAAAACATGGAGGCGCAATTAATCGTGACCATAGAATAGTGTTTGGACAGTTTTTTCCAATCAACTTTTTTTTTCCGACCTCACTTTATTTAAAGTTTTATTACACCAAGTCAACGCAATCCATCAACCTGGAGTATGAGACATTGTGGACTGTCCATAGCGCTGGTACCTGCAAGAAGGTTAATTGTTTTGCAATGGTGCTTCTTCTTATTGCACAACCTACAATTATTTGACGTGATCACACCAAATTTTTCTGTGGGTCATTCCAACACTCGTTGATGTAGAGTAAATGGAGCATATGACACCTAGTCCATGACCTATGCAACTGTACAATGTGATGTCGGATTTGTCCCTTGCATACATGTTTTCATAGTTTTATCAAATGTAAAACTAAGACAACGTGACGAGAACCAACACACTTATTATGAAGATTTGTCTCATTATTTTCCTTCATGCCATTAACTTGTGGTTTATTTCTTTTCATCACCATAACCTCGGCATGTCTATTAGGCCATAGAACGACAAGCTTGCAGAAAATCTTCTCTTATAGAAGGTTCAATAATAATGTAACTTTGTAAAAATTCTCTCTTTTATTGGAATAGAATCCATGCTTGCAGATAAGATATTTTATTTAGCACAACCTTCCTTGCTGAAATCAATATCGAAAAATATCTATAGTGTTTTCCTTCCAATTGACACCTCATTTGTTTTTGATAAAACATTCTAAATGATGTCCATATAATATCGCACAAGTTCCTTTGGAGGCAAGAGATATTTGCATGAAAAATTTTGTAGATTGTTCTAGCCTGACAAGTACCTTCTTCTGATGCTTATATAGGCGCAACTTCCATGACAAATTTTTTCGTTAAAATATTCTCTTTTCATAAACCAGCGTGAGACAAGATTAAATTCCCATTGGATCACTCCCAACGACAACGGCCGCATGCTTGATGAATATACTCTACCCGGAGATCTCCAGCTTTATTAATTCTATTTGTATACCTGGGGAGAAAAAGGTTACTCCAAATATTTTCACGCGTGGGTCAATTGGACCGATGCAAAATAATCTTTTTCAAAATTCCGATTCCACAACAAGAAATGGTGTGATAAGCCACCTTTTCTCATTGAATTTGCCACCCCATACGTAATTAAATTACTAAATTGTATCTTTAACAAGGTTGGATTGTAGGTCCAAACCAAAAAGACTCATTTAAAATCCAAATGCTTTCATTTCAAATGGGGGATCATGTCTATTAGGGGACTACAATGTTATCTTTTTGATAATCAGGAATGTGCACACTCAAAACTGTCACGAGCCTCCATTATTCGTGGAAAATACCTCAACATTCATGTTCTTAAATGTAGATAGATACGATTCTTAGAAAGTGCGACTCAGTCTTCCATGGACCATATTTTAATTTATTATTCATAATCCATGATTAAGGGGAAATTGAGGGCATTAAAAGGCCGTCCCAAATAACTATTCTGGCCTTATTTCATTTTTTGACATTGTTTAAGGAATCTAGCTCGAAAAAGAAGCTCTGAAAATAAAATAATCGGAACAGTCCACAGTTTATTGGAGCATGATTAATGATTTCTCTACCACATTATGCCATGTGACATAACCAAAACTTCTCATCAGAACTAACTATATCCCTAGAGCTACATTAAGGTACCCACAACTTTGTATGTTGATATTTCATGATGCCCATAAATGTCAGATGTTTTTGCATGAATGCCTATATAATATCCATGTCATTAAGAGTCCTACAATCCCTTTAAAAATCTGCAGGTTCTCTCCTTGGGATGAATGAACTAATCTCTAGTCCTTAACTTTTATAGGAATTGGTTATTCGATTAATGTCTATGGTCATGTTCGCTTCTCTTTTTTCTCCAATGGAAGAAACAACGAGAGTATGACCATACTGAATCTTGCAAAGTTTGCAACTTCAGCTGCAAATACTCGTCTTCGAAATTGGGCATCACCGCTTTCATCAGTTGTTTATGAAGTCACTTCCTTCAATCCTAATTCCAAACCATGTGATGAAGACAATCTCGCTACGTTTCCATTCTTCCCACTAGAGTCCATTGATTTCTTAATGTCTAAATTTCCATTAGAATTAAATTTCTCTAATGTAAGCCTATTTGATCTAGGCACAATTCCATAATAATATAGCCCTACCTTCATTCTTTCATTCAATCTAGTCAGCAAAGTTCATCCGTTAGAATTAAATATAGTTGAGTGCACTCCCCGTGTCTCTGTTCCAAGTGATCCAATAAGCTCAAATGTCTCAAGGTCCCAGAATTTGAGAGTCTTGTCCACTAAACATGTTGCAAGAAGAAATCCATGAGGATGGAAATACAATCATTGGATCTAACTTCATCACGACCAAGAAACAACCTAAGGACCATAAGGATTGAATTTTGTCACATTTACACTTCTAGTGTGCCCCTTGTAAGTATGAGAGAAACTCTTCCATCTAATGTCATATAGGATTGTATCTAAGGACCTAGATGCAAAAATTTCTCCAAATGGATGGAAGTCAACACATATGCGATTTGATGTGTAACTATTTAGCGTCCGAACAACTTTTTCCTCTTCCAAATCCCATAGTTTTATTGTAGCACTAGCTGAGATACTTATACTAGACCTTTTGCTGAATCAAAGGTCACATAAACCGAAAAATGAAATTAGGCTTACCAATAGCCAAAATGTTCTCTTTATGTTCTTCCCCACCTCTAACGAACACTCTAGAAGACTTTTTCTCAATTTTAAGATAGTTAAAATTGGAGCTATGTGCTACAAACTCCTCATCCTTCATTGCGGGATTTAATGAGTCTCAACTTTGTCAAATATCGATTTTCTTTAAATACCAACCATTATATCTTCAAGAAACATCAATCTAGCAATGATTTCTTTAGGAGTTTTGTAAGGCACTATGTCCCATATTCCAAAAACCCAACATGGTAAGATAAAAAATCTCGGAAAATATCCACTAAGAACTGATCATCGAGACTTGAACGATGATGCGGATGATCCAACATTGCATCTAAACTAGTGCCAGAGGAGGATGTATTATGTCAAATTACTAATAATGGGAGCTTTGTCATTTTTGATGAGTTGGTAATTGTCCCACATCTACAAGGAAACAATATCGTCTACACTTTATATTTACCATCGTACACAATGCCTTTCAATGCGTTGTGCACATATAATGTTCCTCTCACTTGGTCATAGGCTCCTCTTCCACTTTGAAATTTGTATGGGTGCAAACTCTAGTGGACATTTGTGAAAATTGGGGTGCTAACTCTAGTGGACATTTGTGCTTGTATTGAAAATTGGTGGAATTTTCTGCTTGTATTGAAAATTGGCGATCTTCGCATATATGACATATGGTATAGGCACTACGAGATTGGTGTTGAGCCCAACAATTTTATAAAAATGACATTTCTGTAAAAGACCAAGAAAATTGATGAGCTTCGATGGCATATATGAAGGTGTTGAGCCCAACAATTTTATAAAAATGACATTTCTGTAAAAGACCAAGAAAATTGATGAGCTTCGATGGCATATATGAAATATACATATGGTATGACATTTCTGTAAAAGACCAAGAAAATTGATGAGCTTCGACGGCATATATGAAATATATTGATGAGCTTCGATGGCATATATGAAGGTGTTGAGCCCAACAATTTTATAAAAATGACATTTCTGTAAAAGACCAAGAAAATTGATGAGCTTCGATGGCATATATGAAATATACATATGGTATGACATTTCTGTAAAAGACCAAGAAAATTGATGAGCTTCGACGGCATATATGAAATATACATATGGTATAGGCACTTTAGGCACTTTGAGATTGGTGCTGAGCCCGATAATTTCATAAAAATGACATTTTTGTAAGAGACAAAGAGCGTGAAAATGCTTATAGAAACTTAGTTTTTTCTCATAATAATAAATTTTAATAAAACTATAAGCATTATATTTCACATCAAAATAAATAAATTATTGAGTCAAAGCCATAACAGTTGGAAATAACTAATATTATTTGTATATTAATAGATAAATGATTACATTGTTGTAACGTAGCTCCTTAAGTTAGGATTAGTTCCTAGGATATAGGAGTTTGTTTACAACTCTCTGATTCTTTGTGATGTACTTATAGTTGTATCATTCCATTAATGAATGTAGAGTGTACTCCCCATTTGAGTGCAGTCTCCAGGTGCTGTACTCACCTATGAGCTGCAACTTCTATTCAGTTTAGTTTTTATCTTGGTATCAGAGCTCAGATTGGGTGAGCCTGATTTGTTTATTGAGAGCCTTAGTGGCTACAAAGCCTTCGTGGCTACGGTGTACACAGGAGCGTTGTTCTCACAGGAGCTTCATGTTCACATGTCTCGTATGATTAATTAATCTCTGAGTAGAAGAGGGTTGGTGCACTTTTTCCGCTGACAGTCGTGCTGAGAAGCACAATTGGCGCGAATGTTAGGGCCATAACCGTGCCATCGCGCCGAAAGACGTGATTGGCGCGTTTGTTCAAGCCATACCCGTGCCAATTTGGGGGCTCACGTGGATTTAATTTGGGCGTGGAATTTTTGCCTCGGAAAAGTGCCAATCTCTCTTTTAGCGGTTCTGCATATGCAATTTTCCCGGTGGTGGTAGATCGGAGTTGCTAATTTGCCCGGTGGTGGTAGATCAGAGTTGCAGATTTTCCCGGTGGTGGTAGATCGAAGTTGCGGATTTTCCCGGTAGTGGTAGATCGGAGTTGCAGATTTGCCCGGTGGTGGTAGATCGGAGTTGCAGATTTGCCCGGTGGTGGTAGATCGGAGTTGCAGATTTGCCCAGTGGTGGTAGATCGGAGTTGCAGATTTACCCGATGGTGATAGATCGGAGTCGTAGACACAGTTGTTGGAGGTTCTACACATGTGATTTGCCCGATGGTGGTGGATCTGAGTTGCAGACATATTTGCTGGAGGTTCTGCACATTTGAGTCCCAGCAAACACATGGTCGATTGTCATAGGCGATGAGCAGAGACCGAATTCGATAACAGGAACAACTACACAGGAACAAGATTGGGATAAAAGGGAGAACAAAGAAAAAGTCATCTTGAAGATGTCCGTCAAGGACTATATTATCCCATATATTAGAGATGGCAAATTGTCCACTGAGATTTGGACGACGATCAAGAATTTATACCAGACACAAAATACAATTCACATCTTGTCACTCAAAGGCAAGTTGTTTGCAATGAGGATGGAGGAAAATGAATCTGTTGTTGGATTCATTGCAAGGGTTAAAGACCTGAAGGACATATTGGGAGACATCGAAGAGAAGGTGTCTGATTATGATCTAGTCACAATTACATTGAATGGAATGAAGGATAAATATCAGATGTTCATCACAGGATTGGCAGCGAGGGATAAAGCCCCTACATTTGAAGAATTGACAAGAATTTTGCTACAAGAAGAAGAGTGGCGGAAGAATTTAAAACCACAGAGTGATGATCTTGCTCTGATGGAAAAGAGGCGACAATTTAGAGGGAAGAAGCCACATCAGCAATAGCAGCCATAGTAGCAACAACAACAACAGCAACAGAGAGGAGGTAGCACGTTTCAAAAGAGATCATTTAGAGGTATGTCTGCAAACAATTTTTCAAATAAGAAATGTTTTTATTGTGGGAAAATTGGTCACCAAATTAGGGACTGTTATAAGAGGCAGACAAACAAAGCAAGGAATAAGCAGAGTAAGCATAAAGGATACTTTTTTGATGAAGATGAAGACCATAGTCATGAACTTCTACTATTTACAGCTGATTGTGCTTTTTCAGCTTCTAAGGAAGATGAGGACAACATATGGTATGTCGATTCTGGCGCATCCTCACATATGACAGGTAAGAAAGAATGGTTTGAATTTCTTGAAGAAACTTCATGTGGATCTAAAATTTATTTAGGAGATGACAGAGGATATGAGATCAAAGGGTACAGTGATATTTCAGTAAAGTTACCTAGTGGTGACATTAGACATCTTAAGAATGTACTGTATGTGCCCAGGATTAGGAAAAATTTGATCTCTGTATCTATGATAACTGATCAGGATATGTTAGTTGAATTCTTCAAGACCCACTGTGTCATAAAGGATAGCAAGATGGAAGCAATTGCATCAGGAGTGCGTGTGGGGAGCCTGTACAGACTAGATGTGAAAAGCATGCCACAACAAGCCATGGTTGCAACTGGATTGATAGCCGAAAATCTCTGGCACCAAAGATTTGGTCATTTTAATTTGCAAGACCTCATGTTACTTCAGAGAAAAGGTATGGTCGATGGACTTCTTGTTTTTCATAGTGTTCAGTTAGATTGTGATGGATGTGCATTAGGGAAAATGCATAGAGAAGAATTTCCTTTGCATGTTAATAGAAAGGAAAGAGATATTCTAGAGCTGATGCATACAGACATATGCGGACCTATGCAGACCAGGTCGCTAGGTTGTGCATATTATTTTCTTCTGTTCACTGATGATTGCACTGGATTCTCTTGGATATATTTTTTGAGTAAAAAGAGTCATACCTTTCAGTGTTTTAAATAATTTAAAACTATGGTAGAGAAGCAGACAGGAAAATGCATATAAATTCTCCGCTCGGATCAAGGGAGAGAATACAGGTTGGGAGAGTTCATGAATTTTTGCGGATATCATGGGATTGTTCAACAGTTTATAGTGCCTCATACACCACAACAGAATGGAGTGTCAGAATGAAAGAACAGAACTCTTGTGGAGTGCGCAAGGAGTATGCTTCAAGGTAAGGGTCTATCAAATGGTTTTTGGGCGGAAGGCATCAACACTTCTGTTTATTTAAAGAATAGGAGTCCTACTAAATGTCTTGGCTTCAAAACCCATTTTGAAGCATTATATGGATTCAAACCAGCAGTGAGTCATTTACGAGTATTTGGGTCAAAATATTTTTCCCATATACCTAAGGTGGATAGAAAGAAGTTAGATCTTAAAGCCATGAAAAGTATCTTTGTAGGATATGGCACTGAGTTTAAAGCATATTAGTTATTTAATCCCATGACTCATAAAATATTTGCAAGTTGAGATGTGGTATTTCATGAACAGGTTGAGGAAGGAAAGGATTACAGTAATAATGAATGGCACATTCCATTATTAATGGAGGAAAACAACGTGGATAATCAGGAGCGGGAGCATAAAGAAGAAGAAGAAACAGGTGATGTAGCCAATAATGCAAGCCCGTACAAGTATGAAGTAGACAGATTTGAGGTAAGTCCCCTACCAAGGAGATTAGGTAGGAAGACTCAATTACTAGCCAAATTGAAAGACTATGCTTTAATGACAAGTATTTTAAACATTGTAGAACCCACAAATTATAAAGAAGCAAGTCAATCTGATGCATGGAGGGCTACAATGAATGAAGACATTGAATCAATTACTAGAAACCATACTTGGGATTTAGTTGAACTACCTGAAGGAAAAACACCCATAGGTTGTAAGTGGCTATATAAACCTAAAGTGAATGCAGATGGGAGTATAGAAAAGCTTAAAGCTAGACTGGTAGAAAAGGGTTATTCACAACAAGAGGGAATAGATTTTGATGAAACCTTTGCTCCTGTAGCGAAATTAAATACCATTAGAATGCTAATCTCTTTAGCTACAAAATATAAGTGGAAGCTACACTAGTTAGATGTTAAGTCTGCATTTATGAATGGTGATTTGAAAGAAGAAATTTATTTAGTTCAGCCTGAAGGGTTTGGTAAAAAGGGGCAGGAACATCTTGTTTGTAGATTGAAAAAGGCATTATATGGTTTAATAAAAGCACCCAGGTCGTGGTATGAGAAGATCGATTCATTCTTCATACAACATGGTTTTCATAGGAGCATGAATGATCCAAATTTGTATACCAAGTTTAATAAACAGAGGAAAATTATTTTGATTTCTTTGTATGTGGATGATATGATTATAACAGGTTATGCAGATACTCTGATCAAAGAAATCAAACAGCAGATGTCGCAAGTATTTGAAATGAAAGATATCGGAAATCTCCATTATTTTTTGGGTCTGGAAGTATGGAGAGATTCTGGACAAAATTTTCTTACTCAAGGGAAGTATGCTAGAAGTCTGCTAGAAAGATTCAAAATGGAGCAGTGTAAATCAGTAGCAACACCATTGCAGCAAAATCTGAAGTTGTGCAGTGACGATGGCACTAAGGAGGTGGATGCCACTAAGTATAGACAACTAGTTGGTAGTCTGATATATCTTACTACAACTAGACCAGATTTGGCATACTCTGTTAGTGTGTTGAGCCCGTTCATGTCTAAACCTCTCGAAAGTCATTGGGTTGCAACAAAGAGTGTGTTGAGGTATCTTTGTGGTACTAGTGATTATGGTATTTTATACACTGACACATCTAATGTTACTTTAGCAGGTTTTTCAGATTTCGATTGGGCAGGTAACCTGGATTATCGAAGATCCATCACAGGTTATGCGTTCAACATTGGATCCGAGGTCATAGCATGGAGCAGCAAAAATCAAAGTACTGTAGCTTTATCTTCAGCTAAAGCTAAGTACACGCATTGTGTGCAGCCACATGTGAAGCTATTTGGTTGAGAAGACTTCTCAATGATGCAGGAGAAGAACAGAAAGAAGAAACTACCATTAAAAGTGACAACCAGAGCACTATTAAGCTAGCATACAATCTAGTATTTCACAAAAACACCAAACACATCGATACTCAGTTCCATTTTGTTCGAGAAAAACTTCAGTCAAAGGAAATATTTGTTGAATATTGTAAATCTTGTGACGACATGGCAGATATTTTTACTAAGCCTCTTGGGAAAATAAAGTTTGAATTGTTTAGAGGGATGTTAGGAATTCAGGGTAACCCTTTCTCCATTAAGGGGGAGAGTTGGACATAATTAATATTATTTGTATATTAATGGAGAAATGGTTACATTGTTGTAACGTAGTTCTTTAAGTTAGGATTAGTTCCTAGGATATATGAGTTTGTTTACAACTCCCTGATTCTTTGTGATGTACTTATAGTTGTATCATTCCATTAATGAATGTAGAGTGTACTCTTCATTTGAGTGCAGTCTCCAGGTGAAGTATTCACCTGTGAGCTGCAACTTCTATTCAGTTCAGTTTTTATCTATAACACAATCAACATGTCACTTCAGTCTTGTCACTTTTTCCTAAATTTAAATGACCTTCTTTTTAAATTAAAAGACCGAGAGTGTGAAAATGCTTATAGAAAGTTAGTTTTTTCCCATAATAATACATTTTTATAAAATTACAAGCACTACATTTCACATAAAAATAATAAATTATTGAACCAAATCCATAACACCATCAACATGTCACTTCAGTCTTGTCACTTTTTCCAAAATTTAAATGGACTTCCTTTTAAGTTTAGTTGTTGGTTCAAAGTCGCTCCATTTTTTTTTTTTGGTTTTGCAATATTGAGCTACAAAATATGGCATCCAACTGGTGGCCTACCAACCAATGACACTAGTCATTGGTTCATTGGTTCCTCGAGCCCTAAAAAAGACAAAAAATTACATATTAAATAACCATATATAACACAATTATATATATGGTTATAAAATCCAAATGTGGTTATATTTAAACAAAAATCAACCCAATGTTTATGGTTATTAAAAATATATTGTGGGCACATTTTGTTTTGTTTATTTTTAATTTTTTAATTATGATGGTCGGTTTTGGTTATTCTAACCAATTTATTCGGCCAAGCTATACATGCAAACAATTATGTAAATGACAAAAAATGTGAAACAATCAGTCAAGTTTTTTTTATACGATGGGAACCAAAAATGGGTAGGCTGCACGGTTTAAACCCAGACCACATGTCAACGAATATGCTTTAAATGGGGTGTTCTAACCATTCCACCAGTGGGGCAAGACTTTGATATGTCTACCCTCGAAATTGATTTAAAATCCTTATATTTTCATTCGATGGAGGAGGGACGAAGCTGGTAGCATGGATGAGGGTTGCAGAACCATGACAGTGGGAACTCAGAGCAACAGAACCGTGAATAGGCCTGCAGAACCTTGTGGGCATGAATTTCTTGAAGAGAATACTCCCAAGAATATTCCTTTTTTACGTTGTGAGGAATCTAAAATATTCTTTGTGGGGCCAGAATGGACAATGTCAAAATGGGGTCAAGTTTATACTCATTTTAACCAAAATTCTGCAAGGATCACAAAGGTGTAGTCAATTTTTTCATATGGGAAACATATTTCAATGATCATGGAAAAAACCTACCTTCCTCATTAATTGTTGGGCACAAATTTCGAGACAAAAATGCGCCTTGCAGAAGTGGGTCATGTTTACAGTCAAAATTCTTGGGAGGACAAGATGGAATCATTAGTGCTGTGATTGTTGTGATTTGGGTAATCGAATTTCAGGTCACTCACAGGATTGGAGGTATAATGTTTTATTTGTCTAGGTAATTGTCTTTATTTTTATGAGATGAATGAAGCGACCTCTCCACTATTGAAGCAGGGCTCGAAGACATAGTCCACACTGGACAAATTTTGTTATCAATTTGCATGTGCACTAAATTTATGGTATCCTTAATGTTGCTTCTTCTTTAAGTTTTTTCATATATGGTTTTGAAATTATCTTTCATGCAATTCCGAAAACATCATAGAAGAAAATATCTTGTATAATGTTGGTAAATCAGAGATTTCGAATAAAGTTTGGTATTATAGTGGTCTTCTTTCTTATGTGAATTGCGAGTGTGAATGATAACCAAGAACAAAATCAAACATGGAGAAGGAAAATTAAGTCATTTGACCCAGAGGCTCGACATGTAACACAAATAATTAACATGGTAGATGATGATGTTCATGCCAATCATGACAAAGATTTTGAAAAATATTTCTACATCATGGAAAATAAGGTAGATAAATTGTTTACAGATTATGATAGGAGATTGACAAAGAATGAAAATAAGAAGAAAGAGAAAGCAAAGGACAATGCTTTGGTAAATTAAGGAAATGGAGGAGAACCTCCTCAACTTCCATCTCCATATTCAAGTGAATTCTCTTCTTCTTTATCATCTCATTCTCATAATTCTAACAGACAACATAGAAATGCTTCTAAAAATCCATTTTTTAAGTTGGATGTCGAGTTTGATTTGAACATTTTTAACAAAGAATCCAATGCAAAAAATATAAATAATTGGATCATAAATATTGAAGTGTATTATTGGATTCAATAGGTCAAAGAAGATGAGACGGATATCAAGTTATCATATCTTTGACTGGGAGGCATTGCTCTCATATGGTGGGAGAGAAAACTTTAGAAAGGTAGCAAGCATGTAGGTAAACTCATTTATTCTTGGTATGAATTTGTTTCTACTTTAAAAGGGAAATTTTATCCAATATGATACTAGCAAAAAGCCATGATTAAATGGAAACATTTGAAAAAAGGAAAAGGTCAAGATGTTCGAAGTTTCACAAAGGAATTTAGGAAGAAAGCTTTGGGATTGGGAATTCCTTTAGATTCACTTGATACTTTGATGACATATATTGGCTCTTTACATAATTACTTTCGACATTCTTTATTGTTATTTGAACCCACCACTCTTGATGTGGCTATTGTTAAATCCATTCCCCTTGAAAGCATGGGAAAGTATGAATAAGACAACCATGCAATGAAGATAACGACGAAAAATAAAAAGCAAGAAAATCCCTCTCGCACTCATTGCGAGAAAGAAGAGCATGATGAAGAGAATTGTTGGAAAATGCATCTAGAATTGAAGCCAAATAAATATGGTAACAAATTAAAGTAGAATATTGTTGCTACAATGGAATAAGATGATGAATCCAATTGAGACGATGAGGTGAAGGTCACAACTGTTGGATTTGTAGGTTTTGTACGAACTGACACGGGTTTTGATTCAATTAATGAGATGAAGATAATTATTGTTGGAATTATAGGTGATGGACCAATTGACTTGGGTTCCGATTTAGGTGATGAGATGAAGATTGCAACAGATGTTGTACCAAAGAAGAGAAAAGCACCAAAGAATCCATGGATTCAAGAACTTGAGGAGATAAAATAGAGAATTCAAGCATAGAATGATGAACTGAGATGAATTTTATAAGAAGAAGAAGAGGAGAAGCATGGATTTTATATTTATTTACAATCCATGGAATAATACTTGGAAAATTTGAAGTGCAACAAAATCTTAGCGAAGCCATCATCACTCGCTTCAGAATCTACAATTGAGGTAAATAATGTTGGAGATTCTTCAATTTTATGTTCTCAATATGATGATGATTTTGGTTCTCTTGAAAAAAACACTACAATGATTGGTTAGAAGCTAATGAAGAAGATGGGATATGAAGGAAAGGGCCTAGTAGTTCATGGCCAAGGCATTGTGAATCCCATCCAAGTGCTGGAACTACCCTGATATGTAGGATTGGGCTATGTCAGAAAGGGAGAGATAGGAGAGTCTTTAAGCAACAAGTCCAAGACAATAAAAGATGTTGAGGGAACATCACCACCTTACAATGATAGTGAGAATTCCAAAGGAAGATCTAAGGCAAGCTCTCATCTCCAAAGCTAGACCAAAATATCCATTCAAGGAAGAAGGTTAAGAAAGTCTACAGGGGGAAAACCCATTGAAACCATTGAAATAAGGGAGGAAATAAAAAGGAACACGTTGGAAGCTCCATACAAAGCTACACCCAAAAAATGATAGTGATAAGGAGAATGCACTTATGAATGAACCAATTGATAAAGTCATTCAACAAGGAATCTAGCTATAGGAAGAAATCTAGTTAGCCTAGTTAGGTAAGAAATGGGTAGTGTTTTTAAGTAGTTGAGCATGGCCACCATTGTAAATCACATGTTGCAAAAATGTTTGTAAAAGTGATGTAGGGTATAACAACATTTATGAATGCAACATCATGATATTTTGGCCTTTAGTTAGATAGCATGGGGTATGGTTTCTATTGTAAAACTTGACCATGAGTGTGTTATAAACTCTTGGAAAGTATGGTTTTTTTTGGGTCTTGAAAGTTGGACATGTATTTGAAACTATATATTTGCATATGGATACATTTGTGAATTTCATCACTTCATGCTCCGAAGTACAAAGGTGAAGAATAAGGAAGTGTGTCATTTTAGAGACATTTGTTATGCAGATCAAAATTGCAATACTATTTATTCTTTTGGAGGACAAAAATTCCTTTAGTGAGGAGGAATGATCTAGGTGGCTCTAGGAAACCTCAAAAATAAAAGTGCTCAAAATTCGATGAAAACATCTCCAATTTGTAGTGCTTGTCATTATGATTCTATTGGCGCAAACAACACTCACATCCGATTCTATATGATCAACTTATCGCAGTTTGATGTTGAAAAGGTAAGCAAGAAAAGAAGGGCCCACAATGTGCCACATGGGACTCATGGCTTGCATGACATCCAAATAGTGGCCTATCATCCAATGACACTTTTCGTTGGATCATTGGTTCTTTAGGTTGTACAAGAGACACAAAAATAACATATTAAATAGCCATATAAAAAAAATCATTTAATATATATATATATATATAATGGTTATTAAATAACCATATAAAACAAAATTATTTATATGGTTATAAAATCCATATATAGTTATATTTAAATAAAAATAAAACCAACATTTATGGTTATTAAAAACCTATGGAGGGAAAGCTTTTTTTTTTAATTATAATGTTGGTTTTGGCTATTCCAAACAATTTATTCAACCTATACATACATGTAAATGGTTATGAAAATGAAAAAAAATGTGAAACAATCAGTCAATTTTTTTTAATACGTCGGACACCAAAAACGAGTAGGTCACAAGGTTTGAATCTGGGCCACTCTCCAATGACTATGATTTAACTAGGATGTTCCAACCTTTCCACTAGCGAGGATAGACTTTGATATGAATGCCCTCCAGTTTTATTTAAAACCCCTACATTTTCATTCAATGGATGGGGAAGAGAACCAAGAACGTGGAAGATGTTTGAAGAACCACAATGGTGGGAACCCAAATTCTGTTATCGATTTTTTGCATTGTATTTATGGTCTCCTTGATGTTGTTTTTTTTTTTGTAAGTGTTTTCATATATGGTTTTTACATGCTCTTTCTTGAAATTATGAAAACATCATAGAATAAAATATCTTGGATACTGTAGGTAAATCAAATACTCTAGATTAGTGCATCCTATAGGTTTGATATTGTTCATGCCAATGTGTTTTCATACTAGTTTGATGCATTCTCTTAGCTAAAACATCATAGAATAAAATATCTTGGATACTGTAGGTAAATCAAATACTCTAGATTAGTGCATCCTATAGGTTTGATATTGTTCATGCCAATGTGTTTTCATACTAGTTTGATGCATTCTCTTAGCTAAAATTTTATTTTAATGTTATCATGTCATATATTGTGAGGGTGACAATCAACACCCTACTCAGTTTCTATCAGCAAGTTGCAATGAGTGTATAGGAAACAATTCTACAAAGCTCCAAGGATTGTTGGACTTCTCATACACTCCTTGTTCAAGCACATGGATCATGCACTCTTTGGTGAGAACCTGTCCCCTATTTGGAGCTAGATGTTACCCACCAAAAAGTGGAAAACCCATAAGAGAAACTTTCTCCTCCTTGGATAGCTAGCTAGCCAACAACCCTATTGATCAACCCATGATGTGATTGCATAGATCGTTTTCCTATTGCTCCAATCATATTTATGTTATGAATATAAATATTTAATAGTTAATAGTCAATAATTATTAGTACACTAAAGGGCCATGTCTCTAAGGACATGACTATTCATGAAGGGTCACCTTGCCTAGTACATTGGCCTTGAGGGTAAGCAGGGCCCTCATTTATACTATATCGATATCTTTTTACATTTTAACATTATTATATATAAATATACTAGTTCTCCAATAATATATAATTACATATTTATATATTATTAATATTTTGTTGCGTATATCAACCCTATTCCTCACATTAGTATCAGTACCATGTTGTCTGATCACCATGTCCTTAGTCAACATTTAGCCACACTTTTAATTTTTGTTAGAATTTCTCCAATAGTGTTACCAGTGAAGAAAAAAACAAATATTAAGCATTTGGTCATTTACACACACACACACACACAAACACACACATATATATTATACACATTGAAAAAATAAATTAAAAAAAATATTAGTTAAACCAAAAAAATTTAATATATATATATATATATATATATATAAAGAAGACAACGACCGACAACCAAGTTTTCATTGATCAACACCTTCGCTACTTTGTATAGTCAATCAACACTACCACAAATACACACAATTTGACCTTTGAACCCTGCCAAAGACGAAAATTAGTTTCCAAGCCATCATTAACTAGCAGCACTTCTGGTCTGCTAGAAAATATTATTAATAAAAAGAAGAGAGAATTCAAGAAAAAGAAAAAAAATGCATTCCATAAGGAACCTTAGTTTTTTTTCAAAATGTACTTTTTGTGGAGAGGAATATACGAATTGTCGTGAATCATTTAGAAATAAAAATGTTGAATTTTGTAAGTGTCGCAAAACTTTTACTCTATTCAAATATGAAAGAGATGCACAAATAACAAATTAAAAATTTAGAAGATGAAGTAGTTAATCAATGAAAAAATTGTGATGACACTCTTTCCTTTAGACTTCGGTAAACTTGTGATAAAATCCATTGGGACCTATTCACAATGTTGACTTGGAATGGCTAATGGTTGTAAAAGACCCAGGGTCTTAATTGTCCGAACTTTATTTTGTTGGAAAACCAAAATTTCCACCACAAATTTATAAATACCATATTTAATTCCATCCCAAAAAAAATCCTTCTTGACCTTGTGGTAAGTTTTTAAAAATATTGAATGACATCTTATAGGATATGTGTGCAATTACAAAAGAACCTTTTGTTTAAATGGGGAGTTCTTACATAGATATATATGATCTTTGTACCATAGTGAATCATTTTTCCAAATGAATGAATTAGATGAACTAAGATCTTGTTGCAACTTTTGAATGAGTTTCAATACTTCTTCATCATTCTTTCATTCATCCCTTGCTTCAATTATCTAAAAAAGTTGGATAATAGAAATGGCACAAATAAATGCTTCCGCATCCTCATCCCTTCTTGAGAGTGCATTTGCAACAACATTTTTCTTCCGTTTTTGGTATATGAATTCAAATTCATAACCCAACATATTTGTGACCTATTTTTGTTGATATTTTGAAGATAATATTTGTTCTAAGAAGTATTTAAGACTATCATGATATTTTTTTACCTTGAAGTCTCTTCCCATTACATAAGAACACCATTTATTTTGTGAACGTAGTATTGCCGAAATTTCCTTCTCATAAATATGTTTTTGTATATTTTCCCTTGATTGGAGGAATTTCAAAAGTAATGGGTCTTCCTTCTTGCATTAAAACAACACCAATGTAATTTCCTGAGGCATAAAATTCCACAATAAATGTTTTTGTGAAGTTTGGTGTAGCTAATACCAGAGCTCGACACACTTCCTCTCTAAGATGTTCAAAGGCCTCAGTTTCTTCTAGAGTAAAAAAAAATGCATCTTTCTTTAGTAATGTTGTTAGAGGTGTTACTATCTTCCCATAATTTTTAACAAAATTGAGATAATACCCTTCAACCCGAGAAATCCTCGAATATTCCTTAAGGTTGTGGGGATTTTCCAATCCTTGATGTATTTAGTTTTGTTAGGGTTTGTCTTAACACCCTCATGGGATACAATATGACCCAATTTTTCCACTTCTTGTGCCCCAAAGAATTATTCAGATGATTTTGCGTACAATTTTTTCTCCTCCAATAGTTTGAGCACCATGTCAACATGTTGAAAATGATGTTTCCAAGACTTGTTATAGATTAGTGTATCATCAAAAAATATGAACACAAAGTTTCTAAGGAAGGGTTTCAAAGTGGAATTCATGAAACCTTGAAATGTAGAAGGTGCATTAGTAAGGCCAAAATGCATGACCAAAAAATCATAATGGCCTTCATGAATTATAAATGTTGTTTTTAGAGTGTATGTTGTCTTCATTCTAATTTGATGATATCCTGAACATAGATATAACTTCATGAATCAAATGGATCCATGTAGTTCATCAAACAATTCATCAATTAAAGGGATGTGAAACTTATCTTTAATAGTGATCTTGTTGAGCTTTCTATAATTCAAACACATATGCCATGATCCATCCTTCTTGTGCACTAATACTATTGGAGAAGAGAAAGAAATTTGGCTAGGTTTAATTATACCTTCCTATAGCATTTCTATAACCATACGTTCAATTTTACTCTTCCGGGAATAATGATATATGTAAGTTCTATTGTTTGGAGGAAAACTTCCTGGAAGCAAGTGAATAGCATGATCATGATCACGAATAGGTGGGATACCTTTGGGAGTCTCAAATACCTTGGAATGATTGTCAATGAATCTTTGGAGATCTATAGAAATGGATGACTTAGACATTTTAACATTTAGTGAACATAATTGTGCAATTAATCCTCATTATTCCTTCTTCAAAAGATTGGTCATGCCATTAGAGCTAATTATTTTCCTAGGTTTCCTTGTGATAGCCCTTAATTCAATTTTATTTCCTTCCAAGAAAAAATTCAAGAAAAATTATTGAAAATTAAAATCTATCATCTTCAAAGATTGTAACCTCTAGATTCCTAATACAACAACTACACCACTCATTATAATGGTGAGCATTGGACTATTCAATACATATTTTCACATGGCCGTTATATTTCTATTATGGCACTTCCATAAGAAATATATAGTTCCTCCATTTGCAACAATCACTTGACACTTTGGTGCTAGATTTAGAAAGCAATTAAAATCCTTAGATATCTTACAATGAATAAAATTATGAGTACTACCTGAATCAATTAACAATATTATCTTTTTCTTCTTGATATATCCTTCGATCTTGAGAGTTTGAGGAGTGGTAACTACCACCAATGCATTGCAAGATATGTTTTGGGCCCAAATTAAGGTATGATTCTCACCTTGTAAATACTTCAAATTATGTTATAATTTCAGGGGAACCCCTCTTCATATTAACAATAAAGAATAAAAGATCATCAAAATAGGAACAATCAGACTAACGATGAAAAGGATGTTTTTGTAGTAGAAAATTGACTTCTCTTATCTCCATATGCAGGAAAGCAGAATGCCTGGACCAATAGGAAATGGAACCCAACCAACGGACGCAAGCATATGAAATCCTAGTAATTCCAGCGGCCGGTAGAAGGCAAACAGGCGAATCCGAGTCCAAGAACTCAAACGACAACCACACGCAGCGGGCTATCATTTGGGAAACACTTCCGAAAATTTTCAAATCACCTTTAAAAGGGCAAAGGATGGAGGAGAAGGGGAGTCGGAAACAAGAAAGGAAATTCATTATATAATAGACAAATCAGAAACCATCTGTATAATTATGTTTTTGTAACATCACTGGATGTAATATAGAGCTTTGAAAAATCATCTTTTGAGGTTTTTTACAATGCTAAGGCTTCTAGTGGTCTGGGCCCAACCTCTGGAAGCTCCACGCAAGTTTTCATACTTTGTGTAGTTACAGAACCAATGCTTATGAATCTAATGCAATTGTAACATATATTTCCACTCAATACAAATACAGTTCTCTTTCTTCAGGATTGTTAGAAACTGCGTTCTTAAAGTAGGACAAGTGCAATCATATTTTCCGACTTACGGAAATGTTTTGTTATCAATAGATAGTTCCATTTCTTTTAATATCATTGCATTTGAATTACAGATTGTAGAATAAGCTGATTTTAGTTTTATCTGTCCTTATGAATTGTGCTCTCCTTCTAGCATAACGAAGCATTCAACCATTGATCAATGTTGATTAATTAAGTCATAAAGAGAACTCCATTGCAAAATTACTTAATTACTTGTTGTATGAGTTATTTAATTCACTTTAGTCATATTGTTGTTTCATTACTATTCAGCTTAGTTATCTTACCATTCCATTACTGCATAGCTAGTTATACTGTTGTTCCATTATTTCTTAGTTAGCTAGACTGTTTATTCAATTCGATTCCATTACTGATTAGCTTAGTTAGACTGTTGTTCCATTCAATTCCATTGTTGTTCAGTTGACTGTAAAATTCAATTCAATTTCTGCTTGGCTTATCTAGATTGTTGTTCGGTTCAGTTAAGCTGTTGTTTCATTCCATTAGAGAAACATGAATTCATGTTGCTCAATCCTAGGTTAAAAACCTATCCAAGTCAACTCTCAGAGGAGAAGCAAGCTCAGGAAGTTAGTAAATTCTCACTCATAAGTGACAAAGAATATCTGTTAGATGAGATGACCCGCATATATTGTGCCAGCACTCTTGGAATAAAAATACTTACCCCAGATTGATAATTGAATGAGAAATCACTAGAGTTGTCAATAAAAATTCACCTCTTTCAGCACCAACATTTTTGCGCCATTGCCAGGGAGAGTGTTAAGATTCATCTCCTTTATTCATCTTTCTCCATTGTTGTGAAGAATTGGGTATTGAAAATGAGAGGTAAGAACCTGTGTACCAGCCAGCAACATGCTTGCCCTTTAGCCCACTCTAGAAAATTGTACAAAGAACCATGGGATAGGTTCTCTTGTTTTATGTCTAGGAAGAAAAATATAGAAAAAATCTGAAATCATTCACAACCATCCTCACAACCCAAAGGACCGGTGATCCTTGGAATAACAACATATATAGACGAAATCATTATGAAAGCTGAATCTCGGGCGTTTATAGGACCGAGAATTGTTTCCATTCAAAGTCCTAATGCACTCCCTCAGGCAGTAGCCTCACCATCTGTAGCCTACACTGAGATTCACTGTGAGACAGAGGGGTCTGAGCAAAGCCTTCAGACTATCATCAATAGAGGCACTGACCCTTCAAAAGAGGGAGGCTCTTGCAACCTACAAGAAGGGGGAGGATAAACTAGTGAAGGGATTCACATAGAGATATCAGAACCTAAGTCCCCTAAATAAGCGATCGAAACATAAGTTCTTAGGATCCTAGATCAGGTGTTGTAAATCCCCCACCACATCCACCTCCCAAGCCTATTAAAATCTCTCCTCCAGATCAAGAAGTTCCTGAAGATTTCTGGCACCTCTTTGATTAGATGGAAAATAATCAAAACCAGAATCAGAGGAAAAAATAAACATTAGAATACCCTATTGTTGACCATGCTGCTAATGCCCCTATGAAAGCCATTCCCTTGCACAACATCCCCACCTTTCATGGGTTAACCACAAAATATACTAATGCATTCCTATTTGAATTTGGTGTCTTATGCAGAGGATATGATGACACCACCGATCCCCATAAACTAAAATTATTTCCCTCTACCTTAAAAGGAACTGCACTCCGCTGGTTCCTGGGATTAGGGGGGGAACTATAAACAACTGGGACCAAATGAAGAATACTTTTCTTACCAAATACCAAGACTATTGTCGAACCCGAGACCTAAAAGAAGAAATCTTTAACATGTCTACAAAAGGAAATGAAACATTAGAGGAATACGTAGAAATATTTCAATACAATTTACAAAGATCCCCATATACCACGTTATCCAAGGACATTTTAAAAGCCACAATGCTTAGAGGAATGAAGGAAGACTGTGTTGAGATGCTTAACATAATGGGGAAGGGAGATATTTATCAGGAAGAATATGATGAGATTATCTCCTTATGTATTAGATGCTCTTGGGGTAGCTCACGCAGTAGACATGTTGGGCATGATTATATGAAGAAGGATCTGAAGAAGAACAATGGCAATGTAACTAGAGCAGAATTTGGAAATCCGTTAGAAAATTTCAAAACTGACATCCTGGGTACTTTGAAAACACAACTTGATGTTTTACAAGCCAAATAGAAACAAACTATAGCCGAACAAAACCTAGCCATCTTTTTCCCAAGATGTCGAAAGAAGCACAACCAGAGGGAGTGTCCTTTAGACATGGTCTAGACTTGTGCTATATACACTAAAGATCATGCTATGGAATAGTGTACTTCACTTCTCAGGCTAAAAGCCGTCTACAAGGAAGAAGAAGAAGAAACAGAGCCAGTATATTTAATGAATCAGCGTCGGCAATGGCAAGCATGACCTGGCATACCATAAGACCTGCCTCAACACTTCCCGTTGTTGTAGTTCAGCTAGCAAAACCCTGCAAAAACTTGGAAAACTCAAAACCCCTTCCCAAATTGGCCAAACCAAGTGTTTCCTATGCCACCTTGGCCTACGTAGCCTCCATCAGGGAGTAATTGGAAAAACTTCCCTAGTTCTCCCCCTTATTGGCAGAATGTCTCGTATCAAAACCAATGGCCAAACCCTCCTACTCAAAACACCAATTGGAACTGGAAGCGACCTATGAGGATGGTCAATCTATCGATAGGAGAAAGAACCCAACAATTTCCAGCTCCCTACCCAATTCAACATAACCAACAGCCTTCCATACACCCTCAATTACCAGCCCAACCCAATCCTAATCCCAATAATAGACCGGTTCAACTAATTCAGATCATAGAAGATCCAAAACCAAATGCCAAACAGAAGTAATGCAACGAATTGAGGCTAAGATCAGGACGTACCATATTACCTATAGAGGCCACAACTCCACCTCAATCCCAAGTTGAAACATCCATAGAGCCTAGCTCAACGAATATAGCAGAAAAAGGTAGAGATAAGGAAACAATTGATCAACAAAGACCTGAATAACTTAGAGTGACTCCGCCTCCATTTCCTGAGATATTAAACCGACCCAGACCTATAATCCCCCCAGATTTTGACATTATGGGGGAATTAAGAAACCTTTGTATTAAAATTCCTCTTCTCCAGGCCATCCAAGAAATTCCCATCTATGCAAAGACAATCAAAGAATTATGTGGAAAAAAAAAAATTAAGAAAACAATGGCTACACATACTATTCATGTGGTGGGAACATTATCTGACTTGCTGTTAGGTAGGGAATCACCTGTAAAATATGAAGACCCGGGAAACCCCATTGTAACCGTGCAAATTTCTGGACACTCATTTTCCAAACACATTGGTTGACTTAGGGGTAGCCATTAACATCCTAACTATAGGATCTTGCAAAAAACTGGGCATATCAACTTTAGAACCTACGACCACACTTCTGGAACTAGTTGACAGGTATGTTATCAGACCAGAAGGTATAGTGCAAGACATCATGGTCTCTGTGGAATCATGGGAATACCTAGCTGATTTTTTAGTCATTAATCCAAAAAATAGGATGGAAGGGCACCCATTGATTCTTGGGCGGCCTTGGCTGGCCACAGTAGATGCTTACATAGGCTGTCGAGCAGGTAGCATGACTATCACTAGAGGCGATTTTGTAAAAAAATTCATTATTTATCCTCCTTCCAAACCAAGTCTACCCACGATAAAAATTCACAAACACCCAGATACATATTGGGAGAAAAACATCCATCCACCTCTGACACTAGCAGAAGCCCTCGAATTTAAGGATCAAACTGAAGATGATGTGATTAATAACGTTATAAATCAACCAGCCAAGCCTGAAAATTTGAAGTGTCAAATGATGAAAACAGTCCTGGAACATGAAGGTCAAGAGGACCCTATGGCACTAGACTTTGAGACTCAACATAGTTCCACAACCTCTGTTCGTAATAGTATACCTATTGAGATCGAACTAGGAAAGGTTCTGAATATTAACAACATCTTGAATGACAACCAAAATCAGAAACTCATAAAAGTCCTCCAGAAGCATCAAGCTGCATTTGCGTGGGATTACCAAGACATGAAGGACTCGGACCCACAACTGTGCACGCATCACATCTATACTGATAGGGAAACGCACCCCATTAGACAACCCCAACGAAGACTAAACCCGCATTTAAAAGAGATTGTAAAAGAGGAGCTGCAAAAACTATTAGATGTAAATTTCATTTAGCCTATCTCAAACAAATGGGTTTCCCATTTGGTGGTCATCCCTAAAAAGAATGGGAAGTGGAGAATATGCATAGATTACAGAGAATTAAATAAAGCAACTCAGAAATATCATTTCCCCCTTCCCTTCATTGACCAATTCCTTGACACATTAGTTGGAAAAAAAATATTCTCTTTCCTTGACGGATTCAGCAGATACAATCAAATACAAATAGCTCCTGAAGACCAAGATAAGACAACCTTTACCTACCCATGGGGCAATTTCTCTTACAGATTTTTACCGTTTGAATTATGTAATGCTCCAGCAACATTTCAGAGAGCAATAATTAGCATTTTTTCCGACTTAATAAATGAAAGACTTGAAATTTATATGGATGATTTTACACCCTATGGGGAAGACTTTGACGAAGCTTTAGAAATGTTAGAAAAGGTGTTAGAACGATGTATTTCTACTAGGCTATGTCTAAGCAATGAAAAATGCCACATGATGATGACTGAGGGGGTAATCCTAGGTCACTACATTTCTGCAGCTGGAATATAGGTAGACCTGGCTAAAATAGAGGTAATCCTTCTGTTGGCCACACCTTGTACAAAGATAGAGGTATGTAGTTTCCTGGGATATGTAGGATATTATCACATATTTATAAAAAATTGGTCATAGATAGCTGCACCTCTGTATGCATTAACTGGGAATGTTGAATTCCATTGGACTGAAAAATGTGACACCGCTTTTATGGACTTGAAGAAGCTAGTTTCAACAGCACCAATCTTGCGAGGTCCTAACTGGAAATTTCCCATTCAAATCTCTTCCGATGCATCTGATACAGAAATAGGAGCAGTCCTTGGCCAAGAAGAAGACTAAAAGCCTTATGCTATTTATTATATCAGCAAAAACCTTACTCCTGCCGAATTAAATTATACAGTGACTGAGAAAGAATTCCTAGCTGTAATTTATGCTATCAATAAATTCAGGCACTACATAACCAGATATCAAGTGTTCCTGTACACTGACCACTCTAATATTATATATTTAGCTAATAAACCAATCATGAATGGAATAATAACTCGTTGGCTACTGTTATTGCAAGAATTCAATATAACAATCAAAGACCGTTTAGGTAAGGAAAACGTGGTCGCAAAATTCTTGTCCAGAGTCCCCAAGATAGATGCCACACTAAAAGTTGACGATCAATTCCTTGACAAACACCTGTTTTCTATAGCGGTCAAAACACCATGGTATGCAGATGTGGAAAATTATCTGGTAGTGGGGAATCTACCCAGACATTTAATGACGAGAGAACGAAAATTGATTGTACAACGCAATGCAAGATTCTCTTGGATCGGAGGATACCTATTCCATACAGTGGTCGATATGCACATACGCAGATGCATAAGGGAAGATGAAATCTATGACATCTTACGGGCCCGTAACGATGAACCCTGTGGTGGCCACTTCGCAGAACGACGGACGGGGCATAAAGCGTTGCAATTAGGCTATTACTGGCCTACTATTTTCAAAGACGTAAAGAAGTATGTCCAAGCCTGCGATAGCTTCCAAAGAATGGGCCACCCAGGCCAAGATGATGAAATGCCGCTACAACCACAATTGGTGGTGGAACCATTTGAATGATGGGCGTTGGAATTCATTGGGCCATTCAACCCACCATCAAACCAGAAAGCCCACATATTAGTTGCATTGGATTATGTCACCAAATGGGTGGAAGCAGTGGCCTTGTCAAAAGTCATGGAAGAATCAGTAATTAAGTTTCTCTTTGAACTATTCATACAATACGGCTTGCAAAGGGAAGTGATAACCGATGGGGGGGCACAATTCAAAGGCAATAAGATCACATATGCCTTAATAAATCACTATATCATTCACAGAGTTACGTATCCTTACCACCTACAGGAAAATGGACAAG
Organism: Pinus albicaulis; assembly: GCA_034641835.2. NCBI lineage: Eukaryota > Viridiplantae > Streptophyta > Pinopsida > Pinales > Pinaceae > Pinus > Pinus albicaulis. The sequence continues at coordinate 949,074,740 of CM076580.1, read as the reverse complement.
TCAAAAGCACTAAAAAAGTCCTGGAGGCAATCCTTACCAAGACAGTAGTAGAACACTACCAGGACTGGGCCACTAGACTACCAGAAGCCTTATGGGCTTATTGAAAAACTTGGAAAAATACCACTAGATATTCACCATATCAGCTAGTATTTGGGAGAGAACCTATCTTCCCTATTGGGTTCGAAATTAAAACACTGAGAACAATCCAGGAAGTGGGATTGGACTTAGCAGATGCTCAAGCTAAAAGACTCCAGCAAATAAACGAACTGGACCAAATTCAACTGCTTGCCCTGCAACGCACAACGATCATTCAAAAACAACAAGCCAAGTGGCACGAGATAAAGAGGAAGGTATTTCAAAAAGGAGATTGGGCACTCCTCTATGATTCCAGATTCCAAGACTTTCTAGGAAAACTGCAAACAAGGTGGCTCGGTCCATATGAGATTCAGGAAGTACATAGCAATGGTACCCTCACCTTGACCACCATAGATGGGTCTGGATCAACATTTCAAGTTAACGGGCATAGAGTACGCCTATATCACAAACCTCTCACAAAAGAATCTTTCTGTCAATAGGAAAGAAACAATCCCACCATCCAAGTTGTGGTGCAAGGGGGTGACAACCCCACAAACTCAAGTACATAAGAGTTTTGACAGCATCACTTGTAAATAATGTACATAATTGTTTTGTTTTGTTGTATGTTCTTCCCATTTGCAATCCATTTTCATTATAAGATTGTGTTTTATTGTTGTGTATTGTTCGCTTTTGCTGTTCAATTTTCAGACAACTACTGTTCAATATTTGAACGACTGCTGTTCGATTGAATTAAACAGCCAGTGACTGTGTTTTTATTTTTTCTCTTCAATTCACAAACGAATACCGTTCAATTTATAAACGGTCGTTGCTCGGTTAAATAGCCATATGCAATGTTCTTATTTTGTTGTTCAATTCTGGAACAACTGCTGTTCAATCTTTGAACAACCGTTGATTCAACCAAAATTAAACAGTCATTTTTTTTCATTTTTTCCTTGCTGATCAATTTATGAACAACTGTTGTTCAATTTTTGAACGGCTACTGTTCAGTTTTTGAATGGCTGAACAACTGTTCGTTTGTGTTTTTGTTTTTTTGCTATGCAATTCGAGAACATCTGCTGTTCAATTTTTGAACGACCGTGGTTCAACCAAATTGAACAGATTTTTGCTGTGTTTTTTATTTTTGCTGTTCAATTCAAGAACAACTACTGTTCAATTTTTGAACGGCCGCGGTTCAACCAAATTGAACAAATTTTTGCTGTGTTTTTAATTTTGCTGTTAAATTCTTGGACAACTGTTGTTCATTTTTTGAACGGCTGTCGATTCAACCACAATTGAACAACCATTTCAAGTTTTTAAATTTGCTGTTCAATTCTTGAACAACTGCTGTTCATTTCTTGGACGACTGTTGTTCATACAAATGGAACAATTATTCACCACTGTGTCTTTATTTTTGTTGTTCAATTCGGGAACAACTGTTGTTCCATCTTTGAATGGTTGTCATTCATTCGAATTAAATAGCCCTTTTTGAGCCTTTTTTTTAATGCTGAGCAATCTTTGAACAGTTGCTGCTCAATGTATTAATAGATGTTGTCCGACAAACTTAAATAGCCATTCTTTTTATAATTGAGTAACTTTGAGTAGGGAATGACAATTAGAAGAGAGAGGGAAAATGGTAAAATTACAAATATGATGAACCTTTGGCACTATTAATTCTTAAACAGGAAGCTGACGTTATGCATACATGAAATAAAAGGCTAAGTCACTCACAGTTCAAATATGATATCAAACAATTCAGGACCTTATGATGATATGTCTTTTTTCACTATTCGAGTAATATGTCCCTACAACATGAAGAAATGGAACAAGGGGTATTAGTGGTATTAGTTTTTCTACTTCTTTTACCATCCCTCACTCTTAAGGAGTCAATGAGCCTCCCTTAACAATCATTATGTGATTCATGCAAATATTTAAGAGGATAGGGGGTCTCATTACGAGCCAACCTACCATGATCATAAGAATTTAACAAGTGACATGCCCATTATGGCTACCACACCAGGGTAATGACCTTCTCATCTAATAGAAGGACAGGAGGTCTCATCAAGAGCCGACCTGATCACTCTGTTACAATTCTAGTGAATGGCATTGTGACTATCTGTCTACCGCACCAGCACAGTGACCTCTGTATAGATAAAAATGTTGCAATTCAAAATAAAGTACTACATTTACATGCACATATTAAGAGAGGATAGGGGTCTCATCATGAGCCAGCCTACCATGTTCATAAGAGTGTGGCAATTGACATGCCCATTATGGAAACCACACCAGGGTAATGACCTTCTTAGTAACTTTAAGGATAGGAGGTCTCATCACGAGCTGGCCTGATTAATTTGCTACAAATCTAGTGAGTGGCACCATGGTTACCTGGCCACGATACCAGCATGGTGATATCTCCATAAAATTGGAAAAACAACTATTGTTACATAAGGATCTTGGCTCATTTTTCAGGTTAAATAGCAACCCTGTCGAGGCTATGAACGCCTGCTGGAAACAGTGGCTCTGCTTGTGGTATGAAATAATTCTCCTTTAATAACCAATTGTTGTTATATGCACCTTGTCTTCCATTTTTTTTTCTTTTCCAACCACAAATATATTACTCAAATTAGTAACAATCATGACTTACCATAAGAATAATTAACAAAGATCTGTTACATATTTTGAACTTTGGAATGACAATGCCAATCCTTACTTGACTCAGTCTTGCTTCTGTCATAAATTTTTATTCATGCAAAGACATCATACCACAATAATGGCAATGCTATTTTCTCTTGCTTTCCGGTCACTTCCGCACAAGATAAAATTATGAAAACTTCTAAATCTGGCATTTTTTCCGCATATGTAGTAATTACTCAACTGTCAATCCTTCACATGCAGACTTACCAATTTCTGACATTCACATGTCCGCATTCATAACTGGCCAAATCTCTCTTGTACTTGAGGGCGTGGGTGCCATTTATTTAAGAGAGGGGGTGTAATTGTCCTTAATTCGACAAGCATGTGAAAACCCTGCACAAATCTCATCAGATGCATCGATAAACACTACAACTAAGGCATGAAGATTATTTACGCAGAGCCGTAGTCTCTCTTATGCTTGCAGAAAAAACCCATTCAAAACAGCAGATCCAAGAATAAAAATAATCAGAGGACAAGAGCATATCAGTTATGGGAGGAAATGCCCTTCGAAGCGAGCCTACAAAATTTCTGATTTTAGAGGTGGCGAGTGATATCCTCCAGCAAGCTGGATGATTGACATATGTACACAAACTACAAGGATCCAACACGAGAATTGCAATCGAATTTCTGCAAAATCTGCAAGAATGGAAAACCAGAGTTAACGGCTGAATTATACCAGTTACAGAGGGAATTATCGCAGAAGTTTCTAGAATACTAGCGCAAGGGATAGATGGGCAGAAAATAATCTCCTCCTGAGAGAAGTAGTAGCAGTATACCAGGACCCAAATGAACCATTGGAACAAAAAACCAGAGGGATTAACCCTGCCTCTTTACACCAGCCATGGCAGGAGCTGGCGGCATCTTCCAGAAGAGAGAGCATAGTCTAGATTTATGGGCCAGGGGGAGCCTACGAAACCCCTGCAACTAATCATCTAGCACAAAAAATTCATGAGAAGGTGAGGTGTGAAGACTATGCTGGGACCCATCCATAAATATATCATAGAAAATACACGAGAATACTTTGAGGACATTCGTGAAGCAGCCTTAGCAGCAACAAAGCAAATATGGATGGCCTTCATAAACAATGTGATGAATAGGGAGCCATTCAACTACATGAATTTCAAGGCTACTTCCTCTAGATTCCTTTCATACAGCAGCCTAGTCTATAGCATGGGACCTGCTTGGTTGGGATGCAGATACAAAAACCCTCTCCTCTGGCATCCTCCCAAGGATTATAATCACAATTACAAATTACCAGAAGGAGCCATAGGTGTTTCCTTTTCACTCATGAAACGAAAACAAGGCTTCAAGGCATATAATGAAAAGGCCTACCCTACCTACTCCTTAACACAATTACATCTCAATCATCTATTTTCATGAGGACATGCAACTAGGTAAGCAAGGGAGTATGTTGGGCCCAAATTAAGGTATGATTCTCACCCTGTAAATACTTCAAATTACGTTATAATTTCAGGGGAATCCCTCTTCATATTAACAATAAAGAATAAAAGATCACGAAAATAGGAACAATCAGACTAATGATGAAAAGGATGCTTTTGTAATAGAAAATTGACTTCTCTTATCTCCACATGCAGGAAAGCAGAATGCCTAGACCAATAGGAAATGGAAGCCAACCAACGGACGCAAGCATATGAAATCCTAGTAATTCCAGCGACCAGTAGAAGGAAAACAGGCGAATATGAGTCCAATAGCTCAAAAGATAACCACGCACAGCGGGCTGTTATTTGGGAAACACTTTCGAAATTTTTGAAATCACCTTTAAAAGGGCAAAGGATGGAGGAGAAGGGGAGTCAGAAACAAGAAAGGAAATTCATTTTTTAATAGAAAAATCAGAAACAGTCTGTCTAATTATGTTTTTGTAACATCCCTGGATGTAATATAGAGCTTTGAGCAATCACATTTTGAGGTTTTTATAGTGCTAAGGCTTCTGGTGGTCTGGGCCCAACCTTTGGAAGCTCCACGCAAGTTTTCATACTCTGTGTAGTTACAGAACCAATGCTTATGAATCTAATGCAGTTGTAATGTATATTTCCACTCAATACAAATACAGTTCTCTTTCTTCAGGATTGTTAGAAACTGTGTTCTTAAAGTAGGACAAGTGCAATCGTATTTTCCGACTTACGACAATGTTTTATTATCAAAAGATAGTTCCAGTTCTTTTAATATCATTTCATTTGAATTACAGATCGTAGAATAAGTTGATTTTAGTATTATTTGTCTTTATGAATTGCGTTCTCCTTCTAGCATAACGAAGCATTCAACCATCGATCAATGTTGATTAATTAAGTCATAAAGAGAACTCCATTGCAAAATTACTTAATTACTTTATGTACGAGTTATTTAATTCTCTTAAGTCATACTGTTGTTTCATTGTTGTTTAGCTTAGTTATCTTACCGTTCCATTACTGCACAACTAGTTATACTACTGTTCCATTATTTCTTAGTTAGCTAGACTGTTGATTCAATTCGATTCCATTACTGATTAGCTTAGTTAGACTATTGTTCCATTGAATTCCATTGATTTTCAGTGTATTTTCAAATTCAATTCAATGTCTTCTTGGCTTATCTAGATTGTTGTTCGGTTCAGTTAAGCTGTTGTTTCATTCCATTAGAGAAACACAAATTCCTGTTGCTCAATCCTAGGTTAAAATCCTATCCAAGTCAACTCTCAGAGGAGAATCAAGCTCATGAAGTTAGTAAATTCTCACTCATAAGTGAAAAAGAACATATGTTAGATGAGCTGACTCACATATATTGTGCCAGCACACTTGGAATAAAAAGACTTACCCCGGATTGATAATTAAATGAGAAAGCACTAGAGTTGTCAATAAAAAGTCACCTCTTTCAGCACCAACAATATGCTTGGTTTATTTTCTTCCTTTTCAGCCTATGGGGTTGGTTCCTGGTGTATATCTTCTTCTTTTGATGTTTGTTATTCCTTTTTTTCCTCCTCTTCATAATTTATGTAAAATATTTATTTCTAAGCACACTTATGTCCTTTAGTGTATTTTCTACCACAACTATAACAAATCTATTTTTCTCTTTTTTCCTCCAATTGTTGTGGTGTCAACCTTGTAGTTTGTGGGAAGCTAGGAGTGATAATACTTCCATATTTATAGTTTTGAGTGGTATACCTCATTTTTTCCATATTTTTTCTTTAAACTTTTCTTGCCATCCTTAATGCATTATCCAATGACTTAGGTTCCCAAAGGAAAACCTCATTTTGCATGTTATCATTTTACTTCCCTATTAAGATCTAAATCAAATGCTCCTATGGAATATCAATTACCTTGATATTCAATCTTTGGAAGTCCACAATTTTCTCCCCAACTAAACCATTTTGTTTGAGATTTATCATTTGGCGAAATAAGGTATTTCTCTGTGTATCCTCATAATGTGTTATCAATTCATCCATAAAAAATGTCCAAGTGATAGGTGCTTTAAAATAATAAAGCCATCGATACCATACAAAGTGATTATGTTTTAAGTATAAAATGGAATGCATACATTTTGTGTGTGTTCCACATCATTTGGAACAAAGAACTTCTCCATATGTAGTATCCATGTTACTGGATCATTGCCATCAAGCTTCCTCATATTGATCTTGGGAATATTTTTGGTCTTCAGCCTTGAGTTATAGTCCCTAAAATCATGATTCACATTCCTTTTGTTCTCATCATTGGTTTCATGTATTACCTTGTCACCATTAAGAAGCCTTTATATAGAAACTTTGTCAAACCTCCCTTCAAACCTTCGATGTCTACTTTTAAACCTTACATGTCCCCTTTTAAACCATCCATGTGCCATTTTATTTTTTCTTCTAAACCATCCATATTAACATTCATAACTCCCAATTCATTTTTCATTTCTCTTTGTGGGAGAGAATATTGTCCCTGCAATTTTGATATATCATGTTGCATTTTTTCTTATTCATGCATCATAGTATATATTTTTGAGTCCTTAATGGGTATAAATTTTTTCAGGGGAGTATTTTTGGAACCAATTAATGATATGCATGCTTCATTATTCCCTTTCAATCACTTCAAACTAATTTTTCAAATAAAAATTATGTAAACGTAAAAATGCACACCTTTTAGAGCTTGATTTTGAGCTTGTTGATAAGGTTGACCTTGAAACTATTGTATATCTATGATTTTGACTCTCCAAATTATGAATTTTTGTTTTTTGGTATTCCTCTATGTCCACTTTCTGACCCTGCCAGTTAATATTATTCAAGATAAAGTTAGGCCAAATCTCCCAATATGACCTACTTATGGACTAGTTTAGCAGAGTGAAATTGTATGAAATTCCAAATGTCACTAGCTCAAACTTCGGCCCTGCAATTCATACCATAGAAAAAAAATCCTGTGCAATTTTAACCACCTTTTACAAAATTCAATTTGGATCCTTGAAACAAAAGTTATGACAATTTTCCTTGAGACACCTGTTTGAAATAAAATTCTAGAGTGCATAGAAACCCTAAATTCCTTGGACCATATATTTGAAACAATAGGGAAATGAGTTTTGAAATTGTATCCATATGTTCATCAAGAATTTTTGACCACGTGGTAATAATTTCAAATTCTAAATATTTGCAGAAAAAATGTTACAATGAAAATTCCAAGATGGCTTGTTTGAAGCAACGAAACCCTCAGATCCAAAGCTCTGAAACCAAATTTTATATAACCAAATCACAAAAAAAAAAGATAGATCAATAACTTGAAAATATGCCTCTTCGAGGGGGAACATCCTTTTACATCACATAAAGGAATAATTATTAGATGATTCAAATGATAAAACGTCCTTGGTATATATAGGAGTCTAAGGGGTGAACATATAATTAGGGACTACATAACAATAATAATTTAAGGGAACAAAAACAACAATAGTGGGCTTCTATGGGGCACAATAATAAAAGTGGGTTTCTTTGGGGCATAACAATAATAATACAGGGGCTACACTAGTATTATAGGGAACTAACGTGTTAAATGAAGTAACTATCAAGTGAAGATATAACAATTAACCAAGTGAATTCCATATGTGAAGGAAATCAGATAACTCAAGTAAATCAAGAAATCACCACAAATAGGTTAAGGGGTTATTAGATCACAAGAACTCCTTATTAACATCCAAATCATAGAATAAAAAATATCAAACAGTCCACAAATATATTTGATGTTGGGTGTGGAGCCTGATTATCTTCCTGATTGTTCAGAGGTTTTTATTTCAGTTGCGTTGGATCTATGTTCCTAATGGGTAGCAATGCAGGATGTATGATCACCTTCAAGGGGATCTAAGGGGAGGGGGGGAGGAGATGATTTTATAAGCCCCCCTTGGTAGGGGTTCAGGGGAAGTGCCCCCGAAGCTAAAATTAGATGAAGAATTCCCTTGTAAAATATTGTAATTTTTAGTCAAAATGGGTTGTTCATTAGACAAATGATCTTATTGTAGAAGTTATGTTAATTTAAGGTCATTTTCCCCAGAAGTAAACCCTCGTTTATATGAGGGAATTCTATTGAGGTTGTTTATCGTTATTATGAGTGAGAAAGAGAGAGAATATTGTGTGAGAGTGTAAGAGGAAATTACAACGGATTTTCTGTAGGTTGTATCTCTTCATTTTTCTAGATAATATAAAAGGAAGGATTGTTTGTTTCTTTGTTGATGTAGCCCAAATTGGGTGAACGACTTATATATGTGTATCTCTTATTTTATCCATTTATGTATTTATGTTTTCATAATATTTTATGTTTCATTTCTCTATTATTTTAATTCCTAATAACTGGTATCAGAGCCGAAGGTGTATTTGGATGATAAATTTGCAGGAGAGAAGGGTTCCTGGTTCGAGTGGAGCAATGGTGGAAGATGGTAGGTTTAGGGTCGAGAAATTTAACGGCCAAAACTACTGGTTGTGGAAGATGCAAATGGAATATTATATCTATAAGAAATATTTATACCTAACATTGAGTGGAAAATCTAAGAATCCGACGAGTGTGACCGATGAAGAATGAGACCTTCTCGACAAAAATCCAATAGGAACAATAGGGTTGTGTCTGGAAGCATCGACACCATTCAACATTTGAAAGGGAATGAAAAAAAATGTTTAATGACTACATTGGCCAAACTATATGAAAAACCCTCAACCTAAAATAAGGTATTATTACGAAGCTTCTATTTAATATGAAGATGTCAGAAAGTGTATTTTTTGTTGATCATTTAAATGAACTTAACACGGTTACTAGTTAGTTACATTTTGTAGGGTAAATTTTGATGATTAAGTTAGGGAATTGTTATTTCTGTGTTCATTTCCAGAAAGTGGAATGGCTTAGTCATGGATATTAGTAACTCTTTCTCTAGATCTAGTACTTTAAAGTTTGATGATGTTGGTGGTGCCATCCTTAGCAAGTAAATGTGACATAAAATCTCCAATGAGACATCAAATAATTATTTTACTATAGAGACTATGGGAATAAAAATAGAAAGATGAAGGAGCCCAAGAAATTGTAGTAATTCAAGAAAAGCAATATCTAAATCTAGATCGAGGATAGTGTGTTGGAAATGTGGGAAGAAATGACACCTGAAGAAAGAATTTAAGTCTTGAAAGGGAAAAGAAGGACGTGGACATCAAGAGAACAATCAAGACACGAATGTAACAGGTGATGTGTAGCAATATTATATGATTCTTTTATTATAAAATATTATTTATTCATGGGTAGTAGATTAAGGGGCTTCATTCCATGCCACACCTAATAGGAAACATTTTCATGACTATGTTCAAGTATATTTTGGACATGTTCGTCTGGGTGATAGTAAACCCTGTAAAATCATTGGATTGGGTAAAGTTTTTATAAAGCAATAGAATGGAAACCGATGGCTATTAAAGGAGATTAGGCATGTTATAGATCTAAATAAAAATATAATTTCAAGTACAGGGTAATTGGGAAGTGAAGGTTGTGTAACTACTTTTACAAACAAAACCTGGAAGGTCACTAATGGAGCCCTGGTAATAGAAAAAGGAGAAAATATTTGTAAATTTTATTTATGCAATGGTGTTTCTAATTTTTTTAATTCTTTAACCTCCATAGGAGCAGATACAACACTCTGGCATCATAGGCGTAGGCACGTGAGTGAGAAGGGGATGCATATTCTTCACTCAAGAAACATGTTGTCACATTTAAAGCACGTTGATTTGGATTTATCTGAAAATTGTGTTTATGGAAACTAGAAGAGAGTTATATTTCTTAGAGTTGAAAAGCAAAAGGAGAGAAAAAAATTATATCTTGTTCATATAGATGTATGGGGACCTGCTCAAGTATCGTCTCTTATTGTATCTTGTTATTATGTTACCTTTATTGATGACGCAACTAGGAAAACCTAGATTTATTATATTTAGAATAAATCTGATGTATTTGATACTTTCAAGAAATGGAAATATTTGGTTGAGAATGGGACAGGAAAAAAGTTTTAAGTGTCTCAGATCACACAATTAAGGTGAATACCACAATAAAGAATTTGATAACTACTATTCCGAGCATGGAATTCATAGAGAGAATATAGTTCTACGAACACCATAGGAAAATGGTGTGTCAGAAAGGATTAACATGACAATCATGGAGCATACGAGGTGTATGAGATTGCATGCCGAATTTCCCTTACAATTTTGGGTGGATGTTGTAGATATTGTTGTGTATCTAATAAACATAGGGCCTTCAAGTTCCTTGGATGGTGGTTTTCGAGAGGAGGCATGGACAAGTAAAAAGGTAAACTACTCATTTTTAAATATTTTTAGTTGTGAAGCCTTTTTCCACATTAATAAAGAAAATATAACAAATCTTGAGGCTAAATCACATAAATGTACCTTTATTAGATATTGTTAGGTCCCTATAATACTAGTGTATCCCCTTATTTTTATTGTTAGTGTAGCCCCCTTATTGTTATTTTTGTGCCCATGTAGTCCCTATATTGTTATTATTGTCACCCATAAAAGGCCACTATTGTTATTGTTGTGCCTTTACATTATTATTGTTTTGTCGACTTTGATTCTATTGCGACCCATTAGAATCCTAGACTCCTGTATATAGAAAGGAGGTTTTTTCATTTGAATCATTCAATAATTGATAATTTATGTAATGTAAAGTAGGTTTCCCCCTATAAGTGGATAAATTTTAAGTCATTGATCTATGTTTTCTTCTTTTGTGAGTTGGTTGCATAACATTTGGTATCAGAGCTTTGGATTCTAGGGTTTCACTTCTTTAAACAGGTCATCGTGGAATTTTTGCTATAACATTTTTTCTATGAGGCTTTAGATGTTGAAATTTAGGCCACATGGAGCCAAATATTAGTGAAAATTGTGTAAAAATTTCAGATATGGGTTCCCTATAGTTTCAGAGATATGATCTATGGAAGTTAGGGTTTTTGTAGCCTCCAAAATTACGTCTCAAAGAGGTAACCTAGGGAAAATCATAACTTTCGTTTCAGGCATCAGATTTGAATTTTGTAAAGAGTTGATGAAAGTGAACAGATTTTAATTTTTCTTGTATCAATTTCAGGGCCAAAGGTAGAAACAATGACACATGGCATTCCGTACAAGTTCTCTCTATTGAACTAGTCTTCATTCAGGTCATCATGGGAGATCGGACCTAAATATTTGTTAAAAAATCCAATACTAGTCTCACTTGTGTGATTGGAAAGTAGATTCAGAGGGATAGAACATGACCTAATTTCATACCTTGGAGATCCGAAATTATAAAGCTACAACCGTTTCAAGATCGAGCTCCCAAAAGGAAGAAAAAAGGCGCGTATGTTTTCTCTTAAATTATATAATTTTTGTTTGAAATATCAATTTAAAGGGATTCCAAAGGAATATTGAAGCATATATATCAGCATTGGGCTATAAAATTCCCCCAAAACAAAAAAAATCCACACCCATTAAGCCCTCAGAATCTCTACTATGACGCATGAAAAGGAAGAATTGCAACATGATATCTCAAAATTATGGGACCAAGTGAAACAATTTTTTCTCTCACAAATAACAACCAAAGATGAACTAAAAGATGACATGGATGGTTTAAAAGAAACCATGGAAGCTAATATGGAGGGTTTGAAAGTATATATGGAAGGTTTGAAGGAATTTTTGACAAATTTGTTGCAAGAAAGGCTTCCCGGTAGTGACAAGGTAATCCATGAAAATCATGATGAGGAAAAAAGGAATATGAATTGTTATTTTAGAAATTCCAATGTTGGGTTTAAGAAACACCAAATTCAAAATATCGATATGAGGAAGTTTTATGGTAAGGATCCCGTAACATGGATACTACAAATGGAGCAATATTTTGATCTCAAAGATGTGCAACACTCATAAAAGGTACGCATTGCAACTTTATATTTAGATCCCAATAAATTTGTATGGTATCGATGGATTTGTTATCGTAAAACACTATTCACTTGGTTAATTTTTACGAAGGAAATGATAGAAAATTATGAGGATACAAGGAGTAACACCTTCATTAGCCAATTGATAAATCTCAAACAAAAGGGTTCAATGGGAGAGCACATTGAGGACCTCCAAAAATTGAATATCAGGGTAACAAATATTCCAGAGGAGCATAGGATTGATGTCTTCATATGTAATTTAAAGGATAAAATCCAACATGAGGTTCACCTTTGGGAACCTGATTCATTGGAGAAGGCATTCAGGGTGGCAATAAAAGTTGAAAGAAAAATTGTGGCAACAAGGAAGTTGTATGCATTAACCTTGTACATAAATTATCTACAAGAAAACTCTTAAAACAAAAAATAAACAATACAGAGAGCATAAAACATAAAACATAGACACACATAAATTTTCTCCTGGATCCCAAAACCAGGACTACCATCTTGATTTTTCATTATATTCCTTTCAATGTTACAATAGATATATATACATGTTGAAACATTCATAAAACCCAATCCATTAACCCTGTATTAGAAAATAACTGTAGTTACCTTCACGGGATCTACAAAATACCATGGACAGAAACCCATCATGCCCAAAACCATGTGCTAAACACATGCACAAAACTATAGGTAGGTCTACCCACCTAATATAGGGTCTAAAAATCATAGGTAGGTTCACCCCACAACTAACGTGTGTGGCTAGTTGTGGAAATAATATAACACACACCCAAATTTCTCCCACTTGTTTTTTTCTTTCCACAGGGGGGCACAAGAGACTGTATTCATTGATATACCTCTGCAACACCCATCGTTTCTATACACCAAGAGAACTTCTCAGTGATCATAGACTTCGTCAATGCATCTGCAACATTATTCAAAGTATCCACCTTTACTAGCAAATCCCCTTTATTGTCAAACATATCTCTCACAAAGTGATACTAAAAATCAGTGTGCTTTGTCTTTGAATGATAAGTAGGGTTCCTAGAAAATAAAATTGCACTTTGGCTATCATAGTCTATCTTTATATCTCACTACACCAACCCCATACTTGAAAAAAATATCCGCAACCAAACTGCTTCCTTACTTGCATAAGTGGATGGCATGTATTCAGACTCTGTAATTGAAAGAGCCACTACAGAATGTATTTTACTCATCCAAATGATTGTACCTCCAAATAGGCTAAACAAATACCAACTTGTAGATCTTATTTGATCCAGATATGCATCCCAGTATGCATCAACGAGGCCACGAATGTCCAAAACATTGTCCAATCCTAGTCTTCCCTAGTAGCACAGACCATAATCACTAGTGTGTAATGTTCCTTTTTCATGATTGATCATAAATCATACATGAAAAACGCATTTCTAGCAAAAAATGTAATAAAACAGTGAAATTGACTCTTTTATCCCATAAATTAGTCAATATGTAATCTAAATCCAAGAATATAGCTAAAACAAATCAAACTAGGTGAGCTAAACAAATCTACCACACCTAGGATGACCAAAAAGTGCTAAAACCCCAAGACTGCAAAATGCCGGAGCAGCTGCTCAAGGGACTGCGCAGTCTAAGAGAGGGTTTACACATAAAATGATAGGAGAATCATATATCTACTCATATATTGATAAATAATTCTGAAGTACAAAGATCTAATCTCCTATACAAAATACAAAAGAAACCCGCATGGGTTTCTTGTCAAATACGCAGCATACAAATGTGATCTTTAGAAAATAACTGAATAATCACTGCAACACTAAAGCATAAGAGTATAAAATGCTGAAATATTTATGATCTGATGTATATCCTTCAACAGCTTCCTCCCATGAAAGGTTGAACCTCTCAATCACAAGGAAACTCAGCAATGGAGCCACCAAACCATGCAATGAGCACTGCCTCCAAAATAACACACTCCCTAGCAGAAAAAGCACTGGGATGGTATGAGAAATGTGTGGTATGATACCACAGATCTGAAATAATCTCTAGAGCTCTCCAAATATATATCTCAAGTGAAGAAAAGTTTCCTCCAATGAGAAACTAGCTCAGAAGCCGGGATTCCAATCCCTTCCACTGCTGCACCTAGCAACACTACACAATCTCTGGAAAAGTTGTGATGATGAAGATGGATAAAGCTTGGCCTAAAAATATGATGTGGAATTATGAATAAAAACTCTCCTAATGAGCTCCCCAAAGGAAAGAGGTGGGATTCCCGCCCGGGAACACCCAGTGCTAAACAGCGCTGCAGCTTGCTAAGTAGCAAAGCAACAACAATTATTGGCAGCCAAGAATAATAATCTACAACATGATCAATAATGTTGCCATCCTCTTCCTTAAATAATATGCGATTTTTCTTTCCCTTGGCCCCACTCACTTAGGTTACTTCTAACCCGAGTTACATTTCCCTCCAAAATTGCGTTATCCATCCTAGGATTCCTCCTCCACTAAAACTACGTTGTTTACTTGATCAAAGCAGCTTCATTTTATATTTTTTCACACATGGAGGTGTTTTATTAAGCTAGAAAGAGTGTCCCCTTTCAAAATTGGAGTATTTTATTCCTCTTTAGGAGACTTATGGGCTTTTCTACCCATTTATTTACCGGTTATAGCTACTGCTAACTCTAATGTTCCATTTAGCTTGGAGGCTAAAATTTTGGAACATTACAGTCCTCCCCTCCAAAATATTTTCTTTTCCTCAATAAAATGCATAAGGAGAACAAAATATATCCCCTCTTCCTCATGTGGCCTCCATCAATAGCCTCCATCACTGCATCAAGATAATTTGCAAATAAATTTTCATCCAATGCTTCCTCCCAAGTGTGAAAAACCAAAGTGTCTGCATCAATCAAAGGTGGAAAGTGTGAATGGAAACATGCTAGCTGTCTCATGGACTCCACAAAGTAGGATTGATGATAAAAATGGTGAATGAGTGCCTCCCTGACCCATGCAATCATCCAAATGAAGTGAGTCACCCTCCAACATGGTAACTCATGAAAAGTCTCTTCCACCTTGTGCTCTTGAAATGAAGGTGGGATGAATGAATGTCCATGATAAGTAAGAAGGCCTATCCCACGCTGTCCTCCTCTCCACTCATGATAAGTGTAGAGGGCATGTTGATCTTGGGCTGAAACATGATTTCCCTCCAATGGCAAGAAGAGGATTGAGCCTCCAAAGACTCTTCCTCGAAAATCACGAGTCATGCCAACCCAAACCATTCCATACAAGATGAATGGCACATGATCACCACATGGCATCCAAATCAGAAAATGGTTGAAGGTTATGTGCAAGTTTGGATGATACATATGGTCTCTCTAGTGTATACAATGCAGTTCTCCCAACTGTTGGTTGAGAATGTCATAAGGCAAGTGGTCTGCAACAAGTTACAAGCTGTATATGTTGGTTCTCCCAACATGGGAAAGTAAGCATCAATGTCTACTAGCTATACATAGATAAAACGACAATACAATTACCCAAAGTCATGTATAGATGGGCTACTATAATCATAAGCATTGGCCCTAAAGTGACCATGAACCCCAAAAATACTCTTGCTCCTTTGAGGAGCAATGCACTGTGCAAACATGGTGAGAAAGTAAAAATACTCAATAGAGTATTCAACAAGTACAGAAATGCATTCTCTACCATACATAGTGAGTGTGATGAAAGTGAGATCCTCCAATAAGTCATCCCATGAGAATCTACTCATAAAAATCTGCAAGAAGAAGGGATACCTTCTCCCCTTTGAATATCTAATCCATAAGAACATGCTCCTATGTGGCATCGTTGTAGGCCTTTGTAATAAGGCTCCATGACTTCTCCCTTTGACATCCCACATGCCAAAGCCATCCACCATCATGCTGCTATGTGAGAAGATCATCTTCCGACATGGAATTCTCTCATGATCCTCCAATACTGAAGGGTAGCCTCCTTGAACCATGAATGTGCCTTCCTTCTCTTCAGAAATATCATGAAAAGTATGGGAAGAATTTTTCCCATACTCTCCCAAGTGCAACCATAGCAACAAAAAAATTTTCTGCTGTCTCATCTCTTCCTCATAAAAGCCATAGAATAAGAACAAAGTGGTCAACTTGTATGATGTCCCAACAAATAGTTTAGTCATGAAATGCCTCCTCAAATTCTCCAAGTGGTCCCTCCCACAAGAAGAAAAAAAGTGTGATGTGGAAATCATGGTTTGCCCATGGTTCCTCCTGAAAGGTACAACATATAAAGTAGGGAGAGTCATGCTCCCAATGGGAATCCTCTATCTCAAGCCCACTCTCCAAAAAAAGCTCCTCATGATCATAAACATGTCAGTGGTATATGGAGGCAAAGTACAATAAGAACAAGTTTCCAAATGACAATCGGAGAGTGAATCTTGGCCCCTCTCATGGAACCAGCATAGTGCATCCTTGGCCTGCATCAAAATAAGAAATAACAAGTGCTTTGCTAGCCACTGGTTTGCTTCCATAGTAATATTGTAAGATTAAAACATGAAGTCACAATATGGTGTCATTGGTGCACACCAAGAGGCATATGGCTTCCCCCACAACTCATCAAAAAGATAGCCAATATCAATGCTACAAGTAGCTGCAAGTAAATCATCATACAATATGCAAGAAGAGATGATTCTTCTTGTTACATCACGCTGCTCAAATAATGAAAATAAGTAAAAAACAAAATATGAAATGATACCTCCTCCATTATGTACTTGAGGTCTTGAGCTGAAATGGCTCAACTGGAAATTCTCCCTTACTCCCAATGAGTAGGAAGTTGGCTATGACATCATCTCTATCACCATCCGGGCTATGCATCTCTCCATATGCTGATATATGTCTTGCTGGATGCCCTCCCAAGTGAACTCCTCCATCAACTGGAAATATGCATCAAAGTGCATAAAAGAGAAGTCCTCATGTGCTGCATGTAGCAGCTTCTCCTTGAGACTAGAAGATCTAGTCAAGAAGATCCTGCCATAGGAATAGATGACCACATCATCCACCATGTATCTGTCATATCCATCCGGGTCATAAAGAATCATGCATGCACAAGGATCCTTGGAGCACTCCACCAAAAGTTGAGACCTCCAATAAGGATCAATCCTCCTCAAAGACAACGCTGGTGATCTGTCATGTGGAGCCCTCCTCAAGCTATTGCTTGCTACTTTGACATCCCTCATGCCAAAGTCTTCCTCCAAAATCTTCACCTCTCCAAAATCCAAGAGTGGTGAGTACAAAGACAATATGTCTTCCATCAGCTCTAGATCAGGTGGCCTCCCAGGTGGAATGCCTCCATGTAGTGAGAGATCTATGCCAAGAGTAGACTGCATACATGATTAGGAAACCTTGCCCTTGCTTTCACTGCGCAAATCAGTTTGTCTCTTCCTTGCATTATCCTTCTGAAATAGAGAAGGGTGTGTGCTCCTCATCAACTGATGTTTCTCTTCCTCCCTTCCTTCTCCTTCCAGCTGCAATGCTGCAAAATCATTCTGCTCACTAATTGTGCTTGGACCTCTATGTATGAGATACTGGGGAACTTCTTGCATAGATACAAGAATTCCTCCTGTGGGAGCATGTGCTCCTCCCTCATTTGCATGAGGCACTGGATGTGCTCTAGATGTGACAACGTTGTTGCCCTCTTCTTCATCAATGTGTGTAGGAAACATCTCAACAATTGGATCCTTTTGTGAAAAAGTGATCCCCATGCCCTCTTGTTCAAGAATATGAACTGGAGGTTTTGCTTCTGGAAATGTGTAATGCAAGACATTAGCTCTTCTCATGGTTTTATGAAATGGATTTTCCTCCATCACATGCAAGGGTTTTGTTTTCTCAAGTTTTCTTTTCTCATGTGTCTTAGGAAGTTTTTCACCAAACCTCTCCATCAATGTTTTTATGAATCTTGCATAAGAGAAAGTATTGGAATTTTTTAAGGAACAAGATTCAAAAATCCACCATGCATGAGCCTCACCTCTGAAATGCAGTGCTGAAACTCTGACAGCTTCATCTCCGGAAATATGGTGCAGCTGCAAATAGGAGTTTAGCTCCTTCACCCAAGCTCCAACTGAACATATAGGTGATTCGGCAAAAGTAGATAAAATAAATCTATTTGCATCCTGCTACTGGCTCTTCTCCATATGGATATTGCAAAAATCTTGGAAATCAGTATGATCTCTAAACCTCTCAATTTGAGATTCATACTCCCACAACAAATCACTAAGAGTCATTCTCTTAGGAATTCTTCCTCCTCCCATCCATCACAGGATAGCTCTGGGAATTTGACTACGCTGTGAATCATGGAGTGTAGTTGCATGCTCACACTCACCATGTGAAAATCTAGATTCAGATCTAGAATCAACCTCCTTTGGAGATTTCATCTCCAATCTTATTTTCTTTAGCTCTCCTTGAAAGCTCTTCATAGATTTTGGAAGAAGCTTTGTAAGCTTGTCTTCCTTTCTTCTTGCACATACTAAAGATTTTTGGAATATTTCTATCTCTCCTTCTTTTGATAGCTAGATCTCACAGGCTGTGCCAGAGATCATGCTTTGATACCACTGTAATGATCCTTTTTCAGGATTGCTCATAAATCATACATGAAAAACGCATTTCCAACAAAAAATGTAATAAAATAGTGAAATGGACTCATGGATCCAATAAATTATTCAATATGTAATCTAAATCCAAGAATAGAGCTGAAACAAATCAAACTAGGTGGGCTAAACAGATCTCCCACACCTAGGATGAACAAAAAGTGCTAAAACCCCAAGACTGCAAAATGCTAGAGCAACTACTCAAGGGATTGCGCAGTCTAAGAGAGGGTTTACACATAAAATTATAGGAGAATCATATATCTACTCATATATTGATAAATAATGCTGTAGTACAAATATCTAATCTCCAATACAAAATACAAAAGAATCCGGCAAGGGTTTCTTGTCAAATACTCTGCATACAAATGTGATCTTCAGAAAATAACTGAATAATCACTGAAAAATTGAAGCATAAGAGTATACAAGGCTGAAATATGTCTGATCAAATGTATATCCCTCAAGGGCTTCCTCCCATGAAAGGTTGAACCTCTCAATCACAAGGAAACTCAGCAATGGATCCACCAAACCATGCAATGAGCACTGCCTCCAAAATAACGCACTCCCTAGAATAAACAACGCTAGGAGGGTATGAGAAATGTGTGGTCTGATACCACAGATCTAAAATAAGCTCTAGATCTCTCCAAACAGATCTCTCAAGTGAAGGAAAGTTTCCTCCAATGAGAAACTAGCTCAGACGCCGGGATTCCAATCCCTTCCACTGCTGCACCCAGCAACACTACACAATCTTCGGAAAATTTGTGCTGATGAAGATGGCTGAAGATTGGCCTGAAAAAATGATGTGGAATGATGAATAAAAACTCTCCCAATGAGCTCCCCAAAGGAAAGAAGTGGGGTTCCCACCCGGGAACACCCAGTGCTAAATAGCACTGTAGCTTGCTAAGCAGCAAAGCAACAACAATTCTTGGCAGCCAAGAATAATAATCTACAACATGATAAATAATGCTGCCATCATTTTCCTTATATAAGATGTGAGTTTTCTTTCCCTTTTCCCCACTCACTTAGGTTACTTCTAGCCCAAGTTAAATTTCCCTCCAAAATTGCGTTATCCATCCTAGGATTCCTCCTCCACTAAAACTGCGTTGTTGACTTGGTCAAAGAAGCTTCATTTTATCTTTGTTCACACATGGAGGTGTTTTATTAAGCTAGAAAGAGTGTCCCCTTTCATAATTGGAGTATTTTATTCCTCCTTAGGAGAATTGTGGGCTTTTCTACCCATTTATTTACCGGCTACAGCTGCTGCTAACTCTAATGTTCCATTTAGCTTGGAGGCTAAAATTTTGGAACATTACATAGTGCCACACAAATATCTAAAAACCTGCGTCAATTTTGTCCAATGCTCCTTCCCTAGTTTTGACATAAAACTTCTCAATACTCGCATTGCATGTGCAATGTATGTTTTATTACATACCATTACATAGATCAGGCTACCCACTACACTTTCATATGGAACACAAGACATGTCCTCTTCTTCTTCTTGTGTCTTGGGACACTGTTAAACAGATAAATTTACACCTACAAGAATAGGAAAATTCACCGATTTACCATCCTGCATATTGAACCTCTGCAATATTGTCTCAACATACTTCCTTTAGTTTAACTAGAGCTTCCTCTTTAACCAATCTCGTTTAATTTCCATGACCAAAATATAGTTTGAGGCTCCATGATCCTTCTTGTTGAATTTGGAGAACAATTTGGTATTCAAATCCTGGATAATGTCTTTGTCATTTCCAACCAACAACATAACATCCACATACAAGACCAAATAAATAATACAGTCACCAATTAATTTAAAATACACATAGTGATCCTCTTTGCTTCTGGTGAAGCCAAGTCCCTGAATATATCTGTCAAATTTCTGATACCACATCCTTGGTGACTATTTTAACCCATAAAGAGAATTTTTTAACCGCATACCCCCTCTTTATTACCCTTCACTAAAAATCCTTTAGGTTGCTTCATGCAGATATCCTCTTCTAGATCCCTATGAAGAAATGTGGTCTTCACATCCATTTTTTCTACCTCAAAATAAAATGTAGCAACAACAGATAAAAGTAATCTAATAGAATTTACCTTGGAAACAAGAGAAAAAAATATCACCAAAACCAATTCCCGACACCTGGGAATAACCTTTTCCTACCAACCAAACTTTGTATTTCTCCACCTTTCCTTCTACATTCATCTTCTTCTTAAACACACATTTGCTTCCAATGGGTTTCCTTATAGACAACAACTCCACCAGATCCCATGCCGATTTTTTGTGCAAGGATGCCATTTCATCAACCATGGCCTCCTTCCAGAGTTTTCCATCCTCTGAATCCACTGCCTCCGTGACAGTTCTAGGATCATCATCAATGAGAGATAAAGAAAAATTTGAACAGAAATCTGATGTACTATACCTTTTTGGCTTCCTTCTTGGTCGAGCTGATATTCTCACAACTAGAATTTGTGGCTCTTCCTCTTCTGAATCTTATTCTGATGTAGAGTCTGATTCTTCCTTCTTTAGCTCAAACTATATCTTCTCAGGTTCCTTTGGTAGGAATTCTTGTTTAACAACATATTTCACCTCTCTAAACACCACATCCAGGATGTACACAACCTTCCTTGTTTCTAGGTTCCAAAGCTTATAACCTTTTAAACCATCCTTATACCCAATAAATATGCAGCTTTCAAATTTACTATCCAACTTGGGTATTTTTCTCCTTTGGAACATGTACATATGCATCACATCCAAATACCCTCAGATGTGAAAGAGAGGGCTTCTTACCAGCCCATACCTCATGTGGAGTCTTATCCTCCAATGCTGATGAAGGTGATTTGTTAACCAGGTAGCATGTAGTCTCCACTACCTCTGCCAAGCATTCTTGTCCTAACCCGGTACCACTGAGAATGCTTATTTCCTTTTCCATCAACGTCCTGTTCATTCTTTCTGCAACTCCATTTTGGCTGAGGTGTGTATGGAGTAGTATTCTATTGTGCTATACCACACTTCTTATAGAACTCTTAAAATTCCTTCCTACATAACTCTCCACCATTATCTGTCCTCAACACCTTTATCTTCTTCTCTGTCTAGTTTTCCACTAGAGCCTTAAATTCTTTAAACCTGTCAAAGACTTTAGATTTATTCCTGAGGAAATATATCCATGTATTCCTCAAGAATTCATCTATAAATGAAACATAGTACACATAATTACCCAGTGATAGAACCGACACAGGTCCAAACACAACACTGTGCACGAGATATAATATCGTGTTCACCCTCTTAGCATGAGAAGGGAAAATCACCTGATTGAGCTTCCCATATACAAAATGTTCATAGAAATTGAAATCTAGAAATAAATTAGACATACCTTCTAGCATACCATTACCATGTAGTATTCAAATGCCCTTCTCTCAAATATTTCCAAGTCTTTGATGCCATAGCATGGTCTTTTCTCCAGCGACCACTAGGCTTTCTGCTCCAATTTCAGGAACCATAGAACTGTTGCACCCATCAATAACATTGTTACCTATAATCTTGTACATAACTCCAATCCAAACTCCCTACATCAATACCAGTGCTTCCCGAGCCATCTTGCGGGTATATTTCCCGAACAATGTTTTAACACCTGCATCATCCATCTTGCTTACATAAATCAAAGTTCTAGCCAATGTAGGAATATGCAGAATTCTAGGAAGTGTTCTAATCCTTCCACCTTGAAACTTCAGCTTGAATTTTCTATGTCCAACATTTCTACCCTTCCTATCATCCCCTAATAAGACATCACCACCATCATACTTCTCATACCCACTGAACCACTCCCTATGGGGATTGAAGTGAAAGGATGCACCTGAGTCAATCAACCATGCCTCATGATCGACATGAGTATTTGAAGAAGAAGTCAAGTACACATCCCCACCTTCATCTGAGGTGGTTTACACCTTTGTAGAAGGAGAATCATCATATAATTTTCCTTTCTCAGAAGCTTTAGATATACAATAATTTTTAAAGTGCACTTCCTTTCCACATTTCTAGCACACCTTTACAGGCTTTCCTTGAGATTTAAATCTCCCTCTAGATTTAGATCTCACACTCAAGAACTTATTTTTGTTTCGGTTCTGGGACCGTCCTCGTACATACAAGGCATCTCCATTCTGGACCTCCATATTTTTCCATCTCATTTCCTCCTCCGACAAGGCTAAGACAATTTCATCAAAATTCAAGGTAGTTGTATTGCTACCTATTGCAGCAACCATAATATCCCATGAATCTGGTAGAGAACACAAAAAAATGATGCACTTATCTTCATTTGAGATTTTAGAATCAATAGATAACAATTGACTTACGACAATATTGAAGGCATTCATATGCTCTGTCATCGAGTCTCCATCCTTCATCCTCAGGTTATACAACTTTTTCCACAGGAACAATTTATTCACTAGAGACTTAGATTGGTCCAAATTCCCTAAGTTTTCCCACAAATCCTTCTTCATAGCTTCCCCGGATACATTAAAAAATACCGAATATAAGATACACAACTATATAATTCTCTTTTCCTTCCTATCCAACTTCGTCTAGTATTCATCTGACATTGTCATTGGTTTAATACCCGAATCTTCCATGATCCACTGATATTTATCCACCAGCAAATCCTCCATCTTGAGCTTCCACAACTCAAAAATATAACCATTAAGTTTCTCGATCTCTATCTTTCCACTGCTTGCCATCTTCTTTCACTCCAAGAATCGATCCTGCAAATCTCCCACTAAATAGGGTCTACCACGAGCCCAAGAAAAAAACCCCTCAATAAAAAAGGAATCCCCTTGAAGCTGAAACAAATCTGATACCAAATGTAGGTTTTAAACCTGTAAAAAATGATCTACAAATGAACTGTTAAAATAAAAAATAGTTAGACCATAAAACATAAAACATATATAAACATAGATTTTCCCCTGGACCCCAAAACCGGGACTACTAGCTTGATTTTTAATTATATTCCTTTCAATATTACAACACATATATATATAAATGTTGAAGAATTAATGAACCCCAATCCATTAACCCTGGATTACAACATAACCACGATTCCCTTGACCGGATCTACAAAATACCATGGATAGAAAACCATCATGCCCAAAACCATGTGCTAAAACCATGCACAAAATCATAGGTAGGTCTGCCCACCTAATATAGGGTCCAAAAAAAAATTCCATGGAATTGTGCTAGACTCCATGTACGAGGGCTACCACCACCTTTAGACCCCCCAACAGGGGGGATGCACCCTCCCCTTTGACCCCCCTATTGCACCTGACGCAACGAAGGGTGATATGGCTGCACCCCCTCTCACCCCCCACTTCATGCATGAGGCTAGTTTTGGAAAGAATATAACACACACCCATCAATTAATGACATATAATTAGCCATGTCCAGTGCCATTTTGTGTAGCACATCACACTTTGGGTGTGATAATGCCAGGTGGCTCCATGTGACCATCATGTGTTCCACACTACTAGCATATTAATGTGATTTTTTTCAAAACATATTCTATGAAGCATCCCAAAACCTAAAAATCTATCTAAAGACAAAACAATGCAAATATCAAGGGCTCAAGACTCACCTGACCTTACCTACAATACCTACAAACACAATTTGGGTCGTGTTCCAATTCATTTTCCACTTAGCTACATTCACCACTAAACAAAACCACTCAGTATCATAGACCTAACAAAAACAAACATGTTTTAAACTTTCTATTGGTCCACTTATCAAAATAATATGCAACTCAACTTGAAGATTAACCTTAATTACATTCCTGAAAAAAATTTAGAACTATCCCCACGACAAATTTTGATTTGTTACAAGACAATTTGCATCCTTCTTCACCATGAACCAATGAATCAATCATGAAAATTTATGTGATCCATAAAGTTATAATGCCTTATATTCTCCACATGATTTTCCACATATATGGGGTGCATAGATAGAAAATATTCATGTCCCTTCAAATCCTATGGAGTTGACACATGACACTTGTTATCACTCCCTCCATTTCCCAAGGTTGAGAAAGGATATGGAAGGAGGTAACCTCAAACCAATCTTTAGATTTGGTAGCTAGCACTACCAAAAAAGAGAGGGCTCTCTCAATGTCAATTTCATTGTCAATAAGGTGACTGGAAAGGAAAATATCTTAGGCTAGATATAAGCTCAGTGATTTTGATTAGGGTTTTATTTTGAATTTCTTGGATAGGAAGTGTCAGCCTCGGAACTAGTTCTAGGTTTTCAAGGTCATATTTCAAATTAACAGCGCCAGAGATGAAGATGAGGCCAGGTAGGTATACTTAGAAACACACTTATATTTCCATTGTGGTATAGGGTTTGAAAAGAGTGATTCATAATGAGCATATTACATGAGTTCATTCATCAGAGGAAGTAGAAAAAATTTATGAAAATCTTATAAAAAAGAGCACAAAAGTAAGAATTATTCTTATAGACTCAAAAGATCATCATATAAAATCATACATGTGATTTAATCAAAGCATAAACATTCAATTTGATGGTGATACTGATAAAAAAAAACAATTCTAATAAGCATAACACTAGAGTCCCAAATTATAGTTGCAACATGTCTTTGATTTCACTGTAAAATGATGTACATAAGCTCCACACTACAATATCAACTATCCAACCTATAAAATGACTTGAGTTGGATTACATATAGAAAATAGAGAAGGTTCCACCTAAATGGGTTGAAACCTCATCCAAAACACTTCATTAATGCACCTAATGAGTCATTACCTATTTTTTAGGGAAGTTAGAAGCAATCCCCCCTAATTTAGCTAACAACTAGGAGTCTTTGTCTCCTTGAGTAATTACAAGATCCCTCAACAATGAGGAGCACAACTGGGCTTAATTAATCATTAAAAAACTCATGAGAAAATTTTTACCTTAAATATTTGACCATTTTTTACTAAGACCTATCCATAAATCCTCCTAGATAGAAGCGTAGCATGCATGGCAAAAACACAACATCGTTCTGACAAAAACATAGCGTGCACTTGGAGGGAATTTTGGGGTGGCTTTAATGCATCTTTTTGCTGATCTAAAGATTGGATAAGGTAGACCTGGATGTCCTCTATCCAACCCAACATTTAAATTTAAAAATTACCACATGTAGGACACTTAAAACTCCATTTTCCTAAGCCTACTCCAGAAGCATAGCATGCACTGAAAAACAGTGGCAAAAACATGAAAATTGAGGTGTTTTTTGAGTTTTTATTCAAATTTAGGAGCTTTCATGAAAAACCAAAAGCATGTTTGGAATGTAATTATAAAAATAAATCAAACCATGTAAATATGACACCCATTGGACCCTCTGAGAAAAATTGTAGCGTGGCCACGCCACGCTTATGTAAAAGTGAAATTGCCAAAATTTCCGAGAAATCCAAAATTTTCCAAAACATTTCTGCAGAAATATGGCTCAAAGATGGATCAATATATTTATAACCATAACCTTTTTTTCGAAACTGAGAGAGGTTTTTGTTCTTTTGTATGTTATGAACACAAAAATCCTCCATTTTTCAAAAATACTTTTCATTTGTTCAGAATCCAAGTTTGAAGTTGATCACTAAAAATTGCAGAAACGTAGTGTGGTCTTTGAGAGTGTGTTTGGAGGACCACCCAGAGGATGTTTTGGATGAAAATGGTATGGTTGGAAAGATTAGGATGTATTATACATATTGGAGTCATCACACATTGAAAACCCTTGCTCCCAAACTTTGAAAATTCACTTGAAGAAAACCTCTCCAAAAGTGCAGAAAATGATTTGTAGCAACTGTATTTTGGGCATTTCTCTCAAATCATAACCCCTGTGTATAAAATGAAGGAGGTTTTTTTCTTTGTTCTATTATTGAAACAAAACACTTTCACATTTGTAAAATTCATCTTCATTACTTTATAAAGTAAATTTGAAGTATGATTGTCCCTCTGTGCAATGTAAACCCTAGCAAATGATCATAAAACTCTAAAAATGATGCCATGGGTTTGAGTTGGCTCAAACCTAGAAAATTTCCCTCATTTGTTGTAATTTTTCTTCTCATTGTCCATGGTTTTTATTTTTATGATATAAACCCTAGCTTGATGGGAAGTAAGGAAAGGGTGGAATCTATGAAAATAGGGGAAAATGGGGCAACAAGTTTAGGGAGGGAAACGAAGGGGATAGGATTTAGGGAAAAATATGAAAAATTTAGGGGATATAGTGGATTTATTTATGAACACATTTCAAGTGTAATTCCTTGAAATTGTTAAGGGAAAGAGGGGAGAAAGGTGAAAGCAAATTCCTAACCCATAATCTCTGCAAAAGTGTAATGTGGGTTAGGGTTTTAGGGGAAAATGAAAGAAATGAGGGAGATGAATGTAGGAAATGGTTTTGGGAGGTGTATGAGGTGTGTAAGAAGGTGATAGGGTAGAAAAACTAGGATTTTTCTCACTAAAAAAAACCAAACACCAAATAAATCCAAAAACACAGTGAAAAGCCTAGGAGAGGGATTTCACCATTTGTTGAAGGAAATGACTGTATGAGAGCTTATGAGAAGCTATACTTATTTTCTGGAAGTTTTTTGAACCTGTAGAATGATTTTTTAACCTTTTTGTTTCTCTTTTAGCCCTCAAAAACAAAAAATGCAGCGTGCTAGCTAGTTAGGGCTTGATGATGGAAAGATGAATGCTTTTAAGGTTGAGATGTGGCTCAATGGACGATGAGAGCTCTAGGAATATGGAATGATGTGTATAAATGCTTTGGATGCTTTGGATGGTATTTTTATAGCTTGAAAGTTGAATTTTTCTTTCGATGATGGTATGACATCACATGTCCTTTTTGAGAAATGATGTGATGACATAGTGTATTGCAGCTTTATAAATTTATTTGGAAAGGTTACATCTCCATGAAGGGTAAATGTATCTCGGTAATATTTTTGAATGATTTTTCCCTAATTACTAACTCCCATGATGGTGAATAAGGTGACAGAATGACTCCCTACATGACTTATAATGACCAATTAAGTGAAAACCTAAACCATAACCTATATGATGACAATTTAAATTTTTCATGGCCTAAGACACTTGAATGAAGACATGACCATGATGAGTGATGATAAAATAAATAGGTGGAGGGAGTAGCATTGATCTAGACAACAACCAATGATCAAATTTTATTTTAAAACTTATTTGAAACTATAAAATTTGACCTAGGACCCTATCAACTAACATTAAAAGAGTACATTTGATCACTAGTGACTGACAGACAATAACATTGGCTCCAGTTGGGGATGGAATCTCATTTAGGAGGTGTCAAGAACATCATATACCAGGTAGCCTCATTCATTTTGAATTGGAGTAAAAAATAAAACACTAGACACTCAAATTACTAACTGAAACAAAAACTGACTTTGATTCAAAAACTTGACTACTGACTAGCCTTACTTATGGAAGAAGACCATGGGGATCTTAGGGCCTTTGTCTTAGGCTTAAAATCCTGATGATAACTGTCCACTTACTAAAGATATATATACAATCATGCGATATGATCCATCCAATGTAACCAATCTAGAAAATGGATAATTACTTGAATCTTTCTCACACTTTCCTTGAGCAGAAGAAAAAACAAAAGCTAGGAAAATCCAATTGTCCATTGAACATGTGCTCATGGTTTATAAATACAAGAATATTCATCTTCCTAGATGGCTGCAACAAACTAACCAAAGGATCATGAAGAACATGCAATATAATCTTTTCTTGATGAATTAAAATAGAAAAAAAAACCTCCTTCCAAACTGTTGGTTTGTCTATGTGTTGAAACTGATCACCTTCATTAATGAATGCTACAACATCGACCTTCATTGCTTGCTGTAACAAATTTCTCATAGGATCCTGAAAAAACATGAAAAATTAGCTCTTCTTTATTTGGAGGAATCAAGAAACATCCTTCTATCACAATTGGCTACTCTTCATGATGAATTCGAGCAAGAGTGTGCTCTTGGTATTCAAATTTTTTTTAACATATAGATGAGCAAGTTTCCTCTTGAAACAAAAATTCAAGAAATGGAATATTTGAAGAAAAATATGAAGGACACACCTCATCAATATCTTGGTCTCTTGAACACTGTTGAATACCTTCATATAATTCAAGGGAGTGATAATGATCTTCATCAATTGATTTCTGATTAATATTATCTTCAGTCAATGAAGACATTGTTTGCTGGAAATTTTCCTGAATACAATATTCTTTTGCAAGATGCTTCGGAATAAACTCTTCTCTTTCATTGTTCTCTTCTTGATCCTTGACAATATGATCAGTTTCATTTCCAACTGCGGAATTTTTTTTTCTGTTGGGAATCCACTTGAATGTCATGGCAACAAACCTCTTCTATTTCCTTCTGATGAGAAAATAAATCAAACCAAGCTTCTTCAATCTCATAAGCCATTAAATCCTAATCATAGATGTCAATTCCTATACGCTAAAAAATATCATCAAACTTTCCACAAAAAATTTCTATTAGCACTATAGAAGGATAATTTTTTTATCATTTTTACAAAATGTTGCGTATAAATATTTAAGAGAATATAGATTAGTAGATGGAAACTTCTCATACCAAAACCTTTCTCTTTCTTCTAAGGTCGCCATAAATATCTTCATCAAATAATCTTCATGAATTTCAACCTCTAGCCTATGTATATGCATATGAAACTTAATCAAATGAAAAGCAACATCATCTCCTTCTTGATCTTTAAATTTAGGTAGATAGGTTAACCAATGAACATGAGGAATCAGGTTTGGAAAACCAAAGATATGAGATATATCCATAGGATCATACCTTCTAGTAGTTGAATCCATCTTGAAAATAATGAAGTCACCAAGATTTTTTTCAAGCTACTGGTTTTTGAACAGTGGAGTTGCCATGAAAACTCTGAAATTTTGGATTCTTTGACACTGGAGTCGCTAGGTGAAATATGCACAACCTTCTTGTTCCTTACCACTATTCACCATCAACAATCAAAGCTAATATTTTTTAGGGAGTGATAAAATTTTTGGCGCCATTTCCAGGGAGCGAAGGTTAAATCTTTCTAGTGAAATGTTTAACCTTCACTCCTCGGGAACGACACTAAAATTTTTATCACTCCCTACGTTTCCCAAGGATGAGAAAGGAGACTAAAGGAGGTAACCTCAAATCAATATTTAGATTTGGTAGCTAGCTCTACCAAAATAGAGAGGGATCTCTCAATGTAAATTTCAGAGTCAATGAGGTGATTGGAAAGGAAAATATCCTAGGCTAGATAGAAGCTCAGTGATTTTGATTAGGGTTTTGTTTTGAATTTTCTGGATAGGAAGTGTCAGCCTAGGAACTAGGTCTAGGTTTTCAAGGTCAAATTTCAAATGAAAAGCTGCAGATATGGAGATGAAGCCAAGTAGGTATACTTAGAAACACACTTAGATTACCATTGTGGTATAGGGCTTGAAAAGAGAGAGTTAGAATGAGCATATTACATGAGTTCATTCATCAAAGGAACTAGAAAAAATTTATGAAAATCTTATAAAACATAGCACAAAAGTAATAACTTTGCTTATAAACTCATAATATCATCATATAGAAGCATACATGTGATTTCATGGAAGCATAAACATTCAATTTGATAGTGATACTAAGAAAAAATAACAATGCTAATAAGAATACCACTAGAGTCCCAAATTATAGTTGCAACATGTCTTTGATTTCACTGTAAAAAGATGTACATAAGCTCCACACTGCAATATCAACTATCCAACCTCTAAAATGACTTGATTTGGAGTACATATAGAAAATAGAGAAAATTCCACCTCAATGGGTCTAAACCTGATCCAAAACACTTCATTAATGCACCTAATGAGTCATTACCTAGTTTTTAGGGAAGTTAGAAACAATCCCCTCTAATTTAGCTAACAACTAGGAGTCTTTGTCTCCTTGATTAATTACAAGATCCCTAAAAAATTAGGAGCAAAAATGGTCTTCATTAATCATAAAAACAACTCATGAGATATTTTTTACCTCGAATCTTTGACCATTTTTTACTGACACCTATCCAGAATGCCTCCTACGTAGAAGCATAGTGTGCCTGGCATAAACATAGTGTGTTCTGACAAAAACGTAGCGTGCACTTGGAGGGAATTTTGAGGTGGCTTTCATGCATATTTTTTTTGATCTAAAGATTAGATAAGGTATCCATGGATGTCCTCTATCCAACCCAACCTTGAAATTTACAAAATACCACCTGTAAGACACTTAAAAATCCATTTTCCTAAGCCTACTCTAGAAGCATAGTGTGCACTGGTGGCAGAAACATGAAAATTGAGGTGTTTTTTGAGTTTTCCTTCAAATTTAGGAGCTTTCATGGAAAACCAAAAACATATTTGGAATTTACTCATCAAAAGCAATCCAACCATGTAAAGTTGACCCCAATTGGGCCCTCTGAGAAAAAGCGTATTATGGCCATGCTACGCTTATGTAAAAATGAAATTGCCAAAATTTCCCACAAATCCAAAATTTTCCAAAAATTCCTACAAAAATAGGGCTCAAAGATGGATCCATATATCTCTAACCATAATGGGTTTTGCAAAATGGAGAGCAGTTTTTGTTCATTGGTATGTTATGAACAAAAACCTCCTCCAGTTTTCAAAAATACTTTCTTATTTTGATCCAAATTTATGCAGGAACGTAACAGAATGCACATATAACCATAAATACAAAGATGTTGTGGAAATAACACTTCTTTTCGTTAACATCAAAGAACTGAAATTTGTTTACTGGCAGAATGGAAATACTCTAGCTAGGGCGTTGGTAGCTTATCTCTCAGAAGAGATGTGGTGGCTACAAGCCTATGAAATATGTTACAATGAGTCTCAAAGGCCTATTTATTGTTTAGAAACAATGGAAAACCCTAAACATCTAAAAACCTAACCCTATTAGATGAAACAACAAAACTATGGGCCCTGTTTGGGTACATCAACTTCCCGGGGACATAAATTTGGCATATGATCTCTGTTTGATGTGCTCAATACCTCGTTATAAAGATCTATTAGAGAAATATAAATTTTGATGTGAGCAAAATCAAATTAACTTCCATTCTTCTCCCGGTTTTCCCAAAAAGTGTCGTTGAGGGCCTCAAAATGGCTCTGGAAGTTCAAGACCCGAAAAAACTGCTAAAAATAGTAAGTTTTGTTGAAATTGAAAAACTAAAAGAACCGATGGTGGAGGTCCAAATGGAATAGGTGGGTGGCCACCAATATCCACCTGGATCATTAGGGCCTTATAACGGATCCAGAAGTTCAGGACCCAAAAAACTACTAAAAATAGTAAGTTGTCTTGAATTTGAAAAACTGAAAGAACCAATGGTGGGGGTCCAAATGGAATAAGTGGGTGGCCACCAATATCCACCTAGATCATTGCCACCCCCTTAGGAAGAAATGGTCCCCATTGCATTGAGTTCCTCCATAATATGAGGCAAATTCGGTTGAACTTGGTATTGGATTTGTCGAAGATGTCAGGAACCTATTGGTGGAAGTGCTAGATGTGTTCAATAAATTTGGTTGCTTTATCAACCTTAGAAAGTACATGTGTGGATTATATCAGTGTGGTCACATGAGGTATGGAAACATAAAGTTGTGGCATGCTTGGGGTTATATCAATGGATTGCTTGACCTGACAGTGTAGAGGAACCTCTATGGGTGAGGAGAAAATTCCCCCATATTCCTCCATGACTTTTTCCACCTGCCGCTGTTGTGCAGGGGAGCTCTATTTTGAGGTTGTGGCAAAAATATTCTTCTTTCCTTGTGGGTGAATTGTAATTAAAATAAATTTCCTAGTTTGGGAAACAAGCTTACTGCGTTGTTTTTCAATAGTTAAAGATATGGCGGGGGGCGGTACTACCTCTGATATCCTGTACAATTTATTTCCCAAACTAATAGAAACAACATGATGCCTAGACTCATACACATCATGTCGCTTACACAAGTATGGTTGGTCCAATAATACATCAGAGACATCAAGAGGAGCAACATCACATACTACCTCATCCATGAATGGCTTGATGTTGTAAGGAAGGCAACATTGCTGGTGGACGCGGAGATATCTTCCTTGGTGAAACCAACTAATAATATATGGATGCAGGTGGGCTATGGTTGGTAGGCCAAGCTGCTTCACGACCTATGCTGAAATGAGGTTCTTTTGGCTTCTGATGTCGATAAGGAATTGTAGTGGAGAACCCTTCACCCACATCTGTGAATCGAACAGGCACTCCCCCTCTTCTGGATCCTTGGGATCCTCCCTCTGGAGCTTAGTGGTGGCAACAATGACAATGGGATATTCATCAATGATCTGTTTCCCTTTTTCACTGCCCTTGTTTGGTTCTGACTCGAGATATGAACATATATCTGATTTAGGTGCCTTCAATTTTGCCACCAACGTATATTTGTCTTGACACTCATTTTTGCTGTGAGTGGGACTGCTATGAAATTCACATCACTTCCCCGCATCCTTCTTTGGATTTGTGGTGTTTTTCTGAGTCGCCCCGCTTTGGTTTTCCCCCTTGTTATGCAGTTCAAGGGCGCCTTTCCCTGGCTTCGGATTCACAGATCCAAAATCTCGTGTCTTCTGCTTAAATTTCTTCTCGATCTTGGTGACATATTGATATGTCATGCCAAGCGAGGTAATGTCGAGGAACTCCATTTCCTCCAAATGTATCTGTACAAACAGATGTAGTACTTGAGCGCCAAATGTCTCTTTGAATATTTAATACCCAACTTTGTGTGTAGGGTATGGAACAAATTCATTAGTTTGTGCACATCTTGATCCCTCTATTGTCGTAGCATGGTCCATTGGATGTACTTGTCCTCATAGCTCCCCACAGGGTAGTATTGTTCCTTGATGCTGTCTCAGAACAAATTCCAAGTGGGTGTGGCCGAGAACAGAGAGGGATCCCTCTTGTCCTTTTTCTCATAGTAGTTTTCCCACCAGTCTTTGACATGGGGGGCGGCTTTGAGGAGTGCAAAAATAATATTTTCTCGGTTGGAGAAATCATGGACCGATGTAATATTCCAAAACAGGAAAAATAGGAATATTGAACATAAAACTGGAAATTACTGTAATTATCAATACATCAAACATGAGAAAATCATAGATCCATTTTATTATGTATATCAGCAACAAATAAGTACAATATCTTGACGAAAAAGTCACTCAAGCTAGGCAATACAAGCCTCTAATGATCAAATACACCCAAACATGAAATGTTGATGCTACTCAAAATGTCGGAGAACCGAGACAGTGCAGTCCCAATGAGTGTACCTGCAGCTAGAAAATAGAAATATATAGACCTTATAATAAAATTCTCAAAATGTGACGGGAATAGAGATCCAAGCTCCCAAGAACAATTGCAAGACAACCCAATAAGGGTTTCTGGAAATACACACTGTGAAAAAAGCAGCCCTAGGGATAAATAATGCTCTACCACTAAATCACTGGTAGGATATGGCTGATATAACAAGAAAATGGCTGCAACTTCTCCCCTATAGCCTTCCGGATGAAAGACTTCTCCTTTCACTGGAAAACAAGATCAAGATCTTGGGTACTTGACCTTCCACTGCAACTGCCCTGCAAAATAACACAGTTTTTGAAGGAGACTCCATTGTAGGTGATGGATGCTGCTTGGCCTAATGCTAGATGGTGGAATAATGCTTAAGGGGCTTCCTTTCCGGCCTTTCGGATGAAGGGCTGCTCCACTCACTGGAAAACAAGCTCAGAAACTAGATCTATAAACCCTCCACTGCTACTACCATACAAAACAACACAATCCCAAAGGAGACTGCACTATGGATAATGGATGAAGCTTGGCCTGATGCTGGATAGTGGAAATGGAATCTCAATGAACCTCCCCTGAGTGGGCACTCAGAGTCTCCCAAGGATGAGGGTGGGATTTATTCTCAGAAATACCCTTGTGCTAAACAACACAACAGACTCTGCTAAACAACTGAAGCGTGCAGGAAGTCATAAAAGACCAATACATAAACAATAATCAGAATCCCCCCTATGGATGTCATCCCCTTATTTTACCTTGGGTCCCACTCATTAAATATGGTACTCTCATGCACACACTCCTCCATCATAACTGCATTGTCCTCATCAAATCTCTAATACCTCCATGACAACGTTGTTGATTTGGTCAACCTTGACCCTATCCACATGCTTTAGCCCCTATTCAAACCCAAAAGTGATTTATTCAGCTGATACAATGATCCAAATTCACATTAGAAGTGGTTTTATTCCTACTAAAGATATTTATGGGTCTCGCTACCCACTTATTCATCTATCTTATTAACAAAAGAAAAAATTAATATTCCAACTAGTTGAAAGCTAATTAGGAATATTAAAGTCCTCCCCTCCCAAATGTTGCTTTTCCTCAAGCAACTGCAAGGATGGATACTACAAAAACTCCTCTGGTTCCCTTGTAGCATCATCATGTGATAGAATCCTCCACTGTACCAGATTCTCACCAACCAATCTATCCCTTACCTACCTCTCCCAAGTTTCCAAGTTAGCCTTTGGTGATAAAACCAAATAGCTCACATCATAAAAAACTAGGAGATCCATGGAGGCAACTACATGATTTATAATGGCCTTCTTGAGGCATGAGATATGAAAAATTTTGGGGATCTTAATCCCAATGAGAGGCTCCAATCCATAAGCTACTCTCCCAACAATATGGATCACCATGTATGGCCCATAGCAAGGCTCATCAATCCCCTAATTCTGCAATGTAGAGAATTTGTATGGCTGAAAATGATACACCAAATTTACCTCCCCACACTATCTCTCTCTCCATTTATGATATGTATAGGACTCTTGTTGTTCTTGGGTTGCAACAATGTCATCCTTAAGAGACCGAAATACATCTTGACTCTCTAGGACCCAATATTTGGTTCTAATAACCTTGCTTGCCGAAGCCATTCCACATATAGTGAATAGAACATCATCACCATATGGGACCAAAAGGAGAAATATACTGAGTGCCATATGAAATGTCGGGTGGTGAAAATAATCCCCCAAGTGGAACCAATGTAGTTTGGCTCCTTGCTGCCCCTGAACATGATGTGGCAAGTAACTTCCAAACCACTTGCTTGTTGTGCCTATCTGCTCATCTACTTGGAAGTGGTCAATGGAATTGGGTGTTAATTGAGTATACCCAAAATAGAACAATACTTTCCCAAAGCCATCCAGGAAGTGGCTATCTCCATCACTGATTTTGGTCTTAAGAATACCATGAAGTCCAAAGAGTGGCTTGCCCTCTTTTGGAGAAATGTAATGTAAATAAAAGGAAAACGAATGAAAACACTTTTTTAGTTGATCAATAAGTACAAAGACACAATCCTTACCATGTACTGTTGGAAAGCTGGTGATGAGGTCCATAGATGAGCTATCCCATCTCTCTTCCAGAAGAGTAAGTGGTCGAAACAACCTTGCAGGAAGGTTTTTTCCCTCCTCATTCTTCAAGTAAACTACGCATCCCTTGATATGTTGGAGCACATCCTCCTTGAGATCCTCCCATGAGAATATCTCCCAAATGGCCTGATATGTCCTGATGAAATATTGGTGACCGGAAAGGAGTGAGTCATGTGTTGCATGTAGTATTTTCTCCTTGAGATTGGAATCTCTAGTCAGGTATACCTAACCATAGTAATAGATGACTCCATCCACCACTCTATACCTCTCATCAGTAACATGTCCATCAAGTACTTCACATGTGAAGTGGTTCTTAGAATACTCTGCCACTAGCTGGGACTCCCAATATGGATCTATATCCCTCAATGAAAGCACTGCTAGTTTCTGTAATAAGGCACCTCTTACCTCGTGGCTCCCCTCTTTAATATGATCAATGTAAAAGTCACATGTTGGAGTACTTCTATCCCACTTTTTTTGCCTCTCTTGCAGCTGTTTCTGCTCAAGAAAATATTGAAGTTCATGGTGGTCAATCTTCACTTGGAAGCTATTTCCCATCCAAAACCTCCTAAGTTGGGTCAATGCATGTATGAGGACAAGAAACACTCTATCGTATATGGAAGACACCTTCCAATGTGGAAGTATCTCTTGACTCTCAAAGGCTATGAAATAGTCCTCTTTCACCATACTTGTGCCATCATCCACTCATGAAGCATCACCTTTGAGCGCAAAACGCTTGGTGAAACTTGGTAATACCGATACCAACCAATTATTCATCTCCTCCTTGAGCCAATAAAAGGCCCTATACACTATGATGGTCCCATACAAGGATCTCCTCTTAGCTAGATTTGTGAGTGGTGTCATTTTTTGTGATAACTCTTTAACCAACATCCAATTCTGGGGCCTCCCTGGTGGAATGCCTCCAAATAATAAAACATCACGGTCTAGAGTAAGCTACATATCTGAGTGGATTGAGTTTTCTAGGCTTCCTCTGTGTGGAGGCTTCTTGAGGTGGATAGGTATGCATGCCCCTGATATTTTGATGATTACATATCTTCTTGTCTATCCCTACCATCTGCGAAGCCTCCCAATATGTAATGACTTCCCCTAGTGTAATCAGCCACTACACACCCAATATTACATTGGTGTTAGGGGAGTTGTTGTGAAATCAACTCCAAAAGTAGAAGAAAAGAGATATCAACGCCTTAGAAATAAGCCACTTCGAGGGGGAAACCTCCAATACATTACATGAATGAACAATTCTTGGATGATATAAATGAAAAAACCTCCTTTATATATATAGGAGTCCATGGGGCCATAATGTAATCCTGACCGACCTTGCAATAATAATGTAAGGGCACAATAATAACAATATGGGGGCTATAGGGGTACAACAATAACAATAAAGTGGTTACACTAACAACAATAAGGGATTATACTAGTAATATATGGACCTAACATGCTCCTCTCCTTCAAAAAAGTGTTGCCCTCAACGCTTGAGTAGCTTCAGGTGCTTTTGTATAAAATTCTCATCCTCCCATGTAGAATCTTCAGTGGGTAAGTTATTCCATTTGATGAGATACTCTGAAATTGATCGATTTCGTAGCTGTCTAGTTCTTGTTTCCATGACTGCTTTAGGTTCCAATATGGTTTTTCCTTCCTCATAAAGTTCTGGCAATATTGTTTGAACTGGAAGTTTATGCCCTATAACTTTTTTTAAGCATGAAACATGGAAAACTGGATGCACTTGCGAAGAAGCAGGAAGATCCAATTTGTATGCCATAGTACCAATATTTTGCAACACCTTGTAAGGACCATAGTACTTTGGTGATAATTTATCATCATTCTTAGCTTTCTTGAGGGAGATTTGTTTGTATGGTTGTAGCCGTAAAAATACCCAGTCTCCCACATCAAAAATTCTCTCACTGCGATGTTGATCTGCTTGTTGTTTCATTCGATTTTGTGCCAAATTTAGGTTATCCTTTAAGAGTTGGAGAACTTCTTATTGAAGCTCGATGTGATCCTCCACTGCTTGAACCATAGAATTTTCCCTTAAAGAATATGTGATGGATGGTGGATGATATCCATAAAGTGCCATAAATGGGGTTATTTTTGCTGCAGTATGGAAGGAAGTGTTATACCACCATTCACTGAGAGGTAACCACTTGACCCATTGTTCTTTCTTATGAGATACAAAACAATGAAGATATCCTTCCAAACATTTATTCACTATCTCTATTTTACCATCGGATTGAGGATGATAAGATGACTATGAGCTAGTTGAGTACCCAAACAAGAAAATAATTCCGTCCAAAAATTTCCTGTAAAAATGGGATCTCTGTCACTTACAATAATCTTCGGGTTTCCATGTGGCCTTTGAATTGTTTCCATAAATTCCGTAGCAACTATACTTGATTTAAATGGATGAGATAATGAACAAAAGTGTGCATACTTGGTAAGTCTATCAACTACCACCATGATGACACTCCTTCCTTCAGACTTAGGTAAACCTGTGATAAAATCCATTGAAATCTCCTCCCAACATTGACATGGAGTGGATAAAGGTTGTAGAAGACCTGGGGTCTTAATTGTCTCAACTTTATTTTGTTGGAAAACCAAAAATTCCGCCATAAAATTTTGAATATTAGATTTAAGGCCATCCCAAAAAACTCCTTTCTTCACCCTATGGTAAGTTTTTAAAAATCCCGAGTGTCCTCCTAAAGGAGAAGTGTGAAATTCAAAAAGAATATTTTGTTTTAGTTGGGAATTCTTGCAAATATATAAGCGATCTTTGTACCATAAGGAATCATTTTTCCAACTAAATGTATCATATGTACTAGGATCTTGCTGCAACTTTTGAATGAGCGCCCACACTTCTTCATCCTTCTTCCGTTCATCCCTTGCTTCAGTTATCCAATCTAGTTGGATAATAAAAATGGCACAAAGCAATGCTTCCACCTCTTCATCCTTTCTTAAGAGTGCATCTGCAACAACATTTAGCTTCCCTTTTTTTAGATGATTTCAAAGTCATAACCCAACATCTTTGTGACCCATTTTTTCTACTCTTCTGAAGATAGTCTTTGTTCCAAAAAGTGTTTAAGACTATCATGATCATTTTTTACCTTGAAGTGTCTTCCCATTAGGTAAGGTCTCCATTTCTTTAGTGCATGTAGTATTTCCAACATTTCCTTCTCATAAATAGCCTTTGTAAATACTTTCCTTTATTTAACAACTTTCTGCAAGAAATGGGTCTTCCTTCTTGCATTAAAACAACACCAATTCCATTTCCCGAGGTATCACATTCCACATAAAGGTTTTTGTGAAGTCCGGCATAGCTAAGATCGGGTGCTAGGCACATTCGCTCTTTAAGATGTTCAAAGGCTTCAGTTGCTTCGTATGGCCCAGAAAATGCATCTTTATTCAATAATTTTGTTAGAGGTGCTGTTATTCTATGGTTTGTTAACAAATTCTATATTACCTTCTAATCCGAGAAATCCTCGCAACTGCTTTATGGTTGTGGGGACTTTCCATTCCTTAATGGATTTAATTTTGTTAAAGTCTACCTTAACACCCTCTTGAGATACAATATGACCTAGATATTCCACCTCTTGTACTCCAAAGAAAAATGTGGATGTTTTTGCATATAAATGTTTCTCCTGCAATAGTTTGAGCACCCCGTCAACATGTTGAACATGATCCTTCCAAGACTTGTTGTAGATTAGTATTTATCATCAAAAAATAATAGCACAAATTTTCTAAGGAAGGGTTTGAAAATGGAATTGATCAACCCTTGAAATGTAGAAGGTGCATTGGTAAGGCCAAAAGGCATGACCAAAAATTCATAATGACCCTCATGAGTTCGAAATGTTGTTTTCGGATTATCTTCAGTCTTCATTCTAATTTGATGATATCCTGAACGAAGATCCAACTTGGTAAAATAAATTGCTCCATGTAATTCATCCAATAATTCATTAATCACAGGAATGGGAAATTTATCTTTAATAGTGAGCTTATGAGCTCCCTATAATCCAGACACATGCGCCATGATCCATCTTTCTTGTGCACCAATACTACTAGGGTAGAGAAAGAACTTTGACTAGGTTGAATTATACATGCCTCTAACATTTCTACAATCATACATTCAATTTCGCTCTTTTGGACATAAGGATATTTGTAAGGCTTGATGTTTGGAGGAACACTTCCTGGAATCAAATGAATAGCATGATCATGATCATAAATAGGTGGGAGTCCTTTGGGAGTATCAAACACCTTGGAATGATTGTCCAAGACTTTTTGGAGATATGGAGAAATAGATGATTTTGATGTTGGAACTTCTAGTGAGAATAATTGTACAATTATGCCTTGTTATTATTTCTTTAGAAGCTTTGTCATGACATTAGAGCTTATTATCTTCCCTGGCTTCCCTGTGATACCTCATAATTCAATTTCCTTTCCTTCCGAAAAAAAATTCAAGAAAAGTTCTTGAAAATTAAAAGCTATCATCCAAAAATATTGTAACCATTGTACTCCTAGTACAACATCAGCACCTCCCATTGGGATGGAAAGCATTTGGCTATTCAGTACATATTCCCCCATGGCTAGCTTGATATTATGGAATTTTCTTGAGCAATTTATAGTTCCTCCATTTGCAACCATCACTTGACATTCTGGTGATGGGTATAGGAAGCAATTCAATTCCTTGGCTACCTTACAATGAATAAAATTATGGGTACTACCCGAATCAATCAACACTATTACCTTATTCTTCTTGATATGTCCTTCTATCTTAAGAGTTTGAGGAGTGCTAATTCCTGCCAAGGCATTACATGATATGGTCAGACTCATTTCTTCTTTTTCTAGGGTTGCTTCCTAGTGTATATTCTCTTCTTTTGAAGTATATTGTTCATTTTCTTCCTCTTCACAATCTATGTAAAATAATTTCTTCTCAGCACACTTATGACCTTTAGCGTATTTTATATCACAACTGTAGCAAAGCCCTTTTTCTCTTTTTTCTTCCAATTATTGTGGTGTCAACCTTGTAGGTTTTGGAAGTCTAGGAGTAGCAACACTTCCATCTTTATAGATGTGAGTGGTAGGCTTCCTTGTCGCCATAATTTTACATTCAATTTTTCTTGCCAACCTGAATGCCTTCTCCAATGAATCAGGTTCCCAAATGCAAACTTCATGTTGGATGTTATCCTCTAAAGTTCCTATGAAGATGTCAATCCTGTGTTCCTCTGGAATATCAGTTACCCTTATATTCAATTTTTGGAAGTCCTCAATGTGCTCCACCATTGAACCCTTTTGTTTGAGATTTATCAATTGGCTAAAGAAGGTGTTTCTCTTTGTATCTTCATAATGTGCTATCATTTACTCTGTAAAAATTTACCAAGTGACAATTTTTTTATGGGAGAAAAGCCATCGATACCATACAAATGTATTTTGTTCTAAATGTAAAATTGCAATGCGTACCTTTCGTGTGTTTTGCACATTATTGAGATCAAAATATTGCTCCATCTGTAGTATCCATGTTACGGGATCCTTGCCATCAATTTTCCTCATATCCATCTTTGGAATATGGCGGTTCTTCAATCCAACATTAGAGCTTATGAAATCACGATTAACATTTGTTTTTTTCCTCATCATGAGTTTCTTCTACTATCTTTTCGCCATTAGGAATCATTTATTGTATCAACTTTGACAAACCTTCCTTCAAACCTTCCATTTTTTCTTCCATACCATCCTTCAAACCTTCCATTTTTTCTTCCATACCATTCTTCAAACCATCCATCATAGCTTCCATACCTTTATTCAAACCATCCATCTTAGCTTCCACGCTTTTCTTCCAGGGAAAATTTTAGGGGCGAATTTTAGCCCAAAGGCGAATTTTAAGGGGTTTTAGATTTTGAAGGGGCGAATTTTTTATAAAAAACCCATTTTATATAGTTTTATATAATTATCCCTATAGTTATTTTAAAAATAATTAATTATTCCATGTTAGCCCAAAAATATAAATGCGGATAAACATTAAAAGTATGGATTCGCCCCCCGATTTTTAGGTTTGGAGCGGATTTGAATTTCCTTTGCCACAATTTATTGGGTAAGACGGGCATTGGATTTACATTCGCCCCATTTTTTATTGGTTGGGGCTTTGGGGATTTACTGGTTGGGATTTCAATGCGTGGGTATTGACTCCTCTGCAACCTCGTGTAGGTGGCCCGTTTCATCTCCTTCAAAAACATTGTGCAGTGCAATTCGGCCTTTCGATTTAGGTTTCTATTTCTCCCTTCTCTGCTTTAGTGCAGACGTATTCGCATACGTCTTCACGAAGCCCTCTTCTGTTTCTGTCGTTTTAGCTCGGCTGCGCGATTTTTTTCTGCACTTAACTGCGATTATTTCAATGTTTTCGAGGGGTATTTTCGGGGTTTCAAGGGTTTCAACCAGCGACAATGAGGGAGTGCATTTCGATCCACATTGGCCAGGCCGGTATTCAGGTCAGAAATGCCTGTTGGGAGCTTTACTGTCTTGAACATGGCATCCATCTTGATGGAAAAATGCTGAGTGACAAGATCGTTGGCGGTGGAGATGATGCATTCAACACATTTTTCAGTGAGACAGGTGCCGGTAAGCATGTTCCCCGTGCTATGTTTCTGGATCTGGAGCCAACTGTCATAGATGAAGTTCGAATTGGCACATATCGACCACTTTTTCACCCAGATAAGCTGATCAGTGGCAAAGAAGATGTTGCCAACAAATTTTCTCATGACCATTATACCATTGGTAAGGAAATTGTGGATCTGTGCTTGGATCGAATCTGGAAGTTGGCAGAAAACTGTACAGGACTTCAAGGTTTCCTAGTCTTCCATGCTGCGGGAGGCAGTACCGGATCTGGTCTAGGTCCCTTCTATTGGAGAGGCTTTCTGTAGATTATGGAAAAAAATCCAAGTTGGGTTTCACTATGTATCCATCTCCACAGGTCTCCACATCTATAGTCGAGCCCTACAACAGCGTGCTGTCAACACACTCGCTGTTAGAGCATAATGATGTAGCCGTGCTGTTGGATAATGAGGCCATCTACGACATTTGTCGTCGTTCCCTGGACATTGAGCGTACTACATACCCTAACCTTAATAGACTTGTGTCTCAGGTCATATCTTCCATGACTGCCTCTCTTCGTTTTGATGGCGCTCTGAACGTTGACATGACTGATTTCCAGACAAACTTGGTGCCGTATCCTCGTATTCATTTCATGCTTTCCTCATATGCTCCTCTGATCTCTGCTGAGAAGGCCTACCATGAGAAACTATCGGTGGCCGAGATCACCAACAGTGCTTTCGAGCCATCGTCCATGATGGCTAAATGTGATCCATGCCATGGTAAGTACTAAAGTGATGGAGAGTATGGGAATTCAGATTGAGAGTTATCTTGCTGAAAGTCGCCTTGCAGAGCTAAAATTTAATTCATGGCCCAAGTTAGTAGTATTCCTTGATAAGTATTTTTTCTATGATAATCTTTACAGGTTAGGAATTGATAGTAATCTCAACGTTAATAGGATTGAATTAAGCTGGGTTACATTTATGAATCAGGCACATTTATGTTAAATTAAATGAGATTGCAATAATGGGTATTGTCCAACACCTTCCTAGTAATACGAATAGGCTGCTTATTCCAACTTTGGTCAGGATGCACTCAGATATGTGGCGTTACAACATCTTAGTATTGTCTCTGAGTTGCTTTCCCACTCTCTCTTTATACCTGCACTGGATGTACTCTTTTCGTTACATTAACCTACATTTGTGGTCATTTCCTGTACATTGAGGCAAAATTTTCTTATTTTATCTTATCAACAGATTGGGCACTTAATGGAGCAAGATTGCATACATTCTTTGTCTGCCCTCACTTTGACTCTGTTTCCTCTATCTTTTCTTGGCCACGACATTCATTGATGCTTTTTTCGTATGATTTTTGAGACTGGGCTATCATTGTTTCAACATTCCAAACATAACTCCCATTTCTATTGGCCTCGTTTACCTTCTGTTGCATTACTCTGCCCAACAAAGAGGTTTTCTCTCCCAAATCCTCCAGTCCACCCAAATTTTCGTCGATAATTCGAATAATTGAGTCCTTTAATCTCGATTGCGAGTCCATCTAT
Organism: Pinus albicaulis; assembly: GCA_034641835.2. Taxonomy (NCBI): domain Eukaryota; kingdom Viridiplantae; phylum Streptophyta; class Pinopsida; order Pinales; family Pinaceae; genus Pinus; species Pinus albicaulis. The sequence goes on along the minus strand of CM076580.1, from coordinate 949,030,284 downwards.
GCTTTACCAACATTTTTTCTACCCTTAGCTGTCTTGGGTCTGGTGGTTTATATTCCCTGGTTTTCCAACTGATTTCAAATTTTCCTTATCTTGGCCTTCTCTGACCCAATATTTGTTGACAGGCTCTCTTGCAGTTTAGAACAAAGGATAAAATTTTGTAACAAGCTGTCTTGTAGTTTAGAACAAATGATTAAAAAGGAAAATTTACCATAGTATTGTATGAATTTGTATGAATCTACACTGTAGCCTACTAGAAGCTGCATAGATTCGCCTCTATCTGAATTGCCCTCCCTTCTCTCTTGGTTGCTCAACTGCTCACCTGTGTGTGAAAACCTATGTCTTGACATGTCTTTATACTTTTAGCTGAGACCAAAAAATTAATCTATTTTTGAGTTTACTTCTAGTCTAAGTCATGTATGCATGAGATACAATGTCTTAAAACCTAAATATAATACTTTCACTATTTTACTGAAGTGAATTACAAAATGGAATTGTTTTTTCAAAAATCACTTTTTGAAAATATCTCAAACTGCTTCTCACATGTTCACACTGAACCTGTGTAGAAGTTCTTGTTCAAGCTGCATTTCTCAACAAAAACTATATAGAGACTCCCCCAACCCCCCATTTGCCTCACACCCTTTTCATTGAGCATTTGTGAGTATTTGAAGTTTTGGAGCAGCATTGAAGATTAGTGATTTAAAGTGAGCTTGGAGTTGGTTTTTTGGGTTCTTTACAATCGATTTTGCATCTGAATGAGGAGGCTACAACCCATCTTCAAGCTTAGGAGTTGTGGACCAGATCCTTGTGTCCTCTGCCCATTCTTCTCATTTTTAGGTATGCTAACAGTAAATGTTAAATTTGTCCCTATTTTTTTCGTCTTTAAATTGCATATTGAAATGTCTTTAAAGTTTTGTACTTTCAACCTTCTACTAGTTTGAATTTTGAAGCTTGAACTTTGCATATGAAGATGGGGTTTGCAATGTTGCATATTTGAATTTTACCATGGCCACAAGAGGCAAAGACCTTGCATGGATCCTTGTTGATGAGGAAATGTATATCAAATATTGCAAGAAACACATAAATGTTGGTTGGGGTGGGGCAAGGGATTCATAGTTTGAAAAAACACTTAGATGGTATAAGAGGTCAAGTTGGCACCATGTATGGCACCATTAGATGAGATTGGACAGTTTAGATTAGAATTGCAAAATCAGTGTGTGAAATTTGGAGAAGACAAGGCTAGCAAAAGGAGATGCTTGCAGGATCTTCTTAGAGGCTATTTAGAGCCTTATTCATTACGGATTTTGTTGTTGATATGTATTGCCATCAGTGCCATTTTGATATATTCACCCTTACATGGTATATACATGAGCATAATTAGCATATTTTTTCTCTAATAGTTTGGAATCTTTTTAAAATATATTTTTCCTTACAACTTAATATTTTATGCAACTTTTAGTAAATTGAGTTCTTGAAATCAGATCGGTCTAAGTCATTCTAAGTCTGAGTTTTAACCCTCGTTCGATTTTGAGTCTGAGTCCAAGTTTTAGAACTTTGAAATAAACTGCATGTATAAAGATTAAAGAATGGTATAAAAATATGCCATGCAAATAAATAGAATTGGAAGTGATGTATCATGTATTGATTGGAAGATCCAGAACTTCCAAATTGAGGCAAAATTAGAAAGCTAACGTTAAAGCATTTCTCGTGTTCTCTGCATGATCACCAAGGTGGAAAGAATTACATTCATGTTTGCTATATCTGAAACACATAAAATCATGGATAATATACAACTGTATGTCTTCAGGGCCTAATTTGAAATCAGATATTATAACTTAAATATAATAAGAATTTTCCTATTAGTTGGGGCTCCAATACCATTGTTATGATCTTAAATTGATCACAGCTGATGAAGAGAGAAAGAGTATGAAAAATTAGGCAAAATTCTAAGCTACTACCAAATCTGGAAAATTATTAAAATAATTAAGTAGCAACATGTAACTGCATGCAAGGCCATGCTATTGTAAAAGTGGAACAGTATAGCAAATTTCTAATATTGCAGCAACCAACTCATGTTGTTAACACATTGCTAGCAATTAAGGAACTTGAAATGCCCCAGCTGTATAAATTGTCAGGGATTAAAATAGAACATTTGTAATTACAGGAAATTTTCCAACCATATATGGACATAAGTACTTTCCAGAGAAGTTATGGATGCCAACCTAGGCCAACTCCAAGAGCAGTGTGGGCATTTGGCCAAAGATATTGCCTCTCAAGACTGGCTACAACAAAACATTCCAACAACATGGCCTCTCTTGGGTCTTGTGATCCTATTTTATAACTCACCATGTATCTCAAAGCTCATGAAGCACTTCCAAACATAGTGTAAACACTTTGGAGTTGTGGACTAGATCAACATGTATCTCAACCCATCTTCAAGCTTGGAGGAGTTGTGGACCATATCCTTGTGTCCTCTACCCATTCTTCTCATTTTCAGGTATGTTAACAGTAAAGGTTGGTAACCTTGAATCCAACTCAATTAGGTGGTCTTTTCCTAGAGCTGGTGGTAATCTAGGGGGTGGTTCTTGGAGTACATATTCAGACTCATCAAATCAAATGTTGGAGGTCCTTCATAGAATTACAGATGAGCATAATTTATCTTGGGCAAGTTGTTTGGTCATTCTGTTTGCTAAGATAAGTCAATTTGCACTTGATTGCAATCTTCTGATTGTGATATATTCTTATGAATGTTTGAATTTCATGTATAGTTCGTGAAGGTTCATTGGAATTCACTCATAGTATTCAACCATTGTGCCCCCATGACAACATTGGCACGTCCTAAGGCTACAATGGAAAAGTTAGATTGTAGTTCTCCAACTGAAATTTATTCCTTTGATAATCACAATACAATTAGCCATTGACGCTTGGGGAATTAATAATAGGACAATTTTTATGCCCATGGATGACATCAAGTTTCCATTAGCCATTGACACTTGTGAAATAAATAATGAGATGACTTTTAGGCCCATAGCTGACACCAATTTGGAATCTTTGAAATTATGAGCAATGTCAAAATCGACAGGAATCACCATAGTTCTTCCCGCGACTTTTCTTTACTCTCTTGTTTTGATATAAAGTGATTCCTAGAATGGCAGCAAGAGAAACACTTGGAAATACTTTCTTCTCTTCGCTTAGATTTTTGCTAATTCCTTTTGATCACTCCAACCACTTCGGGTTGTTCTTCATCTATAAATTCAATCACATGGGTCTTGTTAGGAGCTTTGAACCACTTCTCTTTGTAGTTAAAATCCCCCTTGAGCATAAACCAAAAATTACTATCGGATCTAACACTCAACACATGCGAGTTTTGAGAGAGAGAGAAAGAGAACTAATTTTTCCTTCTTTTCATCCTTCTTGATCTTCACTAGGATGCTTAGAACTTGTCTTCTTGAGAGAGTTAGAATTGGTGTTGGAAGAATGAGGTCAAGATACCTTTATATAGTGATCCACCTTGGGTGAAGGGGTGTGTATTTTTCTTGGGCTGACTTGACTTGGAGGGAGGTTGACTTGACAACTTTTGGAGCCAAAAATTCCAATTTAAAAATTCAAATTTTCTTCTTTTAAAAGTTGCAATGGGACTTTGACTCAAGAAATTTTTTTCTTTTGACTTTAGCATTTAAAATATGCTTTACAATAATAAATACAAGTACATCAAGTGACCAAATATACATTTTGAAGACCGACCATAGTTACAAATTCAACACTCCCTCTTAACTAGGGAGGTATTCATAATCATCGTTATAGGAGTTCTCAAGTTGACAAATTTCTCTAAGAAAAGGTTATATAAAATCATTATCAAGTCTAATATCATCATCTATCATCAACTTCTGCTAGTAGCCACATATCCGGGGTGGTACGAAACCCATGGCTCACCATCAACAAACTAGGACTCACTCCTCTAGAGTGATTAGTCCTAAAGCTGAAACTCAACCCTCCTTTATCTCGCATGGAAGATGTATCCCTGCTCCTCGACGTTACTTTGCACCTCTTGGTGCAAATTCTAGTATTACTTGATTTTCCATGCTTATGTGGAACATGGTTGAGAGAAGGAACTATAACAACAATGGATTTGCATGGTTGAGAGAAGGAACTATAACAAAAATGGATTTGCATGAAAGCTTTATAATTTTTTCAAAAGTGAAAGTTGTGATTCGTAACTAAGTTTCTTCATTATTTTATAGATCATTACACGTCAAACCGACTTTACTCCTTGACTGGCATTACATTCAACTTTGTGCACAAGTATGATTTAAATGTATCAATCAAAAGTATGATTTTATCTATATTTGATAATGCAAGTTGAATACATCATACAATACATAGGAGTGCTATGGCTATGAAGTTCAATATGAAATAATCTATTGATTGCTACTATTACTATTATATAAGGGGTGCTCCTCCAACGGCCATTTATTAGCTATGTGAAGAAGGATTTTTGAAATTTGTATTTACTATAAGATTATGTATAGCTGAGTTGCAGACAACTAAGTAGAATTTGGTAGGAATTTTGGAGTATGTGTAATCATAATGATCTTGTCTTCTCTTCATTGATGACTTTTCAATGTGTGAGTTTTGAACTAAGCCATTGCATTATCAATGTGTCAAGGCTCAAAACTGGACCTATATGTCAACTAATTATGATCTTTCCTAGGAACATGAATCCTAATTTTTGTAGGTTTAAAATTTATCACAAGTTTTCTCTATTGTGGTCGAATATGTGGAGGTTATCTCAAAATTTATTTAACGTACCATGGATCTAAATTTCTTATGAAATTTCAACACTATAACAAAATTTGGTGCAAATTGTTGATCAATTCTCACTTGGTTAGGGTTATAGATGTTAATGAAAATTTTGTGTGCATGCATGAGAGTTGGGTGCAAATGCACAATGTTGTGTAGCATTAGTGTGATAAATATGGGATAGTGCAAAGCATAGTTTTTAAGATTAGTCTAAGTTGACTTGTACCTAATCAACTCAATCAAATTGATTGTTGTTTGAATGGTTAATTGTTGGTTCAATGGACAAAAGATCTTGCAGGACCAAATACCAAAGGGAAAAATGGAGCCCATCATTAGGTTCTCTTTGTAATTCTCCACCACTGCTACCTTCCATGCTTCCTCAAACTCCTCTCCAACCTCAATATTAGTTCTAGTAGTAGCATGAGCAACAACACTACGCTTAGCAGAACTAGAAGAACACGTTTTCCAAACTACATGAGAACTACTTCCCTCACAAGTCACCATGTGCCATGCTTGGTATCTGTGGTTCGCTTCCTTCAACTCCTGGTTCAACTACCATATCTTCATTGGAACCAACACCCTGAACTCCCCTAGACAACGATTCACCATTTTGTACTAGTGATTTTCCATTTGTACTGGTGATTCGCCATGATTTTACAAGATAATATAATCTCGTGAGAGATTCGCCAAAAAAATTATATATACATATTATATTATTAATAAAATCACCTTCCATTTTTCCTATGTATCATGGGGATTTGCCTAATTATTATATATATAAATTTAGTGGGGTTCTTAAAATTTTCCCTGTTTTCTTCAAAACATCCATTTCATTTTTTTTTGCTATTTGTGAGAGCGAAATTTGGTGCATTTTCTCTTGTAATTTTGTTATGTCATGTTGCATTTATTCATCTTCATGAGCCATAGTAGAGCCTTCTAAAGGCTTAATGGGTGCTGAATTATTTTTAGGGGGAATTTTAGAACCCAATACTGATATCTATTCTACAATATTCCCTTGGAATCAATTCAATTTGATTCTTCAAACAAGACTTATGCAATTCAAAAAACAATACACACCTTTTTCTTGATTTTTACGAGCTCGATATTCAAATTGAATTATCTCTATGGTTGCAGATATTCAATATCTAAAATTTGGCCCTCAGGTAGCCCTCTGAATCCTCTTTTGAATGCCACAGGTCTGACCTGGTTTGGATTCTTCAAGACTAAGTTATGTCCAATCTCCCAGAATGACCTAATTATGGATTAGTTCAGTAGAGAAAACTTGTATGAATTTCCACATGTCACTGTCTATTCCTTCAAATCTTAAATTGATAGAAAGGAAACTAAATTCCGTGTACTTCTGGCCACTTTTTACAGAATTCCAATATGATGCTCAGAGAGAGAGTTATGAATATTTTCCCATGATCACCTCTTTGAGATGAAATTCAGAAGCCTAAAAAAGACCTAACTTCCATAGATCCTATTCCTGAAAATATTGCAAACCAAGCACTGAAATTTTTCGACGATGTTTCTCAGGATTTTGGCTTCATGCTTTAAAAATTTTAGCTTCTAAACCTTCGTAGAAAAAAATTTATAGCGAAAATTCCTCGATGACCTGTTTGGTGCTCCGAAACCCTAGAATCCAAAGCTTTAATACCAAATGTTGTGAAACCAGCTCCAAAAATAGAAGAAAGAGATATCAACACCTTAGAAATAAGCCACTCAGAGGGGTCAACCTCCAATACATTACATGAATGAACAATTCTTGGATGATACAAATGACAAAACCTCCTTTCTATATATAGGTGTCCATGGGGTCACAATGTAATCCTAGCCGACCTAACAATAATAATGTAAGGGCACAATAATAACAATATGGGGGTTAGAAGGGTACAAAAATATCAATAACGTGGTTACATTAACAACAATAAGGGGCTATACTAGTAATATAGGGACCTAATAGGTCTTGACCACAAAAAAGTGATCTATCAGGGTGTATGTCCCAAAATTTATAGTCAATACCGGAATACACTTCCCCAACTTCTTAGTCTCGAGGACCAGAAATGGAAATCCTCTAGAATCACTAGTTGGGCATCAATAAAATTGTGGGTAGTCCCACTATCTATCAATACTGACACATGTTGCTCCTAGATTGTGCCTCAGTCTCCCAATGTTAGATTATTTGGAACTTCCCTGAATTATGCAAGGGCTCCTCTAGTTGGAAAAATTGCTCCATTTCCACCTCTAGGTGGTGGTGGATCCCTCCTAGTGCTACAACACTAGTATCTCCTTCCATATATTCTTCCTCCTCCTCATCATCATTGGAGAATACCTCATCATTACTAAAGGAGCTTTTGTCTTGGTTCTCTTTTGAGGGAGGAACCTTCATAGCTTCCCCTTTTGACTAAGAGGAGAAATATTGTTAGAGGGGGGCTCTTTCCCTTAGAAAAGTATTTTTCAAGTCTCTAACCCTCTCAATAGAATCTTGGAGCATAGTTGGTCTATTGGATACTACCAAATCATGCAAAGGATCTGCTAGCCCATCAATAAACATACACACCCTTCTAGCTGCAGATAGATCTGGCACCATGACTGAAAGTTTTAGGAATTAAGAGATATAAGTCTTTGGATCTCTTGACTTCTTGAGCTTATCAAGCCCAACATAATGAGCTTCTGTATCTCTTCGGTCAAATATTTCCACCAAACTCTGTGTAAATTTTGCATAAGAATTTATACTAGCAAGCTCCAATGTAGATAGGGCATGAAACCACCACTCATGTGATTCACCTTCAAGGTGTAGTGCTGATATCTTAATGGCCTCCATTTCTGAAAATTGGTTTAGCTTAAAATATATGCCTAATTTCCCTACCCAAGCATTGGTTGTGCACTTGGGTGACCCATCAAAAGTAGGCAAAAAGAATCTACCCAAATTATGCTGCCAACCATAGTTCTGCATGTACCCTCTACCTCTAGTGTGATTACCGAGTCTTCTATTATCCTTGACCTAACAGAACCCTTGGAATTTTAGATGCTCTTTGAACCTTTGAGATTGAGATTCAAATTCTAGGAGATAGTCACCAAGAGTCTCCTCCTCTTGTGTTCCTCCTATTTCTAGGAATGAAGGCATGGTGGAGCATTGTGGAACTGGCTGTAATGATGATTTCTCACACAAATAATGTGAGGTGACATAACTCTCTTCATGTTGAGACCTTCTTGGGGTATGTTTATGTCTTTCCCTCCTTATCTCCTTGATTTCTCTGGAAATATCCTACATAGTTTGGTTAAGATTTTTTGGAAACCCTCTTCCATCCATTGATCCATATTTATAGATGTAGTGCCCCACAGGCTGAGCTAAGATTATGCTCTAATACCACTGTAATATTCCAAAACAGGAAAAACATGAATATTGAACATAAAACTAGAAATTGCAGTAATTATCAATACATCAAACATGAGAAAATCATAGATCCATTTTATTATGTATATCAACAGTAAATAAGTACAATATCTTGAGAAACAAGTCACTCAAGCTAGGCAAGACAAGCCTCTAATGATCAAATACACCCAAACATGAAATGTTGTTGCTACTAAAAATGTAGGAGAACCAAGACAATGCAGTCCCAGTGAGTGTAACTATAGCTGGAAAATAGAAATATATAGATCTGCTGATATAATGCTCAAAAAGTGTCGAGAATATAGATCCAAGCTCCCAAGCACAATTCCAAGACAACCTGGGAAAGGTTTCAGGAAATACACACTGTGAAAAATGCAGCCCTAGGGCTGAATAATTCTCTACCACTGAATCACTGTTAGGAGATGGCTGATATAACAAGAAAATGGCTACAACTTCTCCCCTCTAGCCTTCTGGATGAAAGGTTGTTCCTTTCACTGGAAAACAAGATCAAGATCTTGGGTACTTGACCTTCCACTACAACTGCCCTGAAAAATAACACAATTTCTGAAGGAGACTGCATTGTAGGTGAATTTCGTTGCTTGGCCTGATGCGAGATGGTGGAATAATGCTCAAGGGGCTTCCTTGTTGGCCTCCTGGATGAAGGGTTGCTCCCCTCACTATAAAACAAGCTCAGAAACCGGGTCTATCAACCCTCCACTGTTATTGCCCTAAAAAACAACATAATATTGAAGGAGACTGTGCTATCGATAATGGATGAAGCTTGGCCTAATGTTGGATAGTGGAAATGAAGCTCAATGAACCTCCCCTGAGTGGGCACTCAAATTCCCCCAAGGATGAGGGTGGGATTTCCACTCGGAAACACCCTTGTGCTAAACAACACAACAGACTCCACCAAACAGCTGAAGTGTCTAGGAAGTCATAAAAGAAAAATACATAAACAATAATTAGAATCATCCTATGACTACCATCCCCTTCCTTATATGCTTGGTGAGCTTCCTCACCCTGGGCCCCACTCATTAAAGATGTTACTCTCATGCACACACTCCTCTATCATAGCTGTGTTGTCCTCATTAACTCTCCACTACCTCCATGACAACATTGTTGATTTGGTCAACCTTGACCCTGTCCATATGCTTTATCCCCTATTCACACCCAAAAATGCTTTGTTTAGCCAATAAAATGATCCAGTTTCACATTATAAGTGGTTTTATTCATACTAAAGTTATTTATGGGTCTCTCTACCCCTTTATTCATCTAACTTAATAACAAAAGAAAAAATTAATATTCCAACTAGCTGAAAGCTAATTAGGAATATTACAACCTAGAAATAACCTTCCAAAAAATTAAACCATCTATCTACGACATCTTCATCTATTTGGCCTTCATATACAAGAATTTCAAAGTTGCCCTATACCTTGAATGGAGTGGCGCCTCCAGAGTGGCTGTAGGATGTAGATGCACCGTTGGTGGGCAACCACTGAAGGATTTAGGAAAAGTTATCCATCATCGCGTACCTTTGTTTCTCGAGGGCCTCCTCGAGCAATATTTTGATAGGATCTCTTGCTCCCTCATATTTATTTTCTTTCGCCATGGGAGGTCAGCGGGGTTTGTGAGGCTGATCTTGCAAGGGTTCAACTAGATCAAGCCATAACTCCTTGTACCTTGACCTCGTTGGGGACATGAAAAGAAAAACATAGAAAGAGAAGAATGCGTTGATACCATTGATCTGGATTTATGCAAGAATGAAAAAAATAGACATATAACCATAAATACAAATATGCAGTGGAAATAACACTTCATTTCATTAACATCGAAGAACTAAAATTTGTTTACAGATAGAATGGAAATAAACTAGCTAGGGTACTGGTAGCTTATCTATGAGAAGAGATGTGGTGGCTAGAGGCCTTTGAACTGTGTTACAATGAGGCTCAAAGGCCTATTTATTGTTGAGAAACAATGGAAAACCCTAAACATCCAAAAACCTAACCTTATGAGATGAAACGCCAAAACTATGGGCCTCGTTTGGGTACATCAATTTCCTGAGGACGTAACTTTGGCATATGATATTTGTTTTATGTGATCAATACCTCATTATAAATATCTAGACGAAGAATACAATGTTTGACATCATAAACATTGAAGGAACTTCCATCTTTCTCCCATTTTTCCCCAAAAAAATCGTTTAGGGCCTCAAAACGGCTCCAGAAGTTCAAGACCCGAAAAACTACTAAAAATAGTAAGTTGTGCTGAAACTAAAAAATTGAAAGAACCGATGGTGGGGGTCCAAATGGAATAGGTGGGTTGCCACCAATATCCACCTGGATCGTTAGGGCCTCAAAACGGCTTTGGAAGTTCAGGACCCGAAAAACTGCTAAAAACAATAAGTTGTGTTGAAACTAAAAAAATGAAAGAACTGATGGTGGGGGTCCAAATGGAATAGGTTTTTGGGTACAAATATCCACTTGGATCACATTTTTTTAGAATAAAAGTTTGAATTTGATCGCTAAAAATTTCAGAAACGTAGCATGCTCTCAACAGAAGTGTAGCGTGGTCTTTGAGAGGGCGTTTGGAGGCCTTTCTAGAGAATTTCTGGGTTGGAAATGGTATGGATGGAAATTTTAGTATGTTTTATAAATAATGGAGTCATGATAATTGCAAACCCCTGCTCCAAACCCCTGAAAAATTGACTTGAAGACAACCTCTCCAAAAGTGCATAAAATGATTTGTAACAACTATATTTTGGGAATTTATCTCAAATAATAACACATGTGTATAAACAGAAGGATTTTTTTGTTATTTTGTCTATGATTGACCAAAACCTCTTTCACTTTTGTAAAATTCATCTTCATTACTTCAGAAAGTGAAATTTAAGTAGGATTTTCCCTGTGTGAAATGTAAACCCTAGCAAATGATCATAAAACTCTAAAAATGATGCCATGGGTCTGAGTTGTCTCAAACCTAGAAAATTTCCCTCCTTTTTTGTACTTTTTCTTCTCATTTTCCATGGTGTTTTTTGTATGATACAAACCCTAGATTGATGGGAAGGAAGGAAAGGGTGGAAACTAGGAAAACAAGGGAAAATGGGGCAACAAGTTTAGGGAGGGAAATGGAGGGGATAAGAGTTAGGGAAAAACCTGAAACAAAATTAGGGGAGATAGGGGATTTTTTTAGGAGCACAATTCCTTGAAATGGATAAGGGAAAGAGGGGAAAAAGGCCAAAACACAGTCATAACCTAGAATCTTTGTAAAAATGCAGTGTGGGCTAGGTTTTTTGGGGAAAATTAAAGAAATGAAGGAGATGAATGTGGTAAATGGTTTGGGGAGGTGTATTAGGTGTGTAGGAAGGTGATAGGGTAGAAAAAATAGGATTTTTCTCATTAAAACAAACCAAACACCAAAGATAGCCAAAAACGCAGTGAAAAACCTAGGAGAGGGATTTCACCATTTGTTGAAGGAAATGGTTGTATGAGAGCTAATGAGAAGCTATACTTACTTGCTGGAAGTTTCTTTAACTTTTATAATGATTTTTGAACCTTTTTTTCTCTTTTAGCCTCCAAAAACAAAAAACTCAGCGTGCTAGCTAATTAGGGCTTGATGATGGAAAGATGAATTCTCTGAAGGTTGAGATGAGGCTCAATGGAGGATGAGAGCTCCAAGAAGACGGAATTATGTGTATGAATGCTTTGGATGGTCCTTTTATAGCTTTAAAGTCAACCTTTTCTTATGATGATGGTATGACATCACATGTCCTTTTTGAGAAATGATGTGGTGAGGTAGTGTACTAAAACTTTATAAATTTATTTGGCAAGATTACATCTCCATGAAGGGTAAATGTTGCTTGGGAATATTTTTGAAGGCTTTTTCCCTAATTACTAACTCCCATGATGGTGACTAAGGTGATGGAATGACTCCCTACATGAATTATAATGACCAATTAATTGAAAACTTAAACCATAACCTATATGATGACAAGTTAAAATTTTCATGTCCTAAGACACTTGAATGAAGACATGACCATGATGAGTGATGATAAAATGAACAGATGGAGGGAGTAGCACTAACCTAGATAACAACCAATGATCAAATTTTACTCGAAACTATAAAATTTGACCTAGGGCTCTATCAACTAACCTTGAAAGAGTACATTTGATCACTGGTGACTGAAAGACACTAACAACACCCATGCAAGTTGACTCGCCAAAATTATTTTCCCAACACACATCTCCTCCATGCAATATATATAACCACTCACTCAAGTGTTGGTTGGGGTGTGCCTTTAACTAACCACACCCACTCATCGCACATGCTAAGTCATGTTCTGGGGTGCTCACCCAAAATCATTGAAAATTCATGATGCGAGGCATGATTATAAATAGTTGTGCTCATACTCAACTCGTCTAACTAATATCTACACAGTAAACATTGTGCACCAATTTATCTATGCCTTCTCTACACAATTTTACCATTCTCCTTCCCACAATTCCATAAGGCTAAAGTTTCTCAATCCTTCTTCCTTCACACTCAATTTCTTTTCTGTCAAATTTCTTCTTTATATTTTTCCACATTTCATAAGGAGAGGGGGCTGCCCACTTTGACTTCAATGCGTATCATTGTAGGCCAATAATTCATTAGGCGGATAGTTATGACAATTAAGGGTGGTTTGTATGGTAATTCTCATGACACGCCATAGGGAAACCAAAAAATATGCAACAATGCTTAATGTCCATGCAACAACCCACCACAAGCTTTCCCTCTTATAACTTTGGATTCGTATGTCCCTCCATTCAAGCCAATAATCAATTTATTTTCATAAATAAATATATACATGGATTTTTGTGGAAAAAGAGTTGTTACACACTCTCTTGTTATAGATAATCTTTCCATCTCACAAAATACTCTATCTTCTTATTGTTGTTGATAACCACAACTCTATAAGACACATTGATAACCATAACTCTATAAGCCACAATATCCTATAGCTTCAACTTTTGGTGATCAATAATGAAGGATGCTATGTGTGATGGAATTCTTATAGTCTTAAAAATAGTATTGTGTATTATATATATTGTAACACATATCTCCATCGTCAATGAACAAACTTGTGTATTATATTTTTTTTTAATGGTTTGTTCGTCATATTCTCCTCACATTCGCATCAAGTACAGTTGAGGCACCTGATTACATCATACACTTTGGTCAATATGATCTATTATTACTGAATAATAATTCTTGGATAGGTATTAATGTGCATTTCCAAATTGCAACAAGCATGATTTTAGAGAGGGTACATTACGATTGCAAGTTGACCACGCTCATTCTTGTTTATGTTGCACATTCTACACATTGTATTACTTCACTCAGCCTTGTGGGTAGTTCAAATTCTAGTATCATGATTTGGTTTGAGTGAGTTGGTTTTGGTTATGCTAAAGTTCAATTTTCTAGTGAGGTTGGGACTAACCAAACTATCATCATCCGTATTGTTCAACGGTCCAATTTCAGTCAAACCTAAGTAATATAATTTTTTGTATCGTTATTTATGTGCATTTGGAAATCGAAAAATGTATAGTTCTAGAAAGGGCACATTAGGATTACAAGCTGGCCATCCTTAGTCTTATTCCTGTTGCATATATTTTATATGTTATAGTTCCTCACTATGCCTTGGGGGTTGTTCATCTTCCACTTTCTAGTCTCACAGTTTAAATTGTGAGAGTTGGTCATGTTCATTTTTCTTTTCTATACATTGAATCAATATGTTGTCTTGTAAATTATGTTAGTTTTCGTAGCTGATTTTATTTTTAGGCTTTAGCTTGACATAATATTTTTTATAGTTAATTTTTTGTTGATATGATAGTGATATAAAGGACTCTACTGTAATGGGATCTTCAAAAAAACTGAAAATATTGAGAATGAATAACAAAAAATTTCCAGTGAAACTAAGTGAATTGTGAACCATGATATGTGATAAAAAATAAAATTGGAGTATATAAACGAGAACCTCCATTCATGAAAGTCACCAATGCAATACCTATGTTTGAAATCTTGCTAAATTTGTTTCATTGTGTTAAAAGAGTAATGTTTATTTGTGGCTATTGTCTATTGAAAAATCTACTTGTCCAACAAAGGAGCCACTTGTTTGGAATCCATGTGGGGCGAGTCTAACCAACTTGTGGTGTCTTTTGAGAACACTAGTATACATGTGATATTTCACATTTTAAGCCCAAGCATTTCTTGAATCTTAATACGTTTATAGGACAAATAATAATTTTTTTTTGATATTTTATGGATTTTAATTTATGGTTGTAATGTTTCATAGTACACTTTTGGTACATGAAAAACATATTTGATGATACTAACATGGATTGTGCTTATGTTTTTTCTTATATGTTGGCTTATCACTAATACTTAGCTATTTGTGATGTGAAATAGAAATGCTTGTAATGTACATCTCTATATAGTCCATCTTTTATGAGTATGAGATGCTTGATTCTGGTTATTATACTAGAAGACACTTACATACCGAGTATGTCACCAAACCAATGTAGTTTTTTCCTCTAAGAAGATATAGGAAACTAGTGTCTAATGTGTTAGGGTCCTATAATAATATGGTTCATAATTTTTGAATTCACTATGATTAGCCTTGTAAATATGTACATACCTTGATTTCTGCAAGTTGTTCTCCCATATTTGAAAATATTAATAAAAAATGAAAAGAGTGTAAAAGTCCTAAAAGAAAAATCAAAGGACTTAAAAAGAAAAGGATAAAAAAGAATACAAAAAATGAACCCCAAAAACAAAAAAGAGATAAGAATAAGACATGAAAGTGATGCAAGTCAAAATTCCACTACTTTTACTTTTACTGCAAGAATAATGATTATGTGTAGCTTGTTCAAAATGCCATAATCCATGATGAGTTAAATAGTTTAATATTAACTTTTTCATGCTTTGAGTTTTATGTATATAGATAGAGAATAAAGATTTGTCAAATAGTTTAAACTTGAAAAATCAGCAGAT
This sequence comes from Pinus albicaulis, assembly GCA_034641835.2. Classification (NCBI taxonomy): domain Eukaryota; kingdom Viridiplantae; phylum Streptophyta; class Pinopsida; order Pinales; family Pinaceae; genus Pinus; species Pinus albicaulis. Next base: position 949,015,061 of record CM076580.1, on the reverse strand, counting down.
AGTTAGAGAATAAATGAGGAGCTCAATAGTTTAATCTAATCCCTCAGATGAAATAAGGTTAGATTTAGATAGTTTATACTTTAAAAAGAAAAATGGATTTAGGGTTGCAAGCTCAAATGCACCCATGCAAATAATGGAAAAAATGATAGAATAAATGATGGGCAGATAGAAAGTAGTTGTACAAGGCATGTAATAAAACATCATCTAGAAAAATTACTAATTTCCCTCTCCTCAAAGTATTCAGTATTCAAAACCTTCAGTTAAAAAGGCTCGGAGCATTTCTCTGACTTTTGTTGGGACCGGACCCAAGACTTAATAACTGATTGGTAATAAGTATTGAATTCCCTTCATAAAATCCCATTTTCTCAACACAATTACCCTTTTCCAAAAATAAATCCCTTTTGCTAAGTTAAAACACTTTTTTCTTAGGGAAAGTAAAATTCCCCTTTAACTAATCCCATTTCAAGCAAAAAACCTTAAAAAATCCAAAAAATACTAGTTATTCTAAGTATTAAGTGTAAAATATTTATAATGGGACAATCACTGTGCTCAAATGCCTATTTTACACTTTGCTTAGTTTATTTGTATGTATTTTCGCTCATTTCATTCATTTTCATATTAACTTGTAATTTATTTTATTAATTCCTTATAAAATTCCCTCCCCATATTTATATTAATTCATTTATTTTAAATACCCCAAACCCACTATATTAACGTTTAACCTATGGTTTTAATACCCATGTGCCAAATATTATCCTGCTTCCCCCACAGGGTAAAAAATATTATATATAATATAACCCGCCCTTCGCTTTTACACTTGCATATTACTTATTTGTTGCGTAAATCCATATTACATATATCCTACTAATTCATTATGTTTATACGTTTAAACGTATTAACCCAACCCCACCACATATAATTTTCCGGGCCCCACACCCCATATGCCAAGCAACTACGCTGCCAAATCTCAGCCGTTCACAAGCCCTTCCCCAGATCTGACGATCCAAAACCAATATCACAATTTCAATAGCGCCAAGATTAATTGATTTGAGATTTGCAAAATGGGTGGTTTAGTCTTACCCTCTCTCCTCCACGCATCCACTCCTTATTGGATCGCATTCATTGGCCAAAAACCGCAAACCACTTTCTTATCGTGTGATAATCGCTTATGGTTTGTCTTCCCGGCGTTAAACCACCTGCATTCTAATTTTACCGACATTGAATGTGTACACTGTTTAAAACTAAAAATTCTATAAAACTTCATTTATGCACAGTGTAAACCTTTTCTAAGTTTTCTTCTTGTGTAAACCCTTCCAGTTGAAGAAAAGATAGTTTGCCCTTGCTTACACACTCAAATACCAGGAAATCCATTTTAAATTGCTGCTAAGACCGCCTAAAGCCTCAATTCTACTTCCAAGGACTTCAATGGCTTCCAAAAGCTCTCTAACGCCTTAGAAACCCTGTTTCAAGACCAAATACCTGCAAAAAACAAGTTTTCTTCGAAAAAAGTAACCTTCCCATCATCTGAATGAGATAAATCTATAAATTTTATTTCTATAACCCTGTTTGTCTACAGAAAGACCTTAATCACCTTCAAAGAACGTATTTTCTGTACAAAACCTTGATAAAACCTCAGTTTTGAATACTATATCTGCTTTTAAAATGAAATTGAAGAAATTAAGCCTTGTAGACCTTAAAGAACTTCTAATTAATCCAAAAACCCTTTTGTAAATACTTAGAACTCTTCTGTACATGGATTAATCTGTTTTAGGTTTAATTTACAGAAAAAGTGAGCTGAAAACCCTTGTTATACCTTTCTGAGTCTGTAAAAGAGTTTGAAGATCAATTTTGGAACTAAATTGAAGGTTAAAACCAAAAGAAAGCTTGATTGTACCCTTTGCTGTTCAATAGACCTATGTCATGCTAGAAATACCTTTTGTAAAGAGTTTAAGCTTACATAAGAGTACAAAAAGCCTAAAAACAAAGTTTTAAGCATCCGAAAGGCTAAAAGTGTCAAAATTAAACCCAGAAATGGCTTCGAAAACAACCATTGTTATAAATCCACTACAACCTCCTATTGTAGATATTGAGCATACACCTCTAGCTGATGTGGATTACAAAATAAATGATCCAATAATTAAATTTAATATGCTAGATCTCCACTGCTAGAGTTTAGAGAAATCCTTAGATCAGGGAGATGAAGTTCAAATTTGGGAGTCCAATTTACCCAAATATGTAGTCCCACATACTCATCAGTGTCCAAGAGTCATTAGGCTGTGTCAATCCTACTATTCCTCAAACCAAAGAGCTATGGTTGATGCTAACAAAGAAGTATTGTTTACTATTACTTCGGAGTCTATAAACCTAATGCTTTAGTTGAAACCAAATCCAAATGCAATCCCATTATCCATAGAAGCTCTCAAAAAGCTTTATATTGAGTTAGAATTTCCTAAGAGATTTCAGATCTTCCAAACTTTCATGCTTGCATATGTTGAAATCCCAAAGATAAACCCTCCCTATTCATCTTCCAAATTTCCTGAAGGATCAAGGAATGTCATTTCTATGTTATCCTTTATCCTAGGTTATTTTACTAATGAGCACACATATGAGTCTATTCTTGGTTTTCTATCCACTTTTCTACGAGGTCAACCTCCTTCTATCATCTATAACTATGATGAATACATAGTTGATAATATCCATGATCAGCTTGTGAAATTTCCCATTGAAGGAATTTTCAGATATTCATCCTTCCTCTTTCACATGTTCCTTTACTTCCAAGTAAATAATTTCCCAATAACCCTTCAGAAATTGGATGTAGAATGGAATACACTATCAGTAATCTTTTGGACCTCTTTAATTAGAAAATAATCGACAGAATTCACTTATGTGGATTTCATAGATTTTTTTGTTCATCCATTGATAAACATGATGACAAACATTGTACAACCAAGAATAAGTAATGAGATAAAGAAAGTGTTATAGCTTCAGAGAAAAGCAGAACTGGATATTGGTACCTTTACCAAAATCACACAGAGATTAGAGTTTATGGGTCAAACCTTTTACCCTATAAAATGCCAAAATACTTGCCAATAAGAGTTTTTGCCTTAGAGTACATAAGGAAAATTCTAAATTTAGATTTTATCAACTTCTTGGCTGCCAAAAAAAAGACTCAATTCAAATTAAAGAACCATGTGGTTACTTTCATTTGTAATCACAAGGAAACATGTATAGAAGCATAAAAACAGTTTTTGGAATATAAATTTGAAGAAAGTTTCTTGTGTAATTATGATCCTCATGGAATACTCAGTAGAATGAGGGTAAAATGAAAATTAACCCCTTATATCCATGATAAAAGGCCTGAGATTGAACAATATGATAATCAAATAGAATGGTTGGAAATTACCTTGATGGAAATAGTTAAACAGGCACTACAAGAAAAAAGGACATTGGTGAGGGGTCATGCTTGTGACGAACCTTTAAGGTCCATCACCAATGTCACATATGGTGACGGTCCTTAAAAAAGCATCACTATAAGTGTATATAGTGATGGTCCTTTAAGTTTCATCACCAAAGCCATTTTCAATGACACTTTTGGTGAGGGTCGTTAAAGGCCCATCAATAATTCTCTCTTTGGTGACACTTCTAGTGACGAACTTTTAATGACCCTCACCAATGATCTTTTTGTTACTTTTGGTGACGATAAAAAAATGTTCGTCACCATTGATCATTCTAATGAGTTTTTGATGATGCTATATGCCTGTTAATATATTTTTTTCAAAAGATAACGATTTAAGGCCATTGTTATGGAGTATTTTTTATGATATTTCCAAGGCCATAGTGGTTAGAATCAGTCAATTTTTTAAGAAGTAATTAGTGTGTATCATTTCCCTCAAGTAATCACTAGTCGAATAGAGTTTTTTTTACAGGTCAAAATACCTCCTCATCAGCTCAGAGGAGAAGACAAATATGGAAGGAATACAAAGACCTAAATTAAACCTATTTCTGCCAAGGTAACGCCTCTCTATAACAACACAAGAGCGTTATAACATAGCTGATCAGTGAATGGGCCACGTTAGTGACTATGGCAACGCTCTGTTTACACTAGAGGGCAGCATTACCTGTGTTTTAAGTTTGAAACGGGAAAAACCTATGGAGAATGATTTGAATCTCCAGCTTTTTCTCACAAGAGAGTCAGTACAAAAAGGAAACTGCAAAGCACTAATCTCTTATTGGGCATTTCCATAAACAAATAAACTCTCAAAGAAATAAAAAGCATGGAGGTTGTGGTAAAATTCTTGGGTTGTTGGTTATCGTATATCCCTCTCAGGGCTTTCCGGTGCCCAAGGAAGACAGTAAGATTAGCTGTACAGTTCACAAAGATGGCATATACATGTTCATATTAACTTAAAACCACTTGATGGAAAAAGATAGAAAATGACCTCTTTAATGATCTTGGAGTCCTTTGGAAAGCACTAGGTAGTGAAGCAGCGTTTCTCCTTTACTAGCTCCAAATCTAGGTCCTACAATCAATTAAAGCACCCGTGTAATTTCTAACATAACATACATTTCCTATCACTTAAGCCAATATATAATAAACATTTAAATTTTGCACATCTAAGCCATTCATCTCATGCTATATAAGTGATTAAATAATAATGACAATATCAACGCATAGAATGGACAAAAAAATACAGTTCTATTGATTTATAAAAAAGGAGGATTACAACCGTCGGTTGCACCAAGCCCTCCTTAGCCTTCCAATCTCTCTATCTCTCAAAGTGGTGATGTATTGATCAAAAATTTCTCAATGAACCTCTTTGACCTTTGACCTTCACACTACAACAATGATCTCTACTTCACAAGTGTTCAAAAACTTGACAATCCTTCGACCTTGAACCAAGAGCCTTCAACTCCATTTTATAGGAGATGGAGAGAGCAATCATTTCCCTTCTCTTTCCACCAGTTCTGAATAGAAAAAACCAAGATGTTTCCCCAACCTCCATGCTTTTGCCTTCTTTGAGAGTTCAGTTGTTTATGGCAATGCCCAATAAGAGATTAGTGCTTTGTAGTTTCCTTTTTGTACTGACTCTCTTGTGAGAAAAATCTTGAGATTTAAATCATTCTCCGCGGGTTTTTCCCGTTTCAAACTTAAAACACGAGTAACGCTGCCCTCTAGTGTAAACAGAGCATTTCCCTAGTCACTAACGCGGCCCATTCACTGATCAGCTACGTTATAATGCTCTTGTGTTGTTATAGAGAGGTGTTACCTTGGCAGAAATAGGTTTAATTTAGGTCTTTGTATTCCTTCCATATTTTTCTTCTCCTATGAGCTGATGAGGAGGCATTTTGACCTGTAACAAATGCCCCCTAAAGTGTGAGGTCAGAGATGAAGATGATGGCCGAAATACTTTACAATGTGTGTAGTAGAGATAAAGAGATTGAAAGACTGAGGAAAACTTGAAACAACAACATATGTCAGAAAATATAGTATCTGCCTTGAGTCGGGCATTCCCATTCTCAGTAGCTTAAACAACATGATTTCTCTAGAATAGAGATATGAAGAATCTGTACACCGATAAGCACAATGTGGAAGTGTCTGTCATAACAGGATCAGGCTGAAGAAGCTGTCTCCATAAACAATATCGCAACTTGGGGGAGGGAACACAACTTTCATGATGTAACCTTTGCCCCAAGGTCTTGACCGCCAATTCACTTAAATTGCATATTTCTCAACATGTGAATGAAGGAGTTGTCATCGAACATGTGAGAAATCGTCTGATTACCAGTCGATAATGAAAATTGTTAACAGACGCGAAGGTGGCCACCGATAATGATGATGGTCCCTAAGATGCACAGTACAATCTAGCGAGTGTGAATAAAATGAGTTGAAGTCGAACACTTGTAGAATCGTTCGATCGGGAGTCACTGATGAAGACTCCTGATCAAACACAAGACTACCTGCCACTGATGTCTGTAAGTATCTGGGTACTGATGGGTTTCTGGATCAACTTCCTAGATAATATGTTGAAGTCGATAGGAAGAGATCTGTTGAAAGGTAGGCACTGAGGCGTCCTACATCATTCAACATGAAATGGAAACCAACTGCTTTTTTTGTGATTGAGCTAATGAAGAGTGAATGGGGATGTCAGACGACAAATAATTTCTAGCATAATGAGTGGTTTGGTTGATAATAGGAGCAGTAGATAGCGAGATCTGCTTGAACAATAGAAGGCACTGTAACAGGTTACTAGGTAGCTAAGGCTTAATGAACACCAAAGACTGTGTTAGGATTTTACCAATGCAGGGACACTGGGAAATGAAGGCTAATACTCATAGATGGTAGGGTTCGGTTAACTACGAAAGAGTTTTCTGGGAAGTGCCATGTTCAAGAATCTTGCCGCCAAATCAACCTTTCTGAAATGTAACAGAGGTAGTATCCATTTTTTCCAAATTTTTTCCCCATTTGATTAAGTTTAACGAGTCCAAATGAGTAAAATCGGTGATTTTTTCATATTTAGAGAGTCTAAAAAATATCATAAAAGAAAACTCCGTGCCCTGTATGATTAGGTTTAACGAGTCTAGATGGGAAAATTCGGTGAATTTTTCATGTTTAGAGAGTCCGAAAAATATCGTAAAAGATGACTCCATTGGGGTACCTTTGTCATGTCTTGATAACCGGGCATGACAAAGGGATAATAGTAAGCTTGAAATAGTTCATTTTATGTAAGTTAGTCCATTGAAGCCGTAAAAGTGAGAAATCTATGTTCGATGGACATCTACCTCATTTTGTTATGAGTACAAGGAGACAGAGTAAACTCAATACTCTTTGTGAAATTTTAACGAGTCCAACAAAGAAAAACTTGGTACCCTCCGTGAAATTTTAATGAGTCACGCGGAGAAAACTCGGCTAATTTTTCAGTTTAAAGAGCTTTGAAAAAGAGAAAAGAATGGCTCCTTACTCTCTGTCGTGGTAGTTTAACGAGCCCGACAAAGTCAACTCGGGGTTTTTTTAGTTTTATGAGAGAGAAAAAGATTCCTAAAAAGAAAGCTCGGTGCTTCTTCATAGTTTTAACGAGCCTGAAGAAGAAAACTCTAGGTTTTTCAAATTAACGAGCAAGAAAAAGACCAAAAAAGAATGCTTGATATCAAATTCATATAATTTTAACGAGTCTGAAGAAGGGAACTCGAGGTTTTTTAGATAAACGAGCAAGAAAAATACTGTAAAAAGAATGCTCGATGCTTCTTTGTGTAATTTTAACGAGCCCGAAGAAGAGGACTCGAGGTTTTTCGGATTAACAAGCAAGACAAATACCATAAAAACAATGCTCGGAATTTCTTGATCTCTTTCTCGTCAATAGAAGGATCTATGTCGGGAATTTTCTTGTGAGACCAAGCAAACACATTGCGGAATTATTTGAAAATGGATGTGAAGCGCGCAATTTCCTCAGGATTGCAAGCTTCTCCATTCTGAATATTTTCCACGATACCCGTTTTGACCGAGATATAAATGAGCATTGTCTTAGAAAGATTACCCATGTTTCCTTCTGAATCGATAGTTTGAATAGTCATGTAAGTGGAGGGAACCATCTTAGGTGGTTCAAAGGATGGGATTTCAATTTTTATCACGTCCGAGTCAATCATCGAAGCGCGATGGTGAAACTCTTCCCAAGGTCATTCTTCTAATGACATGATCTCTCGAATAGGTTCGTCTGTAGGCCACAGTTCATTGAGCAGATCCTTAGAGAGAACTGTGATGGGAGGGAGGTTTGTACTTTTGGTCAAAACCATATCAGTGGAGGGTTCAGATGCGATTTGGATGGCTTGGTAAGCCAACTCGGCCGGCGAAAGCGCATCTGATCTCCATAAGAATCAATGTCTGAAGGTGCCAGGATGATCCATGGGTCGATAGAGCCATCCAAAGTGGTGGATATCATTTCAACCATGTTTGGGATCTGCGGTGGCGGGAGAGGAAAACAACCCAGTAGGGAAGATGCCTTCAGAAGACCGGTACCAATACTGACGTAAGAGTCAGGAAATCCTCCTATTAGGGGTACAGTGCTACTTGGTAATGTGGCATAATCAGGGGTGCAGAAGGATAGTTGATCCACCATGACTATTTTCCCATCCAATGGAAATAGGATGAGTCGGAAGACCGAAGACACAATGGCAGTCATGGCATAAGACCAACTGCGACCGAGCAACAGATTATAGTCGAGATGGCGATCTACGACTTCAACGTCCACGGTTACCATTTTCCCACTTAGAGTGATGGGAAAGATAGCAAGGTATCCTTTTGGGAGGAACTTGTGGCCATCAAAAGCTTTGAGGGAATTTGATGGCGGTGTTAAGGTAGGAGAACCTAAAGCGAGCCAGCAAGCTTGTGACATAATGCAGGTCGAAGCACCTTCGTCTATGACAGTGCGATGGATTGGTCTCCCTTTCGACACAACCTGCACCTGGAATGCAAGTTGGTGTGAGAGGCGAGGTTTAGACTTTTCCATATCAAATATAGCTAGCATGGAATCCTGGGGGTCTATTCCACCAATGGCTGAAAGCCAGGATTTCCTTTGTGCTGGACAGGTTTGTAATACTTCGAGAGCAGACATAGCTGACGGTGCCTGTGCCAAATCTTCTACAATGTTGTAGTTTTGGGTTGCACATGCAGAGGTGTAATGAGTTGTGCGTCAAAGTGTCCCTTTGGGGGGATGAATCACGGGTTCAGCAGTAGGTCGTTCGATATACAAATCGTTGGGCAGTGGTGGATTTGAACTAGTACCAGGTTCTTGAGCATCTATGGTAGGATTTCCATAAAGCTTGGCTCGAGTTTGAAGTTCAACACTCTCAATGCCATAAATGGCAGATGGTGCTTCGCCGAAAGGATGTGAACCACCATTGCTCCATTGATGGGGTTGTGGTGGATTGTCAACCATGTGTTGATGTTGCTGCTGCTGATTAGGGAAAGGATTATGAAGAACGACATGTGTTCGCCCAGAATCCTTGTTGGCAATAAAATCGATGCATTCCTGTAGCCAAGGACATTTGTATGTCAAGTGTTCCTCCGCACAGATCTTGTAAGGAACTTTCATGGGTTTATCCTTCCCTTTGTCATTTTTGGCAGCATTTTTCTGATTAGGGTTATTCTGATTATCCGACTGCTCTTCCCAAGAAGATGTATTTTTCTTGTTCTTCTTATTTTTCCCGCTATGTTTTTGTGAGGTTTGCACAGAATTTACCTCAGCGGTAGGAAGAGTAGTTGTTTGGTGAGGGGCGGTGGCAGCCGAAGATGGCTAAGAGGCTTGCCCCCAAGATTTCTTTATGGCCACACCGAAGATTGTGCCAACAAGACCGTCCGCATGTGCTCCGATTTTTTGAGTGGCCGGAGGATTTGGGTTACTAGGGGCATGGGGGAGTAGATCGTATAGTGTGCCAGATTGTGAATAGATTAAATCCAAATGTTGGGCATGACGAATGCATTGATCTTCTGTAACCACACCAGAAAGGCCAATGTCTTTAGAGATGTGGGGTAAAAGAGACTTGCAAAACCAATTGGCTAAGAGATGATCCAGGATTGGCACTTTGACTAGCCTCCTCCTATGTCTCCATTCATGAATATGATCGGAGATGTGGGTGGCAGTGTCTTGGCGCAGCGAGGTTAACAATTCTGTTTCGGTTTCAAATATAATTGGTAATTGGAAGTTCTTTAGAAACTCTGTCGCTAAAGCACCAAAAGTATTGATGGTGGCACGTGGTAATTCAATGTACCACTTGGCGGCATTGCTTGTAAGGGTGCGGGGAAACAGTAGAAGCCAGACACTATCATCCATCATGGAATTGGATATAGACCATAGATGAAAGGTAGTGATGTGTGTGGCTGGGTCGTCCCCTTGTTTCCCGTCAAACTTCGGGATGTCAGAAGGAATCTTATGCGGTACTGAAGGCCAAAGCAGGTTGTGATTGATGGGGTCGTTAGTCAATTTATGGATATCGGGGATGTCCAAAGCTTCCAAAAATGGAAATTGTGGATTTTCCCCTGAATCTAACCAAGGCAGTATGGGCTGACTACTTAGACCATAGGGTCCACCCATCAATGTGTTACCAGGAGGATAAGTAGGACTTCCATAAAAATTTCCTATAGGGGAGGAGTAGGGACATACTGTTGTTGTCCATAGGGCATATTATTGTGGGGTGAACAGTTGGTTTCCCCCAGTATAAAAGTTCCCTCCCATTCCAGATGGAGGTTGGGGTTGGTTAGTCCAAATGGATGCAATAGAGTTTCCCAGAGGCATGCTACTACTTGCATAGTTTGGCAATGGCATAGACCCTACACCTATATTTGAACCACTTAAGGGAAAAGTATTGACAATAGGTTGTCCCATTTGTCCTAAGGATTGCAGGGGAAGTTAAATGTTCCCTGCTACCTGTGTGCTGGTGACACTGCCCCCTGGTATAGTGGCCAAGGGGTTTGAACTTAGCAGAGGGTTCCAACCGAAAGGGTTGCTAAAAGGCACCGAAGTAGTCATACTCGTGGGAGGAGCTGCCGTGGGTCCCAACATGGTCACAGTAGGAGTAGATGCTAAAGGATTTGGCGAGCTACCGACAGTTGTGATGACCGTAGGGTTGGGATTAGGTATATGTTGACTACTGGGGTTACCAAGTGATGGCATAGAACTGACCACCGGCGAGGAGGATGGTGGCGAACCTAGGATGGTTGCCACTGGCATTGACCCTGTGGATGCTGGTGGTGAAATGGATGTTTGTGCGGCCGAAGACATATCTTGGCGTGGTGGAATCTAAATTATCACAAGCCCTAATGGATCAGTGAGCAAAGAATTGTAATGAGGTATAACCCCTTCCGTGAAAGGGTCCTCTGGGAATTCTTGATGATATGAGGCTATGTGAAAATCAAGATTAGTCAGTGGAGACTGCTCTTCAGTAGAAGGCACGGGTTCACCAAGGTTCAGTTCTTCCTCAATGGTTAGAGGAGGTAGACCTTGCTGTCGTCGAGACAGACGACGTGGGTCGGAGGACGCCACGGTGACCTGTTTATTTTTTAACAATTTTTAATGAATTGTGATGTATTATAAAGTCTCAATGACAATAACCACACACCTAAAAAAAAAAAAAGACTCTCTAAAATCAATCAGCAAGTAGCCAGAATAGGGTGCCCTGTATAAGTACTACCGTTTGCTGGTGATGAAATCGAGTATCACAATAGTATACAAAGAGGGTTGGTCAAAAGTACAGTTATGGTCACTCTAGAGCTTCGTCCGAACCTTAAACGATAGGTGCAAGCACTCTCGTGAAGACGAGTACCCTCCATAAGACCGAATACAGAGTGGGTCCATCTGTTTTAGGTACCAGGACATCCTGTCCCAGTCACCTTGTGTAATTCCCTACAAATTATGGCCACTAAAGATACCTCAAATCACAGACATCATCAGGGGGGTCCACGGTCAAGGAAAGTATGCTATATGGGCAGAATACCTAGATCCCAGATCTAGTTTCAACATCCCCGAAGGGAACCCCAATATATAACACACCCACCGGATGCAGTCAAAGGTGGGATACCTTCTTGTGCACCCAAGTGTTGTCTCACACTGAGCTCTGATAAAGGAACAGTCCCGATAATATGAGTGCAGTAGGATTTCGCTCGTTAATGACTCTAGTTTCAAGTTTTGAGATCTTGGGTGATTTTCTCACTTTTCCTAACCCAAGATCCTAGCCTGAACTACTGTTTGTGTGAGATCAAAAAAGATTAATGTGATTGATTTTATTATCGCTTGATTCTTAGTGTACTTGATTATTAGTCTTGCGGAGGGGGAGTGGATGTATGAAATGCAATGACACTCTGACTCAAGAAACCATGCAAAACATGCTCTAAATATTCAATTCGATGAAGAGTATTTCTACAAGGAGAGGTTTCTTTTCAACATCCATGCACTAAAATTAAAATAATACAGTTCAAATTTAAAGATTCAGACTTCTATCTACCTCTTCTTAACAGTCTATGAACTGAAATTTTCAGAATTAACTCAACTAGATGTAGAAAAAACTTCAAAGAAAAATTTTTTTCTCTAAAAAGTAAATGCTTTTGACACTAACTTTTCAAAAAAGAGAAAACAAACAGAAATGCCAGCTTAGTAAACAAGCACAGGGATTTAGTCAAGGATATATACTGATGGCCAAAAAACTCTGCAACTAAAACAGAATCACAGCAGTGAAAAACAAGTTTTGGCTGAGTAACGCACTATCTCTGAGTAAAGATAGCGTTAATCCAGAGACTAACGCACTGTATTTAAGAAGAGGCAGCGTTATAATGCACTGGAAAACCTACAAAGGTAGCGTTAGCCAGGGTAAAGTTCTTCAGACGGTCAAATAGAAACAGGATTGAACTCTGCGAGCTTTTGACATGTCTACTGGGCATAAAAACTGGTCAAAAGGGTCTGTGAACAGAGGAAAGAAGAAAGGAGGAAAGAAATAGTCTGAAAACTATGGGGAAACTCCCCAGTGGAGTCACCAATTCTCAATTAACCTCTTTTACCTTTTACCTTCACACTACAACAATGATGTCTACTTCACAAGTGTTCAAAAACTTGACAATCCTTCGACCTTGAACCAAGAGCCTTCAACTCCATTTTATAGGAGATGGAGAGAGCAATCATTGCCCTTCTCTTTCCACCAGTTCTGAATAGAAAAAACCAAGATGTTTCCCCAACCTCCATGATTTTTCCTTCTTTGAGAGTTCAGTTGTTTATGGCAATGCCCAATAAGAGATTAGTGCTTTGCAGTTTCCTTTTTGTACTGACTCTCTTGTGAGAAAAAGCTGGAGATTCAAATCATTCTCCGTGGGTTTTTCCCATTTCAAACTTAAAATATGGGTAACGCTGCCCTCTAGTGTAAATAGAGTGTTGCCCTAGTCACTAACATGGCTCATTCACTGATCAGCTGCGTTATAACGCTCTTGTGTTGTTATACAGAGGCGTTACCTTGGCAAAAATAGGTTTAATTTACGTCTTTGTATTCCTTTCATATTTGTCTTCTCCTCTGAGCTAATGAGGAGGTATTTTGACCTGTAACAGTTTTCCTATTAGTCAACACATCATTCATATCTATTAAGTTTATTATCTATCAAATTCCCTTTAGATAAAGTTCCACTAGTGTGTGTAGGAAATATATTATTTAATACATAATCAGGCTCTGACAATTCTATTAATGAGAAAGACCTAACACTCATCAACAATCTGAGCAGACCTTAAATTAATGTTAATTTGTCACACACTAACATTTATTAGCACCTCGGATGTCTTGGAACATCTTTGTACCTAGTGTTAGTATGAATCTCTTGTCGAAGTGTACGAAAAAAGACCACTTTAGCTACGCATAACTTATAGCCCTAACATCAAATATGGCTGCCAATATCTTCAAATCTGCAGTTAGTTGATCAAGACAAGTGCTGCAAAAAACTAGATCTATGCATAAAGAGACATTAAGCAGTAAAAATAAGGTTTTGCTCCATACATCTAATAGACAAGACAAGAACAATATTTTTTGAAAGAATTTTTGTATTAAGGGCACCTGGGAGGAAAACAAGAAGGTGTTTCCAATTCTCCTCAATGGGATGAGTTCTTGGAAGTCCTCAGCACTTCAGATCTAGCATTTCTCTCTCCTGTTGGTGTAGAAAACCCAGACAAAGATAGAACTCAAAGGGAGCTCACACAGCAAATAATGGAAACGATGACAATGGTAATGGCTCAAAGCCAGACCAAGAGTTTAGATCCAGAGTGATCTAATAGGCAACAAAAGGTGAAGAATGGTATGAAAAACCCTCCTATTTATAACAAAATATTGGGTCATTCTAGATCTTAGTGCATGATTAAAATAATGTTAACCAAATCTAGATCCACCTTTTATGGAATATTTTATTATATTTGTTGGAGGGAAAAAGTATTTGACTTGGGTCAAATCTCTTTATTTGTGAATAATAAATAAATAAATGATTTATTTATCATTTTAAGGAAGTGGTTGAAAGATAATCAAATAAATAATGATTTATTTAATTATTTATGGGTGATTTAGTCATATTTAACAAGGAATATTATTTAAATAAGATTTAAATAAGTATTCCTAGAAAATAATAAGATAAATAAAGATTTATCTAATTAATTTCTTTGTTTTGGGTTAAACATGACCAGGAATAATAATTGAATTATTGTTTAATTAATTATTCCTTGAGGAAAATCAAACAAATATAGGTTTGTTTAATATTTCCTTTTGGGGTTTCCTGTTTAGACCATAAAAAACCTAATAAATGTGTTTTATTAAGTTATTTTACATAGTGAAAGCAATTTTAATTAGGGTAAAATTGGTCTTACATGGTGTACTTGGGTCCATCTAATGATAGTAGGTTAGATGACCAAAAAATGGTGTAACAGATTTCCCCCCAGCGTGCGAGTGTTAGAAGCAAATCGTATGACCGAAGTACGTTGTAAGAACTCAATCACCAGACATCAAAAGGGAAGTCAGAGAGAGAAATGTAAGGTTGACTAATGTGCTGAAGAACTAGACCCTGAGGAGACGAGACTTACAGGTGCAAAAAGTCTCTTTTTATGAGAGGGTACCTGTGCTAAAGGCGGTGGGGGAGGCATACCTATGCCCGCCGAGACAAAGTACAAAAGAATAGTGTGTCCAAGGGACCAAACCATAAAGTACAGCTAGCATAAACATGAGCCAGATCACAATACAATGAGGGATCCCATATACATGCTGTGCCTGGGATAACAGCCAAGACTTATACAATAATATCTGAGTACATGAGATGCAAATACAACCCAAATGCCCCCTATAAGTGGGGAAAGGCTCACAAAATCTGACTGATATATGAAAATCAAAGAGGCGCTGCAAGCAGCTAGGGCTGACATCATCAAATATATGGAGCTGCATCGAAGACTGCAATGAAGAGGTCATCCGGGCATGTGGGGGGATACCTACAGGGCCACCCCCTCATGAGGGCTGAGACATCTCACACACACCCGGGAATCACCAAAAGCGACTACTGCATCACTGAACCATCAAGCATATGGATCTCAATCATGCTGAAAGGAGCTGGAGTGGAGAAACAATCAAGTCAAAGGGAAATGAGAGATCCCTTTTCCTGATCCGAGGCACCGAACAAGAGTGGAAGATGGAACCAAGGTACACCGCCCTCTAGACCTATCTTCTGGAATGAAGGAGCTGATGGTGACAGAAGGAGGTCCGCCATAGGTGAGGCAATGAGAGATCCTCAACTAAGGCACGAGAGAAAATAGTACAGCGACTGACAGACTAATACCAATGATGATGATGGAATGGAGGGGACTGAGTAGCAAATGGATGACTTCCCTTGCTAGAGCATAAAGGACATGAATGACATGGCAGTGACTGACACAATATCATAAGGGATAGGGGACAGTGGAACTGACGGTGATAATGTGCAACACAAGAGAGAGACCAAGCAATGAAGGATGGAGGACTATAGCAGGGTACAAAGGGACTCGGGATAGACTCCATGAATACGATGATGAATCAACTTGGATGCTCTAAAAAAGGGCGACTTAATGGTGCTGCCACACAAAAAAGGTCCCATGGGGGACCATGAAAACATGAGTACAAGATGGTATCTCATGACGAAAATCGACACGAACAAAGACAAGTATGGAGGCAAAGTGGTGCCCCAAGTACAAGTGTTGTAAGTGAGGAAATTCGATTTTGGGGGGAGGTGAAGTGACCCATATTGGACAAAATGTGTCCTGGTGAAGTATCAAATCACAAAAAACTAACAGATACCCATTTGAGGGCTCGGTGAGAGCTTTCCAACGGTGCAGACGGTTTGTCAAACGGAGCTACGGTGTGGTCGCAGCAGGCGAAAGAAAAAACAAGGGTTCTCTTTTAATAAGGCAGTTTTCCCTCCAAATTCACTCATTTGCTAGTGTTGCTGTGGTGAATGTAGAGAGGAGAGAAGGCCCTAAATCTTGCGGTGAGCATAGCGGAAAAACTGACCATTGGAATTGAGATCCGTCAGTTGCAGGTAAGAGGCCTAACCTTATTCTTTCATTTTGATGGATTGAAAGTTCAGATTAGGGCCCAAAATCTCAAGAACAGACCCTCTTTCACCTCTATGGCAGGGTCGCACTTTTTGGGCCAAAAAATGCGACCTGGGAAGCAGGTTTTGAGCCAAAAACTGTGACCTGTCCCAGGATTGGGCAAAAAATGCGACTTGGAGGATGAATGAGATTTCAGTGCTGTTTTAGGGCTGAGATTTGGGTTTTTGTGATTGGTTACAGTGTTTCCTATCTGTATACTGACAAAGATGATGTGTTTGTGCAGATATGGTAGATATACAGAACAACTGGAGAGAGAGAGACCTAGGTACATTATGGTCAGAGATCCACGCAGATCAGGGTGTCTGTCGTGTATTGGCCAGATTTGGGGTTCTGAAGTTTTTGGAGAACCCTTTGATGAGAGCTGGGGAGCCCTTGTTGGCCCGGATTGTCAGTTATTGGGATCCAGATCATGAGGTCTTTGTAGTGCAGGGGCACAGGATAGAATTAACAGTCCAGGATCTGTATTTCCTTACTGGTCTCCCGCCACTTGGGATGGTGGGAAATACACAGCCAGTGCTACCGCGGGGGCAAAACATCATGGAGTTTGTGTAGCGACATTGTCGACTGGGAATCCAAGTCAAAGGGACTCGGATACCGATCGGTGACTTAGAGAGATTAAAGACTCGTGCAGTGGCCGCAGCAGTACTGAGGATCCTGGGCAACCAGGCACTCCATCACATCACTGGGGGGCAGATGATGATTGTGGAGAGTGTGTTGAGTGGGACCTACTATGGGTGGGCCTAAATGATGTTGGTGTCGTTAAAACGACAGCTGTCACTTTGCAAGTGGCAAGTGAACCACGATTGCTCGTATGGGACTTTATTATGCTCCTTTTTTGAGAAGATCCCGACCTTACGACCTCGTATACAGCTCCCAGATGGGGGCCCGAGAGAGCCCAGGATGCGCCGATGGGGGCGACTACTGTGCAGAGGAGGAGGAGGGGTGGTCGGACGGGTGTTTCAACCTAAGTTCTTTGCCCATTGGGATCAGATGTCATTATACATAGACGACTATCCCTATAGTGGGATGAGTTATTGTGGGGATCCGGACCTACCACTTCCGCCTGGTCGAGTATGGGGACCCGATGGTAAGTGACAAGTGACTACTCTTTTTTGGGCATGTTAAAGTTATTGAATAGTAGATAGGGTACTGATTCATGTACTTTTGGTATGCAGATATAGCTCCGGTAAAACCGGCCGGATATATGGGACGACCGGTAGCATCAGGAGCTGCAGGCCTGAGTGGATCGAGAGTGGCGCATAATGAGGATGCGGTCACCCTCCTGGAGGACATCCACCATAGATGTGAGAGGTTGCTGACTGGTGTTTCAGAGCGCGGGTGGCAAGACTTAGACGACCAGTACATAGAGCCATGTATTGGTCTACCCTCAGAATGGCGAGGTGTCATGCGGCGCATGGCGATGGCCGGTCAGGGGATACGTGATCTACAGGCTGCAGGAGCAGAGCCATTGGCTCGGGATCCGCCAGATAGTGATTAGGTGTGGGACAGGTGGTGCCCCCTAGTGTGTATGTGGGGACAGATGGTGTCCCCAGTTTTGAGTTTTTTGTAACATGCTATGGGCATGTCATATGTATTAGAGTAGATGGACTCTAAACACATGTTTTGCGACACATATTATGGATATGCATATTTTTTAATGATTATGAATGTTATTGTCTTGTATAAAATGTGTGTGATAAATGCCAATCTAGAACATGGTTTGTAATGCTATCTACATAGTGATTTTGTTCTCGAGGTACATGGTTGAAAGTTATGGTTTCAAATTCACGTATCAAGATTTTCACTCGTAAATATCGTCTAAACAGCACAGGATTATGCACACGATAGACACCATTTAGTTGCATGACAAGAAGTAGGGAATCTAAATGAACATGCAGATGGAGGATGCGATGAGAGAGGGCATCGACTAAGAGACCACGCACTGCATCATATTCGGCCTGATTATTGGTGGCAGTACCAATGCAGACCCCGTTCGAGAGAACAAGGGCATGCAAGGGGGTGAAAATGGCCCAACCTGCCGAGGCTAGATTCCGGGAGTAACGACTTGCACCATCGGCATAACCGATATAGGGAGGGGACGAGAGGTCCTGCGGAATAGTGTTACAAGACAAAAAATGGGGGGAGGAGGAACAATGACGACAGCGTGAGTGTATAGTAGACATCGAGCGGCAACTGCGGGAGGGAGTGTGATGGGAAGGATGGCTATGAATCATATACGAACTAGATGGTGGTATATGAGGGCTATAAGAGGTATGGTTGGGACTCGAGCTGCGGAGGTCAACATAGACGCGGGTGGTGTCATCCCATGTATGGGCGGGGAAGATGAGGTCATGGGTGGAAAAGGCTTCCAAGGGGGCATCCTGATGGGAAAAGAGGGGGTGACGAGTGGAAGGGAAATAACATGATGCGACAAAGCTACCTAAATCATCTGTATAGGAAGAAAGGCTCACATACGGATCGTCACGGGGAATGATAGAAGAACAGATAAAAAAATGGTCAAATGATGTTGAGCCCAGGGTGGTCGCTGAAGGGGGAGCGAGTGAAACAATAGGGGAGGATTCAAAGGGAATGTTCTCCAAGGGTCTCAGAGAGGATGATAGGTAGAGAATGGTGGTAGTAGACTCTGTCACCTGGACATTAGGGGGGGGATGTCAATGGGAGCGGGGGGATCCTCAAGCTGACCTGAAGCATACTACGCAAGTATGGGAGAGGCAGACTGATTTTTTTCAACCTCATACTCGCAAACTACCTCTAAAGAGGCGCGGTAATGCGTCAGGTGAGGAAAATGGTGGGAGTAATGGCCATGGACACCACACAAAGCACAGGGTTTGTTGGTGCGAATAATCTTTGGGTTCTTGGTTACGGACGAGGACGGAATAGAGGGGTCAGGGACCGTAGACTCAGGGAATGCGACTTTAACCATTGGTTGAATACGTGGAAATTTAGGACAATTATGGGTGGCGTGACCGATGACATCACACAAGGCGCAAGGCTTTGCGGGCGGAGGAGGAGTCGGGTCAGTCGGGGTGGCCTTGTCTTTGGATGCCCCCTTGCGAGCTTTGCCTTTCTTTCTTGGAGCTGTCACCATAGGGGCAGGGTCCTGGGGAGGTGCGGGGGGCATGGTGGCAATGGAGGAAGTGAGGGGGACTGGTTGAACCGATGTCAAAGCAAGATAGGGTTTGGGGTGACCAGGTGGGGTAGCGGTTGTAGGGTCAAGGTACCAGACGGGTATGCCTAGGGTCAGGTTAGGGAGAGAGAGGGTGGCCATGACAGGGACTGTATAGACTCCGGGAGGGGGAGACAGGAAATTTATCTGACCAGCGGGATAATGACCAGGAGGGACGGCTCCAAGATGGTTGAGGCCTGGGGGAACCGACCCAGGAGGATAGAGGGGTTCAGGGATACCAGCTGTAGGAGAAGGGCCAGAAGGAGGAGGTCCGGCTGGCTGAGATGAATGGCTAGGAGCGGGTTGCGGTGGGTGAGGTTGAGTCTGAGGTTGCTGACTAGCCAAAGTGGGTCGCTTAAGGGCAGCCCAAGACGATTGCATCATGCAAACATTCGATAAGCCGGGATCAGAGATAGGAGGAGAAGGGAGACCAGGGAAATTTCCAAGAAAATAGGAGTCTTTATAGACGCCGGGAGAGACACTAGTCAGGGAGTTGATGGTTTGCTTATTGGCTACAGAAGAGATGGTCGTCTCAGGGGAGTTTTGAGACTTTGGCTCATGATAAGTCAACTGGTCGATGGTGACTATATTTCCATTGTGAGGAAAAGACATCTTGCGAAAAACTGCAGATGGGATAGCAGACATGGCATAGGTGTAGCTTCGCCCCAATAGAATGTTGTAATCGAGAGGGGCGTTGATGACTTCGACGTCAACGCAAACAGTCTTGCCCGCAAGGGTGATAGGACAATTATGGAAAAGGCCAATGGGCTGGGAGGCATGGCCGTCCCACGCTCGAAGGGTGATTATGGAAGGGGTCAACTCAGGAGATCCGAGTTGCTTCCAAACTGAAACAGACATCACACAGGTGGATGCCCCCTCATCAATTATACATCGAGAAACGTTAGCGTTCCGGATTTTGACTGGGATTTGGAAGGCGACGGAAGCAGGAAGAGGGGGATGTTCTGATTGATGGGCGTCGAAAACAATCATTTGGTCATCAGCAGGATCTACAGCGCCCATGGTAGATAGCAGAGCCTTCTTTTGGGAAGGTCATGACTGGAGGAGTATGTGGAAATGGTAGCAGGAGACTGCGCCAAATCATCTACTATGCTATACGAATGAGCAGCTCGACCAGAAGCAGCATTTCGGGGTAATGGTCCCTTAGGAATCTTGTTATGAACCTCAAATGTGGGTTGAGGGATATGTAAGGGACCATTGGATGTCGAAAGAGGCTTTGTAGAACTTGAAGAAGGGGACTCGGGGGCAGACTGAGCGGAAGGCTTGGGGTACTGGCGAGACCGAGTTTGAAGGTTAAGGTCGACAGTTGGAGATGGATCAGAGTTCATCATGAGGATTTGGTAATCGGAGGAACTAGAAGGGAAAAGTTGAGTGGCGACCTGTCCGTCAGGTGGTTGGGCAGCCATGAATCCTTGTTGGGGGAAAGGATCAGTAAACACAGCCAGTTGAGTAGAGGCCACATTAGGGGGAGCATGAGGGGAGGCATGTTGTCCTCGCAAAGTGGCTTGAGCTTGGGCTGAGTACCCTGTTACTGGTTAGCAGTGTTAGGGTAAGTACCTTGAGGATTGGGTCCACGAGTAGCAGGGGCAGATTGATTTTGATTGCCTTTCTGCCTTCTTTGAGAGGAAGGGGGATTAGTCACGCCCTGCTGTGCAAATACTTGCCCTGGAGGGGGCTGTAGGTGTTGTTGCTAGGGTTGAGAAGGCAAGGGGGGTGGAAGTGCAAATGTTGGAGGAGCTGGAACACCAGGCTGTGGATAAGGATAATGGTTAGGTTGGGAAACATTGAGGTAAGTAGGAATTTGGGCAAAAGGATGAGGCATGCCGTATCCTGGATACATGCTACCTGGAGGGGGAAAAGTGCTAGAGGTGCTGGCCCTTCCCGGAGGGAGACCATAGCCCATAGGAGGTTGAGCATACAGATGAGAAAGGGCTCCAAAGATACCGTCGGCTAAATGAGATGCCCCCGGGGCATTAGCGCCATTGGGCCTGGGGAGGTCAGGAAGGACGGTATAAACATAACCAGACTGAGCATAGATCAGGTCATATTTCAAGGCTATTTGGAGGGCGGCTTCTTCGGTTTGAGGCAAATGGGAGGCGACATCTTTGCCAATGGGAGGTAAGAGAGTGTGAAGGAACCAGTCCATATAAACCCGATCTTTGAAGGTGTGAGCTCGACATAAGCTCCTTCTTCTCCGCCATTCCTGGACATGAGTGGAAAGGCGGGTTGAAGAGGTTTGACGGAAAGAAGTCAAAAGCTCTATACCAGTGTCGTATCAGAGAGGGAGCTGGAAATAAGATAAAAAGGCTTGGGAAATGGTCACAAAGGTAGTATGGGAAGAGGTGGCCTGGTCAACATACCATTTAGAAGCTTCGCCCGTAAGCGTGCATTGGAACAACCGAAGACGGATGGAATCATCGATAATGGAATTGGAGGAACACCACATGTGGAAAGATCGGACATGGTTGGTTGGATCTTCTCCAACAAGGCCTTCGAACTTAGGGATGTCAGAGGGGAGCTTGGTTGGCATAGCAGGCCAACCAACATCGTGGCAGATAGGGTCATTGATCAAATGATTGAGATCGGGGAGGTTGAGGCCTGCCATGTAAGGGAGCAAAGGTGCAGCCAAGGTAGTTCCTGTGGCGGTTCCGCTAGTAGTAGTCCCGACATTAGGGCCGGGGTTACCGCTAGCGTTAGGCCCTGGACCAGACATAGTGAAGGTGACAGGGGGAGAACCAAAAGTAAAAGGAGAACCCAAAGAATCAGAAGAGGAGTCGGAGTGCGGACTCGGAGGAGGACTAACTCGACGATGGCGGGAAGGTGTAGGTCGACCGACCGGAAACTGAGGGTGAAGGCCAAGAAGTCTCCGAGATGTGCGCCTTGGGGGCACAATGGTGACAACACAAACACAGCACAAGGGGAAGAAGAATGACCAACAAAGGCAGGGACGTGCAGAATCAAGTGATTACAATGTCGAAACAAAGGTAGAAAGGTGCAGTGCCAATTGATTTTACAATGTTTTCAAGTCTTTGCCTGGCGGTGTTAACCAGGCTCTTCTTCGCTTAGGGTGAGCGTGTGGCATGCGTTAATTTTAATTTTTAAACCCAGACGTTTTGAGAGCAAAAGAAAAAGTGTGTTGTGTAACTGAAAATAAATCTGCAGAAAACAGTATATAATGATGAAATAACAGAAAATTAACAGCTAACCATGCATTGATCTAACCAAAAAAGGTGGGTCTCTCAAAACTAGTCTAAAAGAGGGAAAAAATTTAGTCAAAACACACTAAAAAGAGGCCAATAGATCTAAGGTCGGGAGGGACAGGGATCTAAAGGAGAAATCTGCTGAAAAGAGGTGCAGAACACAGCCAAGAGGCAGAGGCAAGGTGGCTGTAAAAAAGGAGGAAATCAGAAAAAAGCAGAAGGTACAAGGAGGAGGCCCTAAAGGTAGATCCAAAAAAAACTTTAGGAAGTGATTTGAAAGGGAGAAGAGCTGATTAAAAGGGGTTTGAAAAGGAGGTATCAGATCTGAAAAAGGGAAGGCTGAAACTCTGAAAAATCAGACACCTGAAATAGTTAAAACTCTTCCAACAAAAGTGGAGGGTACTGAAGCCCCAGGGGGCAATGTTCCCACTTAGATGAGAAAAAAAGATCAGAAATAGGTCTAAATGGGCTAAGACAGAGGCTGGAAAACCCTGACAGAAGCTTTAGAAAAAACCCAGAAAAGTTGCAGAAAAATAGCAGAAAAACTGGCAGGTCGCAGGTTCTGGCCTGTTTTCTGTGCAGGTCGCAGATAATGGGCTGAAAAGTGCGAACTGTAGTCCAGGTCATAGTTTCTGGGCTGAAAAGTGTGACCTGAAGCTCCAGGTGTCCCGGCGGCAGATTTTTGAAAAAGTTGTCGTCTCAGTTGCGGCTGATGTCTGTCACCTATGCAATGGGGCCAGAAACACACAGAAGTTACAAATTTTAATGTTTTAGGGTTTTATAGGTGAAAAACAACATAAAAATAGGAAAAAAAAAAGCTGAAAAGAAACCCTAGGGTCTAAAGTAGCTGGATATGCAGGAATATGAAAAACGACAGTGGTCGTAATTGAAAACCCGTGTGGAGTCGCCAGTTGTTAGTATGAATCTCTTGTTGAAGTCTACGAAAAAAGACCACTTTAGCTATGCATAACTTATAGCCCTAACATCAAATATGGCTGCCAATATCTTTAGATCTGCAGTTAGTTGATCAAGACAAGTGCTGCAAAAAACTAGATCTATGCATAAAGAAACATTAAGCAGTAAAAATAAGGTTTTGCTCCATACATCCAATAGACAAGACAAGAACAATATTTTTTGAAAGAATTTTTGTATTAAGGGCACTTGGGAGGAAAACAAGAAGGTGTTTCCAATTATCCTCAATGGGATGGGTTCTTGGAAGTCCTCAGCACTTCAGATCTAGCATTTCTCTCTCCTGTTGGTGTAGAAAACCCAAACAAAGATAGAACTCAAAGGGAGCTCACACAGCAAACAATGGAAAATATGACAATGATAATGGCTCAAAGTCAGACCAAGAGTATAGATCCAGAGTGATCTAATAGGCAACAAAAGGTGAATAATGGTAGGAGAAACCCTCCTATTTATAACAAAATATTGGGTCATTCTAGATCTTGGTGCATGATTAAAATAACATTAACCAAATCTAGATCCACCTTTTATGGAATATTTTAATATATTTGTTGGAGGGAAAAAGTATTTGACTTGGGTCAAATCCCTTTATTTGTGAATAATAAATAAATAAATGATTTATTTATCATTTTAAGGAAGTGGTTGAAAGATAATCAAATAAATAATGATTTATTTAATTATTTATGGGTGATTTGGTCATATTTAACAAGGAATATTATTTAAATAATATTTAAATAATTATTCCTAGAAAATAATAAGATAAATAAAGATTTATCTAATTAATTTCTTTGTTTTGGGTTAAACATGACCAAGAATAATAATTGAATTATTGTTTAATTAATTATTCCTTGCGGAAAATCAAACAAATATAGGTTTGTTTAATATTTCCTTTTGGGGTTTCCTGTTTAGACCATAAACAATCTAATAAATGTGTTTTATTAAGTTATTTTACATAGTGAAAGCAATTTTACTTAGGGTAAAATTGGTCTTACATGGTGTACTTGGGTCCATCTTATGATAGTAGGTTAGATGACCAAAAAATGGTGTAACACCTAGAACATCTTGTCATGAAACTGACACCCAAGCACATGGTGGCATGCGCTAGCACAACATGGAACTCTCCTAGCATGTGTTGGCATGCATGTAGTCCCTAGCATGACCTGGAACCCCTGGCTTGAATGCATTGACATACATTAGCACTTGGCACAAAATGACACTTGGCATGTATTGGGACCTATTATTAGTTTGACTAGCATGCCCCTTTTGAAAAAGATAAAGTCCTGACTTATTAACCCTCTTATGTGTTCATTCCCTTACATTTTAGCTTGGTTCTTCCTTTTGTTTCCTTGATACATATTGACATACCCTGGCACCCTCCACATCCTTAGCACCTGACATATATTGGAATATCTTGGCACTATTTGGAACATATAATTAGCACACCTTGGAACTCCTAGCACACTTTGGCACTTCTTTACATGCCTTGATATTCCCTAGCATGCTTTACCAATGCTTAGCATACCTTGTCACTCCCTCCTTGGCATGACAACTAGAACTTACTAACATTAGTCCATGGCACACGTTCCTCATATTCATTAACTTCCATGAATTTTTACCTAGTGCTCCCTTAACTTTTTGTCCTATTAATCCTTAACACTCCTAAACATGCATTAGCACTCTTCAACATTTCATTCCACTTCATAGCATGTATAATAGTCCCTGACACATATTGGCGCTTGGCACATGTTCGTGCTTGGAAATTCTTAGCATGTATGGGACACATTGAGATGCCTTGGTATGATTTGGCATGGTTTAATATTAAATTTATTTGAGATCAATTTTTGGAAAGTAGATGAGAAGAAACAAAGGAAGACTTGGCACTTAGAATGCACTAAGACTTTTCACTTGGCACCTATTAGCACCTAGTGTTGGTATGCCTAGCATGCCCCTCTTAGAAAAGGTAAATTGATGACTAATTAACCCTATTATATGTTCATTTCCTTGTAGTTTAACTTTTTTCTCCCTTTTTTTGCCTTGACAGTACTCCTTGGCATGCATTGACACACCCTTGAAAATCTTGGCATGCCTTATCACTTGGCACATCTTAGCATTCCCTAGCACGCCTTGGCACTCATGTCCTCACATATAGCCTTTACATTTTTTCATGACTTGGGAACCTAATCAAGTCCTTGGCTACTACAGTTCATGTGAAAACATTGGCCTACTTCAACCGCAACAACTTGACCAATTGCACCTACTACAAGTAGATTGTGCCTTGTTCACCTAAGAACTACCTATAACTTATCTTATGCCACTCATGTCCAATCTCAACTTGTCCCACTTAACTATTTAGTAAGACAAGGATCACATGATCTAGCCATGGCTATAAAACAACTAAGCAACATAGCTTACATGGGAAATATTTCACATGTATGTTCAGTTCATATAAACAATAGAACATTAACTAAGAGTTTGCAAGAACCACAAGATTCACAAGGCACACAAGATATACGCTGACACAAGCTGATGCCCCAAAACTTATACACAACAATGTACAATATGTAATTATCTAGAATATTTTAAAACATGAGCATGTAGCCACAGTATGCCACGTCTCATATATAAAAAAAAAACTAAAGGAAAAAAAATGTTGTGCCTAGCACAAAGTGATCTCCCTTTGTCTAAAACTGCTATGTCGAGCCCCTTATAACAACCATAGGCTTGCCTCCTGTAAATCCTATTCTAAAATTCTCCTAACACACTTTGTCCTTAGCACATTTGAATTCGCTAACACTCCCTTGCACACACTCTTATTTGTTCATTTCCATGAATTTTGACCTAGTCATCCCTTGATATGCCCCAACACTCCCTAACAATCTAGTTCAGCATGCATTAACATTGTCTGACATGTGTTAGCATGCCTTTTCATTCCTCTGCATGCCCTAACCGTCCCTAGCTATCATGCCCTCCCAACTACCCTTACTTAATTTTCAACTTGGGAACCCAACCAAGCCCTGGCTTGACTACAATAGCTTGACCAAGTTATAGTTACTACAACTAGACTATATTGTTGGATAGTGTAGCTTGGGAGGTACTCCACAAGCCTAGTAAGATGGCTTTGTGTGAGTTTGGTCACAAAAGGCTTTGTGGGAATAAAACCAAAGCAAAGGGATTTTGGACCCAAGACAAGGTTTAAAATCTAAAATTAAATTAAAAAGGAAAATTAATATTTCCTAAGGTCTAAGTGGATAAAAATTGTAAGTTCTAGAGGGTTCCTAAGAGGTCTAGGAAAAACTATTTAAGGAGTCCTTAGGATGAAGGAAATAACATCAAGTGAGAAGGAGCTCATTTGATCGAGGGGATGAAGAGACATGTAGTCCTAAAGAGGCCATGATCATTATCATGTATAGAATTCATTAATATGCCTTAGTATACTTTGGCATGGTTTAATATTAAAGTTATTTGTGATCAGTTATTGGAAAGTATAAGAGAAGTAACAGAGGATGATTTGGAACTTATAATGCACTAACACTTGGCACTTGACACTCATTTCCACCTAGTGTTGGTGTGCATAGCATGCCCCTCTTGGAAAATGTAAATTGATGACTTATTAACCCTATGATATGTTCATTTCCTTGTATTTTAACTTTTTTCTTCTTTTTGTTTCCTTGATAGTCCCTGGCATGTATTGTCACACCATTACAGATATTGGCATGCCTTAGCACTTGAAATTTCTTAGCATATTTTACATGCCTTAGAACTATCTAGCACATGTTAGCATTCCCTAGCATGCTTGAAATTCATGCCCTCACAAATATCCTTACATTTTTTCATGACTTGGGAACCCAATCAAGTACTTAGCTACTATAGTTCATGTGACATTGGTCTGCTTCAGCCGTAACAACTTGATCAATTGCACCTACTACAAGTAGATTGTGCCTTGTTCACCTAAGAACTTCATATACCTCATCTTAGGCTAGTCATGTCCAAGCTAAAATTTTCCCACTTAAGAATTTACCAAGACAAGGATCACATCTAGCCATGGCCATAAAGCAACTAAGAAACATAGCTTACATAGGCAATATTTCACATGTATTTCTAGTTCATATAAACAGTAGAGCATTAACTGAGAGTTTGCAAGAACCACAGGATACACAAGACACACAAGATATATGCCGGCACAAGTTGAGTTCTCCAAAACTTATACATAAAAATGCACAATATGGAATTGTCTAAAATAGTTTAAAACATGAGCATTCAGCCAAAGTGTGCCACATGTCATATAAAAATAATAGATAAAGGAAAACTAGTGTTGTGCCCAACACAAAGTCTCCCTTTGTTTAAAATTGCTTTGTTGAGCCCCTTATCACAATCGTAGGCTAGCCTCTTACAAATCCTATTATGAACTTTTTCTAACACACTTCATCCTTGGCACACTTGAATTCATTGAGACTCCCTGGAACACACTCTTAGTTGTTCATTTCCATGCATTTTGACCTAGTTCTCCCTTGTGATAACTCAACACTCAGCACACTTCAACATGCATTGACATTGTCCATCATGTGTTAGCACGCCTTTTAATTCCTTGGAATTCCCTAACCCTTCCTATTTATCATGCCCTCATAACTACCCTTACTTAATTTTCAACTTGGGAACCCAACCAAGTCCTCGCTTGACTTTAGGAGCTTGACCAAGTTATGATTACTACAACTAGACTATGTTGTTAAATTGTGTAGCTTGGAGGTACTCCACAAGCCTAGTGATATGGGTTTGTGTGATTTTGACCACAAAATGTTTTGTGGGAAAATAAACCAAGCAAAGGGGCTTTGGACCCGAGATGAGGTTTAAAATCCAAAAGAAAATTAAACAGAAAAATAATATTTCCTAAGGTCTAAGTAGGTAAAATTCGTAAGTTCTAGAGCGTTCTCAAGAGGCCTAGCTAGGAAAATCTATTTAAGGAGGCCTTAGTATGAAGGCAAGAACATCACGTGAGAAGGAGCTCATTTTATTAAGGAGGCTAGGATAGATGCAGTCCTAAAGTAGGTCTATTTATATGTCTGAGTAAGCGTTGCTAAAGGGAGGCCATGATCATCCACCAAGAGTAAGATCATCATGTGAGGGTTCAAAAGAATGTCACATACCTTAATAGGTTTGAGATAGGAAGTAGGATGGCATATTTTTGGTTCTCTTAGGGTAGATAAAGCTCAAGAGAGGCAACTCATGAGAATTTGGGCATGTGATTTCAGTGGTGTTTCTGTGTGAAGTCTGCATCAAATTTTGAAATAGTAGAGAGGGTTTAGACCCTACCTTGTGCTGGTTACTAGGTTGCGAGGTCTGTGATAAATACCAACATGAATGGAGGAGGGTTTGCACTAGAATTTAGGGCCAGAATAGAAGTAGTCACAAGTGTAATATTGACTGAAGTAACCGTAGTTTTAGGGTCATAGAGATCTAAATTTTAGGTCAAGATTTAGTTAAAGAAATGACCAGAATTTATGGATCCATATGAGCTAGGCTGAGTCTCTTATGAAGGAAAGAGTTTTATTTTTTGCTATGGGTGGATATGGTTTGTTCTAAAGAAATTAGAAGAGAAGTATAATTCCCTATTTAGGGAGGTTTCCTAACATGTTCAATCCATAAGGTATGTCATTAATACTGTGACAAATTTGCATAGAAGAAGAGGGGTTGTGACCCTTAGAGAGAGGTTTATCTCTGCAATATATACCACAAATTTGGAAGATGGTTTGTAGAAGTATGTGCGGAGATAGAAAATCCAAAGGAAGGTGGAACCTGAGTAGAAGATGGAGCATAATAAATGTGCCATATGAGGAATGGATTGACATGAAGAGGTGTTGATTTTGTTGGACTTTCCATAGAGTTTTGGACATAGATTTGAAGAAGCCTATAAACAGTTAGTCAATGGACTATTAATGGATGATTTGTGACCCTAGTTCAGTCATCTACAAATTGTTAGAAGGATGATAAGATGAGTAGTTCAGATTTGTTCATATATGGGACAACAAAAAATTGGTACACAAGAATAGTGATTTTTAGAGGACTCAAATCACTATTAGGTGGCATATTTGAAGAGCCCTAGATGAAGGCAGTGTTGTGGGCACTAGATCAGTAAAAAAATTTAATATGGTTGGGAAAATTGATGGCAGTCCAAGTACAATTGGAGGGTTGTTAGGTGATTGTCAAAGAAGAGCTCTAAGTCTTGTACTTGTGAAGGAAAACAAGACTGGTAGAAGGGTAGGTGTATTGGGCCTAAGGATGTGAATCATTTGAAGGACTAAAGTAGCAGTCAAGTGGGCTAGCCAACTAGCCCTAGTTCACTGTATTGTAGAGTATTGCATCATTGAGAAGAAGGGAAATCTCCATATCCCTAGACTTTTCATCTTGGGGCACCAGTATGGAAAAAGTGGGTAGACCAAAGAGTTGCGAACAACTAATCGAAAACTTTAAGTGTTGCAGACCTTAAAGGAAAAAAGAGGTAGATAGAGGGAAACATTTTTTGAGCCGAGTTCAGTAACATCAAGGAGTTTATTTCATTGATAGAGGTAGATTGAGGAGTTTCATAATGGGAGGAAAGAGAACCTGTGAGATGTGTTCAAGACATGTGGATTGAAAGGGATATGTGTGTCCACCATAAAAAATTGAATCAAGTGTTGTCTTGTTCAAGGGATATTGGTTTTCAAAGGACTAACACCAAGCCCTAGTTGTATTCCTTGTATCAGTGTGATTGTAAAGGGCCATCATCCATGGTACGAGAGCTCTAGCCTATTCTATTACATTTTTTAATTTAATGAAGAAAGGTTTGAAAAAGTTAAAATTTTTCATGTGCACTAGTTCATTCCATGATGTGTTTAGATTTCATTGTGAAATTTGATGTGTTGTGGCACTTGAATGTGTTTTCATCAAATATTCTAAGACCAAACCCAAATTATTATGTGTCATGGAAATTCAACATATGCCTTGTTCACCTAAGAACTACATGTAACTCATATTAGACTACTCATGTCCAATCTCAATTGATCCCACTTAACAAGTTACCAAGGCAAGGCTCGTCACATACAAATGTGGTCGTAAAACAACTAAGAAACATAGTTTACATCTTGACATGCCATAATACCTGGCATGTGTTAGCATCCCCTACATTCCTTGACATGATTTTACACTCCCTAACACACCATAGCACTTCTTGACACACCTTGGTAGTTTAACATACCTTGGCATTGCCTAGCATATAACCTTGTCCCTCCCTCCTTAACACACCTAGAACTCTTTGACACTCCATATCACACACTCTTATTCATTTGTTTCCATGCATTTTGATCTAGTGCTTCCTTTTGTTTACCTGACACTCCCTAACACTCCCTAGCATGCATTTTCACACCCTAACACCTGGCACATCTTACCATGCCACCCTAGCACTCTAGCATTCATTGGAACTACCTAGTATACCTTTTCACTCTCTCCTTATCACACCTAGAGCTCATTGAAAATCCCAGTCACAAACTCGTATTCATTCATTTTCATGCATTTTTACCAAATTCTCCCTTGTGCTTCCATATCATTCCTTAACACTCCTTTGCACATGTTGGTACACCTTAACACCTAGGAAATCTTGGCATGTTGCCCTGGCCTCTAGCATGCCTTAAAATTGCCTAGCATATGTTTTCAATCCCTCCTTAGAACACCTGGCAGTCACTAACACTTCCAATCACAAACTCTTATTCGTTCATTTCCATGCATTTTGACGTATTGTTACCTTGTGTTTCCCTGGCACTCCTAGTTAACACTTCCTTGCACGCGTTGGCACATCTTGATTGCATCTCACCCTAACACTCTATCATTCCTTATTATTGCTAAGCATGCCTTGTCACTCCTCCTTATCACACATGGAACTCATTGAAACTCCTTGTCACACACTATTATTCATTCATTTCCATGCATTATGACATAGTTCTACCTTGTGTTTCTCTAGCACTCCATAACACTCCTTGGCACACATTGGCACACCTTTGAACTTGGCACAACTTGGCATGCTTTCCTAGCACTCTATCATGCCTTGGAATTGCCTAACATACCTTGTCACTTCCTGCTTAACACACATAGAACTTGCTAACACTCCCTCCTTAACACATGGCATGTCTTGGCATGCCTGGCATGCCTTGGCACTATCTAGCACATATTAGCACACCCCGACACTTCTTGAAATGCCATAGCATACCCTAGTATTTCCATGCTTGACACTCGCCGACTCTCCCATTGCCATGCCTGACACTCGCTGACACCCCCAACACACTCTCTCATTCATTCATTTCCATTATTTTTGACTCGATCATTTATGTTTTATGGGGTGCATGTATAGAAAGAGTTCCTTTAAGAGAATTAAAAAATGATCTCACCATTATTGAAATATGTAATTGAGAGATTCTACTTTAATGACACCAGGAAACTACAAAATAGATTTTAAGAATGAATTTTTTATGGTTTTTTGTTATGGTGTGAGAATGGTAAGAATTGAGTGGTCAGTAAGGTGTGTGAATGCTTAGAATACCTTCTCACTCCCTCCGTGGAATGACAACTATCACTCATTGCCACTCCCTGACACACCCTCATATTCATTCACTTCCATGTATTTTTACCTAGTGCTCCCTTGTGTTGTCCTAGTACTCCTTAACACTCCTCAACATGCATTGGCACTCTCTTACCATCAACATGCATTGGCACTCAATTATGCAATCCTTAATTTGGAGCCTTAACTTTGTATTTTAGAAGTTATATTCCAATGATAGCAAGTGAAAAATCTGATGATGCCCTTCCAACTTGCATGTATTGTACCAATTAAACTATTGTGGCCCAAGTTAAGATACAATAAGCTACTCAGATTTCCAAATGAAGCTAGAACAGTTCCTGTGAGGTAGTTAGCTAAGAGAGACAATATCAAAAGGTTTTTCATTAACCCAATCTCAGGAGGGATTTGTCCTCCCAATAAATTCTCTGAAAAATGTACTATCAAATAATAAATATGATTGCTTTACCAGGTGCCATGTGACCTATGGAGCCGCTCAGCGTGGTTGAAAGTGTGCTTCCACGAAGCTGTGGATCTATTAACTGCGCAATTCCAAATCATTGATGTGCGCTTATGGTGATCAATTCCACAAATGGAGTCTTTTGAGCTAGGCATTTATTTTTCTAAAAAATTGTTTGGGGTGTCACTGAATTGGTTGAATTATCAAATTCATGACATTGTAAATTATGTAGGAGCTTTTTTGCTTTTATTATAGAGGCTAAGGTTTGCAAGGAGAATATAGGGTTTTTAGGGTCTTAGGGGAAAATAAGCATCAATTTATAGTTCTTTGATATACTAAAGAGTATGTATTATATGAGTAGTTGATATGGATTATATGAAATTGAATCCACCTTGAGATGGAGGTTGTTATGACTCTTGAAACCTCATCTTTCTTCCTGTTGATGAATTTTTATTATTATTTATCCCTTGGATAAGAACCACCATTTTCGTAAATTCCTATGACTCTTGACTCTTCAACAATGTCCCATGTAGTTGTGCCCAAATTTCATAATTATGCCCATTAAAATTTATAAGATCTATCATGAAACTCATAATGTTGACCCACTGATTTGATCCTAGATTTAGTTTGCAATTAGAAACCTAGAACCAATCCACTAAACAAATATTACTTTTTAAGAGCATCTACAAATTGCATAAGACTTGTAGGAAACATGCTACATCTCAAACCATTATCTTTAATACCATGTTGGAGAATCGAGGGATTTTGTATATTAGAAAACTCGTATTATAAAATAGAGGTGGTGTCTAAATACATTGTTACAACACCTAAGAACAAAAAAACATAGTTCAACATACTAAGAAGAGTAAGAAACAAAATTATTTCCATACACAACACATATAATATGTTTCTCACCATATAATAAAGACCCCCATAAAACCATATTTTTTATCACCAAGATGTAACCAATACAATCCATACCTTGCTTAACATAAAATGAATTCTCTGCATGCACTAGCTATTTTGGTTTGATTGATAAGTTAACTAGATGATCACTAAGTTAGACTAAAGTCCCACTACATAATTGATCTTCCACTAGTTCCTCCAAAATTTAGAACTAGTTCAACTGAAAGCAACTTGAAATAACTGACCTTTGCTACAAATTAGCAATCACACATGCTTAACTGAACTCCAACTCCTCTAACTCAAATTTACTAAGCTAAATTAGTGACAAGATCCATGTCACCTCAGTTAAATGCCTCCAAGTTGTCTATTGATGTGGAAATTCGATTTTTTCTCAATTTGACCAAGACAAAGTCAAATTGAGATTTTCTTGCTACATTTTTCAATAGTAGGCATTTTCCTACTCTATATAATGTTTTCCCTCAACCAAGTATGGTAACGAATGTGTTTTTTGTTGTTGTTGATCACTTCCTTTGGATGGGAGTTTCAACACCCTATAAGAAGACTATTGAAACAAAATCCATTCATAAGCTCTTCTTCGAGCATATTTTGGTTCATTTTGGGTTGCCAAAGACCATATTTCTTGATAGGGATAGTAGGTTCCTCAGTATTTTTTGGTTTAACCTCTGGTCCACGACAGACATCAAGCTTGACCAAATCCATTGCCTTCCATCCCTAGTTTGATAAATAAAAAGTACCCGATATGATTATTGTAGATTTCCTTAGAGTATAAAATTGTGAGGATCCACATACGCATGTTGAAATCCTTCCATATTTTCAATAGAAATTTGACATAACTCTTCATATTTCTATTGCCCACAAGCCTTTTCAAGTGTGCTTGGGGTCCCAAAAAATTGACACAAATTGATGTAGCTATATTCATGGAATAACACATGAATATACCTCCCAAAATTGGAACGAGGTAAGCAACGAAACCAATTTTGAGGAATGTATCTAACAAATTCAATAACAAGTTCATGATATTTTATAGAAAGTTGTGAATTCCAAGTACAAGTAGATACACAATCCATTTGGATCCACATAAGTTTTAGGTTGATGATGAGTTATGGCTTGACTTGCATAAAGAGAAATTGACAAACTCCTAGAAGAAGCTCATACCATTTTGATACGAGCCTTATACCATCACCAAGGCTATGGGTGAGAATTCTTTCAAGGATAGTCATAGGATGATTTATATTCCTTAAAATGTATATGTTAGGATGATTTATGCTTGATGGGGTGCATGTCTTGAAAGAGTTCCTTTAAGAGAATGAAAAATATGATCGCACGATTACTTACATAAGTAATTGTGATATCTACCTGAATGACATGAGGTAACTACATAAGAGATTTTAAAAGTGACATTTTTAAGGTTTTTTTTATATCAAGGTATGTGGATCATTATGTTTTTTTTCCAAAGCATTTACATGTGACTAAATTTTTTAAATAGTACATCACTCTAATATTATTTCTCTTACATGCTTCTAGGTTATAATTCAAAGCATCATAGGTACTAAAATTCATG